>VXBI01010057.1:750-10983 GCA_013397375.1 Toxostoma redivivum | reverse complement strand
CCCTAACACCGCAGTCACAAATAATATATACTTTAGGAAGAAAATGTTCTCTAGAAGGAAAAGGGAAAGGAAGTAAGAAAGAAAAACATCACGAGTAAGGGGAGGGAGTAAAAAAGACAACAATCTGAGACTTTCAAATGGGAATGTCCATAAAGAACACAAACAGGATCTCCCTGCCATCTGCTCTGTTCCTTTCTGAATGGCTTTCTGTCTTGAGTTACAATGTAAGATGTAACCAAAGTATGTATTCTACCACCACCTACATCATCCTATGATGAACTGTTAATGGTAGGTCGTTTGTAACAGCTGCATACCGCACCTATGAGCTGGATATAGTGTTCTCTTTGTCTTCATGTGATAACTACACCCATCCTAAAGGGGGTCATCTCTGCCAATGGGCCATCAAGGACTCCCCAAAATATCCTATGACTCATAGAATTACATCATTCCATTGAGAAACTCCCCACCCTGGGGGAGGTATTGAACATTCCTGCCTGGATTTGAGGGTATATAATCTCAAGGTTTGGGGATTTACAACCACCACCACTGGACATCTGGGGAAGAACCAGACTTTCTCCAGGACCACTGCTTTCAACCACCACTTCAACAACACTGCTACCACTGCTTAATTGGAGTCCAACTACCACCCTCACCAACAGGATATCAGGTTGTACTCGGACTTTGTGGTTTTAAACCAATTTTCCTTAATTTATTGCATTTATTGTAATCTTTCCATTAAATTGTAACTCTGACTTAAACATCTCTTGCAAGGTATTTGTGTGGGGTTAATTCCTCACAGTCAATAAGCTTTAAAGGTGAGTTTTACTGAACCTAAAAGGAACAGAATAATGTTTGTCATGTTTGTCACTTTTTTCTTTGATTTTCCATTCTCAAATTAAAAAAATGAGATGTCTAAAGGGAATGATGGGAAACAGGAAGGCATAGGAGAGCTGCAATCTCGACACCAAAGGCAATGTATTAGTGCACATATAAAGTGGAAGTGAAGTTCATTAGCTGCAAAAAAGAGCAACCCTCCTGAGGCTTCACTTTGGCCTGGCTAAGCAGAGCAAACACAAAGCAAACACCAAGCAGCAACACCCAGGAATCCGGGAAGCCATGCAACCTTCAGCCCGCACTACGCTTTTAAGTCCTTCACAACTAAATACAGTGCTGGGATGCAGACATCTCAGTGAAGGGCAAAAAACAATTTTGCTTGTTTGTTTTTTGTTTTTTTTGTTATTGGTTGTTTGAATTTTTTTTTAAGATTCTCTCCTGACAAACCTAAGAAACAAAACCCAGATGTTTAAATCCACACTTCTTTGTTGCTCTCTGTTCTGTCTGCTATTGCTATATTTTTATGTGCCAGTAGCATACCTTTACAAGCACTAAAGAAGGGTTTTTTTCTCTTTTTTTCTTTAAAAACAGCCAAATCCTAAATTACTTGAAGAAACAAGAGTTGTCCCTTTCAATCTTCCCACTGCCATCCCTGCTTCCCCCCCTCCCTGGCAGTGCTGGGACAAGGGGGGAAGGGACTGGAGTGAGATGGGGGTCAGACACCCAAACTGTGAAGCAGAGATCATGGGTAATCTGATAGGAAGGAGCCTACATGTGAGAGCTTTGGCCCACCTGTCAGCCCACCATATGCCATGGTGAGTGGGCATTCCTGGTCTGCCTCTCCCATGACATCTGGGAAAAGGTAGCAGGGAAGACCTGTGCTGGGTTTGGCTGGGGTAGAGTTAATTTTCTTCCCAGTGGCTGGTTTGGGGTTGTGTTTTTGATTTCTGCTGAACATGAGGTTTATAATATAGAGATGTTTTTGTTATTGCTGAGCAGAGCTTACACAGAGCCAAGACCTTTTCTGCTTTTTGTACTCCCACACTGGCAAGGGGGTTGAGAGTGCATGGGAGGTTGTGAGGAGACACAGCCAGGACTAGTCACCCCAACTGACCAAAGGGATATTCCAGACCATGTGGCATCATGCTCGGTATATAAAGGAGGGCAAGAGGGAGGATGACATTCGAAGTGATGGTGTTTGTCTTTCCAAGTAACTGTTACATGTGATGGGGCCCTGCTCCAACACACTTGACGTACTTTCTGACTCCTTTGTCACTCTCAAGAACTAAATTTATTTGCTCTGTTCATTCTTTGGGTTTATTTATGGACCTTTATCCTGTCTGTGCTCCTTGTTGAGTCTTTGGGGTCAACTTTTATCTGTGTTTTCACTCAAGTGGCAAGACCATGGGCAGGCAGTGAAGATGCAGGTGAGAAAAGGAGACTTTAAGGAGAGCATAAAGGATTTAGACTTTTTGTAAGCAGAGATTACATATGGGTTTTAAACAAGGGGCCTCCCTTCCCAGCTGACAGAAGCAGCTGCAGCTTCTGACTTGCTCACAGAGTGGCAGAGAATTGAATCAAAAAGAAGAAAGAGGACAGCCCTTCCTTGGGGAGTAGGAAACAGCATGAGCTATTCTAAAATCCCTGAAAATACTGGCTTGGTTTTAGGTCAGGTTCTCCTTTCCCTTTCTGGTCTGTGTGCTTCCCCCCTCTCCTCTCGCAACAAAAGGGAAATTGGTAGTTTTAAAAATTCTGAAAGCCAACCTGGCAGATGGTTCTTTCCATGGTGGAGAGGGAACAAAAAGAAAAACCTGCCAGGATGCACATCACTGAGATGTGACAAAGATGGGCATGGTGGCTGGCCTCTGACTCAGGAAATTCACATAGGCCTATTAAACCATGTGACCAAGATGGACAGTCAACTTATATCTCCAGCATGCAACTGCTGTACCTCACAGGCTCATGCTAAGTTTTATTAGCTTAGGTCAGTCCAGATAGACTGAAGAAAGACAGTTTCTCTATATTTCCATCCTACCTTTTCAGCACCTTGGGACAATCCCTCATGCTAACATCTTAGTAGGTAGAAGTTCAGTGACCAAAATCACAATGTAGTAGTAAAAGGCTTCATTAGACAGTAATTAGTAACTATCCTACTTTACTAAACTCTTATGTACTCATCAGTAATATGAACTCCAGCAGATGCAGAAAGTCAAGGGTAACTCACTATCAGTCCTTCTATTGCACTCAAATGCTTCAGGTTAAGGATCTGGCTGTCCATCACAAGCTGCTCTTCTTTTTCTTTAAAATATCCTCTTCCCTTTATATGACATCATAGACAAATTACCACTCTCTTCAAGGGTGCTCCAAGCAGACCCAAGGACTCCACATCCCAAGTTGCCTCCAAGGATGAGACATGA
Organism: Toxostoma redivivum; assembly: GCA_013397375.1. Taxonomy (NCBI): domain Eukaryota; kingdom Metazoa; phylum Chordata; class Aves; order Passeriformes; family Mimidae; genus Toxostoma; species Toxostoma redivivum. The sequence continues at coordinate 7,732 of VXBI01010057.1, read as the reverse complement.
CTTGGCTACCTGCCACAGCTGCCAGGCAAAGCACTGGGGGCAGCAAAGTATGTGCTGCCCTCCTGAAGAGCTGCCCTGTGCTTCACAAATTCCCACAGAGCATGTTGGCAGTTGCTGTCCCCGAGTGACTAACAGCAGCTCCTGCCCATGCCCAGAGTTGATGACCTAAGGACAGATAGATCTCTCCCCATCCCGCTCTTCCCAGTTCCTCTTGTGATTACTGTGTGTCACAAGAGGAAATAGGCTTCCCTCCCCCCACCCCCCTTCAAATCAGGAATATAATTACAAGTAATTCTATGGAATTAAGAGAGAGAAAAGGCTGGAGGGAATTACTCCTAATGATTGCATAAATTATTGAAGAAAAGTATCCCATGGAAAGCAGGATGTATTTGGGAAGAATACTCAGCTGAGTGCTGGTGAATGCAACATCAGAAAACGGGCAAGATAAATTAACTATCCCCATCTAACCTGCGCATATATGGGGTATAAGAAATAAAACACATCATCAATGCAGTACCATCGGTTCCCAGTGACAGATGCAACAAAACAAGTGTCTTCCAGCTCACTGCTAATACAAATTAGGAAGGAGACCGATGTAGGAACTGTCCCTGCATCTGAAAAGACATTGGTGGGAGGCAGAAATGAGAGATGATCAAACACCTGCTAGTGCTGCTGCTCCTCAGTGGAAAAATATCTGCCACAGGTTTATTTTTCTTAGTCTTAGATTTCATCAAATTACCCACCTGAGAATACAGCAGGTACCTGCCAACCCATCATTCGTTTAGGTGGAGCCACCCAGGCCAGCACAATATTTTTGCATATACTGGAGTGTAGGGGAGAGTACTGAAAAAAAATCCACTCAGAAATTAGTTGTACTAGTTTGAAAGCAAATCAGTGGGAGATCCCAAGTCGAGAAATACAATTTAATAGGAAAATTAAAATAAATGCAATAGTACAGAAACACTGACAGAGTCAGAATATAACCTGACACCCTGTTGTTCAGGGTGGTGGTAGCAGTCCCATTAAACGGTGTCTGCAGTCCTCTTGTGGTTCTGTTGAAGTAGTGATCCTGTAGAAGGGTCTGGTCTTCTTCTGAAGGTCTAGTGGTTATGTAGCTCTTATCCTCTGGGAATCCAGTAGGTTAGGGCTACTGTGGTGTTCCAAATCTCAATTATATTCAGGTAGGAATACTTGGTTCCTTCCCATGGGCAGAGCATCTCACAATGGAATGATGTAATTTTATGAATAATGCATTGAGGCTTGATGGTCCATTAACAGAAGATATCCCACCCAGAGGGAGTTATCAGGGATGAGTCATGGAAGAGATAAAGAACACTGCCCCACCTGGATTTAACAGTTTACGGAGATGGTGATAGAATACATACTTTCTTTTGGTTACATCTTGCATTGTAACACAAGACATTAGTGTAGGCTCCACCTCAGAGGTATGAGAAGACTATTTCCTATGTGTCCTCCTGGGAAACGCTTGCGAAATGCGTTACAGAAGTGCCTTTTCACAGAAGTACCAGGTGGGGAACAAGCAACATTGCCCAGCAGAGAAGCAAGGGTGTGATCAGTGGCGACACATCTAACATCCACTTCTCAGCCTTCTCCTCCTCAGCCATCAGCAAGGAGAGTGGGGCTGTGACCTCTAGTTCATTTGTTTGTGACCCCATGTTCCCCTTGAGAGCAGGAGTGTTGGGCAATGCAAAATTATCTGTAAATCTCCTTAGGACTGATTCTCGTCTTTCAGCCATGCAGATGGAGAGTGCCTCACAGGAACCTAGGATGCTGCAAAGTGCTGAAATTCCTCAGAGATCCACCCAGTTTCAAAATGGTAGAGTTGTTGTAACAGATATCAATAGAAGATACCATCTCTCTCTACAAACCTTGCCATCTAGGTGAGACAGAGCCATGAGAAGCTGATAAGAAGATAATGNCCTGGATTTAACAGTTTACGGAGATGGTGATAGAATACATACTTTCTTTTGGTTACATCTTGCATTGTAACACAAGACATTAGTGTAGGCTCCACCTCAGAGGTATGAGAAGACTATTTCCTATGTGTCCTCCTGGGAAACGCTTGCGAAATGCGTTACAGAAGTGCCTTTTCACAGAAGTACCAGGTGGGGAACAAGCAACATTGCCCAGCAGAGAAGCAAGGGTGTGATCAGTGGCGACACATCTAACATCCACTTCTCAGCCTTCTCCTCCTCAGCCATCAGCAAGGAGAGTGGGGCTGTGACCTCTAGTTCATTTGTTTGTGACCCCATGTTCCCCTTGAGAGCAGGAGTGTTGGGCAATGCAAAATTATCTGTAAATCTCCTTAGGACTGATTCTCGTCTTTCAGCCATGCAGATGGAGAGTGCCTCACAGGAACCTAGGATGCTGCAAAGTGCTGAAATTCCTCAGAGATCCACCCAGTTTCAAAATGGTAGAGTTGTTGTAACAGATATCAATAGAAGATACCATCTCTCTCTACAAACCTTGCCATCTAGGTGAGACAGAGCCATGAGAAGCTGATAAGAAGATAATGAGTCCTCCAGTAGATATTCCTCATTCTACTCTTACCATATTTTAGTTTACAGACCATTAAGGGACTATTAAGGGCATCTAGGTTGACTAATTGAACGTTGGCCCCAAAAATCCACCCTTCTCATCTCTGCATCCATCCCTAACTCTTCCCTGAGATATATTTTCTTTTAAAGCTAGCAGTGAAGGTGCAGAGAGTTATTTTTGAAACAAATTCACCAGTTTCAATGACAAATAAAAGAGAATTGGCTTCCAGAAGGACTATGCACCCGATGCTTGAAGATCAGGCCACCACCTGGGAGACTCAGTTGTGTCATGGTTAAGCAACCACAGCTCAGTTAAAAAGGTCTGTCACCCTGGCCTGCAACAGGTTCCCTGAGTGAATCACTTAATCTTATTATTCTATTTCATATTCTGTATTAAGAGACAAGATGTTTTCATTTCTCCTTTTTCTTCTGAGTTTGTGAACTTCTTGCAGGAGGACAGGCTCTCCTGATGTCTTCATATAAGACCTAACAATGGTAAATGTGGATGTATAATAAGAATGAGGCACCATCTTAAAATGAGCCAGGTAGACACCCATTTAGTTCTGCAAACACAGCTACAGTTGACTGTCCATCTTAAATGACCATGTCATCTTCAGCAATGCTCCCTTCCACAGTGGCCACAGTCCAAGCCAAATCTCAAATACACATTCTCATTTCTATAGTAAGACACTGTGATGGGTTGACGCTGACCAAACGCCAATGCACCTATGAAAATAATTTATTAATTTTCCTCTGCTATAGTTAAACAGAGAAGGGGGAAAGAAAACTCATGGAGTGAGATAAGGATTAGGAGAAAAACACGTTAAAGTCAAAATAGGCTTAAAACTTTAAAAGGTATAAAGAAAAATTTAGTAACAGAATTAAAAGAGGGTAACGAGAACTAAAAATTAACTGTTAGAACACCTTTTTCCTCCCCAGTGTGTTGCGGAATAAGGACTTTACAATTTAAAATTGTAAAGCAGGTATGTTTTATTTCCAGCTGGGACGCATGAGGGATTTTCCACCATACATGTGTACCTGGTCGAGACAGGTTTCAGGTTTAAATACACATAGATCCCACAAACCCACACCTCCTGCCCACCCATTCCCTGCCCACTCTCCTTGCGCTTCATATTATAATTAGTCTTCTGTAGTGCCATGCCTACTGGTGGTCGCAGGCAGGGGTCTTCGGATGAAGTTAAGAGGTCTTCCTCAGGTGTTTGCTGTTTGACCCCCATCTCTAGGCGGGAACAGTGGAGGTTTGGCTAACTCCCAGGTCAGTTTGCCCTGGCCAAAACCAGGAGCCTCGTTCTTGCTGGTTTCTTAAGCAACAGGTTCTGCTTTATCGGGTTTTCACAATACCCAAGTCGTGCTTTACTGAGTTTTCACAATATAAATCTTATATTTATGGCCTTTATTTAACAACTAAAATTCCTATGTATTTGGTTACAAGTTGTTTCTCTACTTTTACAAAATTGCTAAATAAGCTATATATTTCTGTTTTCCCCTCCACCTACTTAGGCACATTACATGGTTCTAAAATTCTGAATTTTCATATACATATATGTTTCCCATATCACTAGCCCTTCTTTCCTTCCCACTGACAGTGCAGGGAGACAAAACATGGGATTTTTAGTCAGTTTGTCACTTCTAAAAATCTTTCTTCAGTTAACTTAGGGAGACGAGTCTCTTTTGCTATGCCATGGCATCTTTCCTACAGGAAACAGTTCTCTGTGAACTTTTCCAATGTGGTTTTAATTTTCATGGCTAACAGTTCACCTGGAAACTGATTGCAACATGAAATCCCTCCCATAGATTTCAGTTTTCCCACAACTGCTTTTCGTAGGCCATTTAACTTATGGGGTGCAGTTTTTAAGGATGAGCTGTTCTAGTATAAAAGCAAGGGTCCTCTTCCTCTCTCTCTGAAAGCAAGCGTTCTCTCTCTCTCTCTCTCTCTAAGTTGCTTACCAGATCACAGCTTTTCAGCATCCACATGCTCCAGCATGAGTGCCTTTTTCTCATGGGCTTCAGGTGAATGCTGCATTCCCCCCATGCACTTCATGAATTACAGGGAAACAGTTTGTTGTATTATAGTCCTCACCACGGCTTGCAGAAGAATCTCAGCTCTGACGCTCAGAGCACTTTCTCCTCCCCCTCCCTCTTTTGCACCGACCTTAGTGTCACCATGTTGTTCTCCTCTCATGTCCTCACTTTTTCCTTTTCTCTGACTCGGGAGAGAATTGATGTTAGTAGGTTTGTTTGTTCTCAAGTTCTATCAACTGAAACAGTTTTTATAGAGCTCTGTAGTGCTGAAAAGTTAATCTTGTCCAGGCAAGCTGTGCCGGCTGCCGGCTCTACTCCACGCCTTTTCTTCATGGGAGATGCTGAATAAAGAGAAGCTTCTACCGTCGCTTTTGTCTTTCTGTCCTCAGCATTGCTGGTTAAAAGCAGCCCAGTAAATAAAGGCCATTGCGAGCCATGCTGAGACAACCGCGGCTGCACGGCACTGCCCTGGCCACATGGTTGATCACAGCATCAGGATGGCCCTTGGAAGCATGGCCTGGCGGCTGTGCTGGGACAGGTTCCAGCGGCTCCCTCTGGGAAGGAGCTTGAGCCAGCCCCTCCGGGGAGGAGGGTCTGGCTGGCCCCCCCACTCCTCTGTAGAGAGCAGGGATCAAGAGAGCTTCCCGTGGTTATTTTTTGTTCTTAAATATGTTATCATAGAGGTGTTACCAGCTTTTCTAATTGGCTTAGCAGTGTACCAATTCTCAGAGCTAGCCAGCAATTGTTTTTGCCAGGCATGGAGGAAGCTGCTAGCAGCTCCTCACAGAGAATCACTTCCGTGGCTGACTTTTTCCCTCCTCACCAAAAATCAATTATTGCAAAACCAGCACAGACACCTTAGCTCTTATTCTGTCCTTTCAACTGCTAGTTCACAGCTCCGGCAAAAAAAACACAAAACAGCTAAAACCAAGAAAATAATAAGGTGTTTTGCTTGATACTACCTTGGAGAAGTAGAGTTTGCTGGCCATTCTACTTGGAAGCAGTGTCACGCTACTGGTGCATGCACCATGGCTTGAGAATCCATCTCTTGATAGCAATTGCCTGCAGTTCAGGGTCCAAATATAGTCATGATGTAGGAATAGACTGGTTTCCTAAGGAAACAAGCCTAATGTTGTCACACTGGTTTTGTGTGTATGTGAATGCACACATAAGCTCCTTGCCTCCCTGCATGATCCCCTCTTCAATGTTGTTAGAACATTTTGTCCAATTTTGATAAAATTTGATGCAAGAACAGAAATCTTTGCGATAAAATACTCAAAAAACTTTTGTTCAAATTGTTCACTGGCCAGAAGGAATGGACCCCTGAGGGGCTCCCAAAGAGGGCTTGGCCAACAAGTTCAGTCATCTTTAGACACCAGGCAAGGCACATAACAGGAAAGTGGTCAGAAATCAACTTTCAAAAAGACAAGGTGAGGGCACCAGGTGAAGCCCCTCTTTCCATTCAGATTAACTCAAGACTTGTCCATCACTCAGTCCCACTGACTGTGCGGAGGATGGGAACAGCAAAAAGCCCTTCTGGGAATGAAACGTGAAGAACTAGACCTGACCTGGGGGGACTAACTGGGCTTCCATGTGTGTGCGAAAAAGATTAAAGATTAAAAAGATGGAGGCAAATCAGAAGGTATCTGTGGTCAGGCATGCCTGGACGGAGAAGAAAGGGAGTGCTCCATGCAGAAACTGATACTGGAGTAACGCAAGCATGTGCATGAAGGACTGATACCCCTGTGCATCCCAAAACCTCTGCAAAGAAAGAACCAGTAAAGAGGTTTGCAGCTCTGGGTGCACATGCCAGTGTGTCACATCTCTAACACATCTCTGTTAGCCTGGAGACCACGGTGCTTTTGAAACAACCAGCATGCACTTACTTGGCCAAGCCTTTACGAGGCTGCCAGGAACAGCACCTGTCCCCTCCTGTGGTTCAGTAGTGGGGACTATGGGACCTCCAGCTGGACCCCCAACTTCCTGCACTGGTCCCAGTTACTTCCCCTATTGCTTCCCTGCAGCATCTCCTAATCCCTAAAACCAGCACTGGGGACATTTTGTCATGGTTTGAAAAGAGAGGCACAGTACAAACAAACAAGGAAATGTCACAGAAGGCCATTGAAATTCAGCAGTGGGAGGGAGGGACTTCTGCAAAACAAAACCTGTCCTCAACACAGATGGCTCCTGCAAGCCCCGCTCATATGGCAGCTAATCAGATACACTAGTCTTCCTCCTTTGGCACTCCATATTCAGCAGTAAAAGCCTGCTTATGCTTCTTCAACCCATCCCTTCCCAGACAGATGTTTGCTTCCTTAAGAAATACTTGACTACATGCAAAAAAAAAAAAAAAAAAAAAAGACAAAATGGTTTGGGGAGAG
>VXBI01010041.1:2071653-2139120 GCA_013397375.1 Toxostoma redivivum | reverse complement strand
AAAAAAAAATATAAAGAATTTTTCATTAAGGCTCTTTTGGGCTCGAGTGAAACAATGGATGTTGTATTAAGCAGCTGGCTGAGTGCCAGCAGAACTGGCTGGGTCGATGCTCCTTTCTATGGGGCTATGACACAGCTGGGCTGGACCAGGACCATGAGACAAAGGAACAACAGGATCTTCCTAGGGAATCACAGCTTAGTGCTGCTGCTCTCATGAAACAGAGCTATAGATAGCTCTTGTAGATAGCTCTTGCTATCTACATCCTTGAAAGCCAGATCAGTGCTTCTATTTCTGTCTCTTCTCCTGGCTGTGTCTCTGCTGTTCAGTCACAACCATAGCTCCATGGGAATCCACCTCATTCCACGCCTTGGCTCTTCCTAATGCCTGTGCTTCAGAAGCCCAACCAGGAATTTCCCTCCTGCAGCAGGGTAATGCTCCAGCTCATCAGCTGCCAGCAGCAGGAATTTACTGTGGCTCACTTGTGTAGAAAGGGGAACTCAGGGAAAGGGCCTGGCAGAAAGCCCTGTTTAGTTATACTGTGGTCATGAAAGAGAAGTTAAAAGACATTATCGTGGCTGTGTTAGAGGGATGTGTGGGTTTCAGGAGTGTAGGGAGGAAAAACTAAAATGATTTACTGTTTGGGGAGCTGCAATATCTCACAACCATGACACAGCCCCATTTGCAATAGAAGTTGGCAAACATTGCCTGTGGGGACAGGTCGCTTCCAGAAAAATATTTGATGCACCCAGTTAATTGACAAAACCTTAGCCAGACAGCAACTTCTATCACCTACAGACCTTCTGTAGGCCACAATAAGCAATCTTTAAGGCATACTTCTGGAACAAAAAATACTTTTCCTCTAAAAAAAGCCATGCTTTTTACTCAAGAAGCTGTGGTTTTTCTTTTTAATTAAAACATGCAGCCAGTGAATAAGGATCTCTTTCAAGCACAATTTATTTATTCAGTAAAACAGTCCCTGGCCTGGGGCATCATCTGCAGGAGGGTCTGATGCAGACACTGTCCTCCTAAACACTGTTCCCACAGTTCTCCATCTGTGAAGGAGCTGCTCAGCCCCTGACAGGGCTGTGCTGTCAGCCAGACAGGCACCCTCAGTGGTCTGCAGCAGTCTGGCCTGGCCAAGCAGCTACATCAAGGCAGTGCAAGAGATGCTGCTGCGCATCTTTTCTGTATTTTGTTCTTTCTTTTTCACACTATCAAGGCAAAGTGGTATGAAGCATTTCCTACTGCAACATCACCAGCTTCAAAAGCTAAAGGAAACTTCATCTGCATCAGGAATCCAACCCAGATGAATCAGGCCCTGTTTTTTCTTCCTACTAACTGGGTTGATAATCTTACTGTTCCAAGATCAAAGAAAAAAGTATGCTTTTTACTGGAAAATATAGACATACTAAAGAAAACAGCCACCCATGTTGAATAGTGGCTCATGAGTCATAATTTCCACCGAAAATTAGAGTAAGAGAAATAACCTTTTCAGTCAAGATGAAGAAAACATATATTTTGCGAGAAAAGAGACCTCTGTATGTTTTAAGAAAAATCCTGCCACTAGGTGCAATTACTAAACAATAGTCTCCAAGCGACCCAAATGCCTTCAGCACACAGATCCCAGCTCTCCTTCTGTAATTAGAACGAGCCAAAACATCTCACAGAGACATGAACAGTGCTCTGGCAATTGTGACCCATTTCCCTTTCAGTGACAAAAAGTGTTCCATTAGCAGCACCAATAAAAACAAGAGCTGCGAATAAAAACAAGCAGAGAAACATTGCTACAGTTAGGGTAGCAGAATAAAATACATGAAGTGGATTTTTTAAATGCAGACATTCAGTCAGATCACTTTGATGGCTCATCAAAGCACCCCATCATGAAGTGGTGGCCATCCCATCGTGGCCATGGAATTCTTTCTTAGTCATTTTTAAGGAACACTTTCTCTGCTTTCTGTGGTGATGGCAAATGCAGATAAAGAATCTGAGTCTAGAGCAAAGGCAACAAGGATAATTTTCAGACATTTAGGTGCAACTGAGCTATCCAGAAAGGACCTGCTTGTGTCTGTGCCACCAGGAGCTGTTCAGCTGTTCAGCTGTCCTAAGAACCCAGTAGCAGAAAAGTGCTATTCCTTTGACTACATAAGGTAGGTCTCTGAAGCGATACTTCAGCAGCTCAATTCACAAGTGTTGTCACAGGATAAATGGCTGAAAGGGATTTTTTAAAAATGGATAGGACATATGAGTAGAACATGACTCATTCTCCAGTAAGATACTGATGTATTATGTGATCTGAAACACTCAGGCTTTTCCAACCTGATATACAGCTGCTTGGCTTGAGCAGAGGATGCCACAGCTGCCTGCAGTACTGCACTGTCTCATCCCAAGGGCCTGGGGACAGCACCAGTGACTTCACTGCAGTGGGTCACAGACTTGGAGAAGTGATGGAGCATGTTCTGCAGCCTAAGGGTTGCACCCTCACAGTACCATCTCAAAGACTGCTAATGAACTTTGTGTGAAGAATTCAGGCTTAAAGTACCAAATCCAGATTTTTAATCAGAACTATAGCTTTGCCTTTCCCAGGTGACTGCAAGTGACTAATGGACTACAGAGGTTTCTCTCTCCCATACTCTCCCTCACCCCACGGAACCTTCAGCCTGTTTCAGGTCATTTCAATCACCCCTCATGGAAGGGGTTATTTGATAAGCAGGCGTATGCTCAATGAATTACTCTGTGTTGGGTGAGCCACATGCTACTGACACAATTATAAATCACCTAATTAGGCGTTTTGCAGCTGGCTACACTCTGTGTCTGCAGAGAGATGGTGGCCCATATCTGCAAAGGGCAAAGGAACACCTATGAAAGTTTCCAACTTTGGGAGGGTATTATGCCACTATCTTATACATTACTGTCTGGTATCTTATACATCACCAGAGTTTTCTATGTTTCCTATGACACAGACTAATACTGCTGTAAGGAAACTAGCAAGCATGTTTAGAGCTACCTCAGTTACTGCCCCTTATACAGGCAAAATTCAGGCTGGCAGTAAGGTTTTAGTGAGTGAGGGAAGCAGGAAAGAGACCCTGGAATAAGTGGGGTATGGCTAGAAGAAAGAGTTGTAAGGTTTCAGGCCTGTGTATGTGGAAGAAGGGAGGTCTTCTTCTCTTCTCATTCTTTCCCTTCTGCTGCCTCACTCCTCTGGATTACAGAATTCCCACCTGGGATCTTGTGATACCGATGCTTAATTTCTTCTCCCACAAGTGCCTCCACCCATGCTGCTGCAGTTCTGAAGGGAAGGAAGACAAGAAAGGGCTTTGCATGAAACTCTGCTCATACAGGAAGCAGGGTGGAAGAGATGAGCCCTGCTCTACAAGGCAGATGAGAACTATCCTTTACCCGAACTTCAGAAAAGAGCTGTTAATGCCTGTAAACTGAACTGGGTCCCTCAAAATGAGGAAAGGAAAATTCTAAGAGGCTAAACAGATGGAGAGGAGTCAAACTTGTTCCTGTTGATAACTTGTATTCAAGTAATGCTTTGCAAAGCCACTTTATTTCAGTGCAAACTGTACAGACAAACCTTAATAAAACTCTGCAAAAGTTAAAGGATCTGGACTTCTTAACCAAGGTTGAGATTTTGGTTAAATTTGCTTAAAATACAACTAAACTGTGAATACTTTTTCCACATATGGCTACTTTTGATTTGACATCAAAGTAATGCAAATTTCACATTACTTTCAGGATGCGCTTGTATTGTAGTAAAAAATTTGATAAAGCTCTGTGATTTTCATCAGATTTGCTTACAGATTTAAGCCAAATTCAATCCCTTTATTTGCAGAGGTAATTTAAGTAAAATAAACTCAAATGAAATGAAGACTCAAACTGGTTTTCTCTGGTTTCTCTGCTGGAAACTGCTAACAACTCTTCAGGCCAGTTCCAGCACTGCTGCAGTAAAACTCCCACCGAAGTCTCCCTCCCCCCCACTCTCTGTTAGAGGTCCCTGGGAATTTCCCTCCCAGGCAGCTCTCTGGTGTCCTATGTAAAGGCTGGACAATCAGGACTAGCTTTCTTCGAATTTTTTCTGGGTCTTCAAGTTTTTTCAGGACCATAGATTTTCACAGATTTCTCTGACTACCAGCAAGAGACTTTAGCACAGTAAATAACAGGGTTGAAAATGGCAGAAAAGAGTCTCTTGATGCTAGCCCCTTTCCCAACACTGACTTACATTGCTGCCTCTTCTACATCAAAAAGAGTTGAGAACCAACGGAAAGAGCATGAAAAGCAGCTGGCCTGTGATTTTGCATATGTAGATCTGGGCTTACAGGACAATTCTGCTGACACCTGCACCTGTTGGTAATTCCAGGAGAGTGCACTGAACATACACAGGGCAATGTTTAGGGTACTCATGCAGCACTGCAAAACATCACAGATAATGATGTTTGCAAATAAGTGTAGAAGAAAATAATAGCAATGTGAGTTCACATATGGACAATCAAGCCCTTGCTTGGAAGTTCAGCTGATGAAACCAGCCAAAAAAGCATTTCTCAGTGTGCCTCTGCTCTGTGGGGCTACCAGCAACAGAAATAAGTGAACTATTTTCATAATGAAACTACGCATGTACAACCCTAAAGGCACAGAGTAAGCAGATCTGTTAGGAGATGGTACTCTTCCTGATTGTATTCAAAGTAAGCATATGCTGCTACCAGCAGTCTGCCTTCTCAACAAACACAGACAGCTTCTCATGATGGCCTGGGACCAAAATCAGCAACTTCAGCAACACTTATCTTCAGTAAAGCAACAGTCAGAATCTTTTATCAAGACTGGGTGTATTTTGAGAATACTAACTTCAATATTACCAAGATAAAAATAGCAGGATTTAAGTGAATGATTAACCACATAGTTTCCAGGAACCAAAACCCCTACAAACTAAATCTTTTTTTGAAAATTGTATGTTATCTAAGCACATATTGATCATCAAATAATTCAATCTGTCAAATATGCAAACGTGTTTCTGAGGAGCATAGAATTGATGCACACTTCCTTATAAGCCCATCAAACTGCCAAACAAATATATATTATCTTTTTTTTTTCCTAAAGAAAAATCAAAGGAGTTGAATGGTACTTCTCGCAAATAATTTTGATCTCTCTAATGTTCTGTTTTATTCTTTCCCTCCTGTTCCTTCAGATTTGTCTCCTGCCTTTAATCTGGAGGTTCCTCAGTTAAGGAGTGTTATGTTGTGCAAATATAGCAAGACCCTGACCCTTCCTTTCACGCCTTCTGGTACACATAATGTAAATAGCATAAAATCATGAAAGTCTTCCCCATCTATACCCATCTTCTGAACTCCATCTGCTTCAAGCTAGCCCAGCTATAAATGGGTAATGCTCATTTGGCTTGGAGGCAACAGCCGTGGAAGTGTCACCTCAGCCACTGCCTCTGTGTCTACTGCAAAGCCAGAGAGTGTGAGTTGATGGGGCACCAACATCCAGCTTTGATCTTCACCTTTGCCTTTTCACTACAAACAACTGTGTGTCTAAACCTGTTTACCACAAAGCACAAACTGTGGTCTGTGTATCTGGGCAACGGGAGACCACTTACTTCAGGGGCAGACAATGTGGGTACTGTGCAGAACTAAAAAGCCACGTCTCTATCACTTCAACTAAGAGTCTGTGAGCTTCCCTTAGGAGATCAGAAGATCCCAAATAAGCCACAGCAAATTCCACTTTCCAGTTTCACAGCTCAGTACTTTCCCCTCAGATACTGGCAACTCAGAGCACTGCTGCTGCTGTAAAGGAATTCGTTAGCAAGAATTCTGGTTGCAGAGGTAAGGACTTCAGTGACCCCTACAGATGTCTGAAACTGGAGCAAACAGAAGGCTTAGCAGGAATCAAACTCTGAATCTGGCTAGTGCAGCACAGCTGGCAGGGGAACAGGGTCTGCCTAGAAATGCTGTGCTCCATGGGCTCCTTCCTTCTTCCAATTCATGGACACCCCTAATCCCAATTCCAAACTGAGTTGAAAACCGAACAAGGTAACTTGTTACCTGACTCCTGAGGTATACCTGAGATATGAGGGATCATTGTAGCAGTGGAAACACAGCTGCCATGGCCAGGTCCCCATCATAAGAAATTATGACAGACCCTGCCCCCTGCAATGACAGGTGGGCTCAGAGCACCCTAATATATTCTGGGGCCCAAGTTATATTTGGGTCTCCCATAATTATATTCGGGCTTGTATGTGATGGGTTTTCCTATTCTGGCTATTTCCTTGCATCCTGCAGCATGGGTTTTTCACCTGTGGGTCCCCTCCATGGACACAGACAATGAAAGCAAGGAGTCTCTCAGGGCACAGATGCCCTCCTGGAAGAAAGACGGGGGAGAAGCCCCCATTCAGGACCCAGTGTCCTTGTGGTAACAACCTGAGCAGTGCACAATTATAAAAATTAGGAACTAAAGTAATCTGTGAAAAAGTCCATGTACAGTAAAGTCATATAATTTCTAAACCCTGTGCAGGTGAATATTGAGATGGTTTTCTCCCAAAGAAATAAGGATCTTGTTTGTTTGGTTTTTAATGTGTGGCACTCTCATGTGCTCCCAGAGTGTTTTCATCAGTGGATCTCTAGTATGTTATTCAGATGTGAAAGGTTTCTTCAGTGAGAAAACCTAGTGGATAAAACCAGAAAGGCAGCCACAGCCATGATCGCTGCTATATCCTTATCCTTGCCTAAGTGAGAAGGATGCAGCCAGCCCAGAATGGCCTTTGAGATGTCCTAGTTTTATTATTGGTGTTCTACAAACTGCTTAGACACATATGTATGTGGTTTTGGCTTCTGAGAACTGGGTTGAATGATAGCTGAAAACTTTGGTATAAATGTCACTCGTGTACTAGAGTTACAGATGATAAGGAAAAAATATAATCAGCATTTTATATTATATATAAACAAATATTCTCTGTATATTATGTAATATTTAGCATATATGCATACATATATATGCATAATTATTATCATCAGTCTGTTCTCAATGACATATAAACAATAATTTCTGATTTATGCTTCAAGTGAAAGACCTGAAAAAGTCAGAGGAATTAATTATTTAAAATCTTGGTTCTATGAGAAGTCAGGGAGATACAGGGAGCCAGGTTTGTTTATTTTTCTGTTTTGTTTTTTTCTTTAATAATTCCAGCATGGAAAGAATATTACAAATTTGAGGATGATTGATGTCTGCGAACTTTTGGTAAGAGATTTACAGGAATAAACTTGGTGAGCTGTATTCTCATAGTGCTCTGTTTTAACAGTTCTTGGGGTTATTTCAGTTTCATGAGGGTAAAGACAATGTAGACTTGAGCAGTCTACACTGAAGGGGGTGATCTGGTGTGCACAAAGCCTCTGGGCCCTTGGTTCATCGATCAAATTCTTCACTATGAAGAAAGGCAACCTCCTCCCTTCCTCCCTCCCTTCCTTCCTCCCTCCCCCTCCACAGGATGTGGGATTTGAAAGCTCTAAAGCCTGTTGCCACAGGGGTTTTTGTGATTATGAAAACACTTCATTACGTTAGTCCTTTACAGAGGGAGGAATAGTATGGCATTGCCAGCATGATGCTTGAGAAGAAGCAAAGTTTCTAGAATGGTGTCAAAACAACAGGGTTAAAACTCATGATCAGCACAACAACGTTCTTAATGCTGCCTAGGAGATGTTTGTATTTTGAGGAGAGCCTGACTCCTCAATAGGAAGAGATCACAACAGTGATGAAGGAGAAGAAAGATTTCAGGATGGACAGCATTCAGAGCCTAGACAGTACATAGCCTTGGTATGTCCCTGCATGGCTTGGTGTAGATTTTTATTTGAAAGACTTGACACATGGCACTATAGCTTTCCCTAGGAAGCTATCACAGATGGACAAACAATTCAACCCCATCAGTATAGTGGCTGTCATATATCTCAAAGAGAACACTGAGAATTCTCATGTTCTGAAGCACAGCATTAAAGAGGGACCTCTGGTTTAGGATAGTGATGCAGTTGCTATTGAGGAACTTGTGGCCATTGAATTTGAACAGACTTTTCCCTCCTACATTTTGTCACCTGCTCCTGAAAAAACAGAGTGACAGTTCCTAATGACACCAACATGGGATTTTCTTCCTACCAGAACGAGGCATATATTATTTGAGTAGTATGTCCTGTTCTGGGCCCCTCAGTTTAGGAAGGATGTTGAAATGCTTGAATGTGTGCAGAGGAGGGCAACAAGGCTGGTGAAGGGTCTGGAACACACCCTAAGAAGAGTGGCTGAGGGAGCTGGGGGTATTTAGCCTAGAGAAGAGAAGGCGGGGACCTTATCACTTTCTGAGGTTGTAGCCAGGTGGGGGTTGGTCTCTTCTCCCAGGTGACCAGTGACAGGATGAGAGGACACAGCATCAAGCTGTGCAAAGGGAAGTTTAGGCTGGATATAGAAAAAAATCTTCACAGAAAGAGTGGTTTGGCATTGGAATGGGCTGCCCAGGGAAACGGTTGAGTCACCGTCCCTGGAGGTGTTTAAAAAGAGACTTGATGAGGCACTCAGTGCCATGGTTAAGCTGATAAGGCAATGATAGGGAACAGGTTGGACTTGATGGTATCAAAGGTCTTTTCTAACCTAGTTTATTCTGTGATTTCTATGTTTCTTTGCGTGTCTAAACCACACTGCCTGCACCATTTCTGAATGCTAGAAATTGACAGGGAGCCTATGGCTTTTTTAAAGAAAGCTCAACTAGTGTGGCCTCTGGCCTCTAGGAATAATTTTTTGGGGGGGAAATAATCAGTGCATGTGCTTTTATACAATTCTAGCTTAGACTTCAATACATACTTCAAAACCACAGTGAATGAGAGCCATATTTAATATAAGTCTCTACTACCAATGGGAAGTCTCTCATCTTTTTTCTCACTTACTTCTTCCCCAAAAATGGTGGGTCCTAGGTCTTGACTTCACTTCTAAAGGGTTTAGGAGGACATATATGTATAATGGGAAGTAAGTTCTTCTTTTTCTTTTAGCTTTTTTGTTTGTTTGTTTGTTTTTGCTATGTATTGGACACAAACACTTCACTGAGAGGATGGAGTCCACCTTATTCAAGTGTCCTACCACTACACAAGGCTTAGCAATCTCTAGGCTCTTTCTCAGAAGGGGTACAATTTTGTGAGACAGGATGTCAGATATGTGCCCCACACATATCACCCTCATCATGGTGAATCAGGAACTGACAGACATGTTGTGCAATAGTTCTGGCATATGGAAGGATTTTCACAACTTTCATCACACAAATAACTATTCTTGTTCAAAATCCAAAGGCTTTCTGATAACCTAGGGTTTAGCTTGACCATTACTTTACCGAGAAGGAATGTTATGATGGCCTTATTTGCCCATATTGGTGTCAGCATAACTCACAGGAACTTCATGCAAATTGTCCTACATAAACAATAAACAGTACTCATTCTTTCCTTGAAGGGGTAAGTAGCACAACCCAGGTATTGAAAGTGTCCCACATGCCACATGCACTACAGTGTCCATGTATATGCTCCAGAAGGATGTTTTGTCAATCTCTGTGGTGAACAGGAATTCATGAGCAGGCCCTCAGCAAAATTACTTTAAATAAGGGCTAGTTTAGCATCCCTGGAAAAAAAATTTAAGCACTGTTATACATCTTTTTTCCAACCATCTGTTCACTGTTCAGCAGTACCTCAGGCAACTTAGCCTACTTGTCCTACCTTTGCTCATGTGGAACAATAATTCCTGAAGGGATGAATAATAGCAGAGCAGTATAAATTATGCCCATTTTTTGCCTCCCTCAGGAGATCTAAAAAGCAGTTTCTTCAGAGGTGTTGTTCCAGCTGTAGGGATAGTTTATTTCCACTAAATCCTCTTCCCAAGAATGTGAAAATTTTAAGGATTTAACTGATGGGATTGTAAAACCTGAGCTCACAATTTACGGGCAAACTCCATCACAGGCTTTGCTGCATGGAATAGAGTAAAAGCTCTCATTGCTTATATTGTCTTCTGAAAGCATCTCTGTCCAGGTATCACACACCTCTGGGACTTCCATCCAGCTGCTGAAATTAGCATCCCACCTCAGCTACTTCTCTTGCTAATTGCTTGCAAGCTTCACTCCCTATCCACTATTGCAACAACACAACATCAGAAAGGCAAAATTAACCTGTTTCACAATGATCTAACGCTGCTCAGATTTTCTCTTCTCTATTTACTTTACTTCTCTTACAGCTGTAGCAGTTTCATCTCTGTAAACCCTGTCCATGTTTCTAGTTGGCTTTTTTAAAATTCTTGAAAGTAAAAAGAGACAACAGTCTCCCCAGTAATCTTTTACTTGTCACCTTCTTCTCAAGCATTCTAATAACTCCATCTCCTTTGAAAATGTCACTGACCTACATCTGTTAATAACCTTTTCAAGGTTCTTTTTATTTCCAGCACATTCATATGGCCTCCTTTGGTAAAGGAAGGCCCTTCCCTTCTTATTTTCTTTCCCCTTTCCACCTCCTTTTCTTTTAATTTCCTTTGGAAAGGACTTTTTAAAGAATGTTTAAGACCTGGTAGCTCTAACACAGTGGCAGAAAATGGGGCCCACAACAGCAGCAAAGGATGTCTAGTCCTGCTAAGTGTTACTGGCAATGATTACAGGCTGGTTTCAGGGCTCCTATCTGAAGGAGTTCAGCTGGGTGCTTAAGAGAAGTCTGGACCTGCCCCTACTCACAGCTGCCAGAGAGTTAGTTCAGCTCTTTCTGTGCCTCTCCATTGCTATTTTCAATGGCAATTAATTTCTGCTCCCACATGTGCACTTGGCGTTTAAGTCACTGAGGGACTTAATCTATGCTCTTTAGGACACACAAACCTCAGCTCCAGTATGACCAAAGAAAGAGTGAGGCCAGTTGCTGACAAGGCTCCCACACCACCCAGCACCCAGCTCTCAGCAGCACCACAGCCTGACCTCACTGCGGTCTGGCCCACAGCGAGCCACACACAGCTGCAGGTGTGCTCTTGCCTAGGGAGCAGGACTGTGCCTTCCAATCAATATGACACACCAGGGAGAAGAATGATGTAAGACACAGCTCACCCCATTCCTCCAGGTTCTAGAAAGCTGTTTTGCTTATTGACAGCAGGTAGCTTTTGCCTCAAAATGAGTGAAAGGCTTAGGGGCAGGATCTGGACCTTGCTTCAAACCCAGAAAGCTGGAACAGGGGAAAAGCTGCTGTAGTGGGTGTGCTGCCTTGGATTCATATGGATTTATTTATTTATTTATTAAGTCTTTATATGAAGTGAGACCTGGGGAAATCTTGGTCTAAGCTCTCTTCTCAGGAAGGCTCATAATTTGATTTTATCAGGTGACAGTTTCAATCTACTTTTAGAGTGGGGGAGGGGGAATGCGCTCAGATCACTTCAAACCAAATTTGAAGCAGGCTTTACTGGCACAGACATTGCCAGTTTCAGCTCAGGTGACTCAAGAATCACACAAACTGAGTCACCATTTCAGTGACATCAATGGTACTTGCAGTAGTAAATTGCTGAAACTTATCAAAAGAGTTGTATGATAGAGATGCTTCTGTTTTAACTCACCCTGTCCCTAGCATGGACAGCTAGTGGACGTTGGCTTTTAGCTGCAGCCAACAGTCGCTTTTTTTTAACTGGGAGAAGTGAAAAATAGTGCAGTGACCATTGCCAGGAGCTGGGTGACCTTTCTGTACTGGGAGCAGCCAAACTGACAGCAGGCAAGTGTCTCTGACTGTGGCTTTGCTGCCTCTGCCAGCCGTGTACCAGAACAACCTCCAGTTCTTGAACTAAAGGGTTTGAGACAGTCACTTCTGTGTTGCCCATCGCCATAAAGCACATAAAGTGTGCCAGCCACCAGCCCTCTTCCCATGAAAGCAGAAGAACAGATTGAAAATTAACATGGAGGCTGGGAGTCTGGGTCCAAGCCACCCATCACAGACTTACTAGAAATTTTCTCAAATGGAAACATAAGGATAGTAAACTTGCTAATCACTTTAATTAAAACCAAAGTAACCCGCATCTTTGGGAGGATACTGATGGTGTCAGAGCTGTACGAAGATATGGTCCAGTTCCTTATATCATTCCTTTACCTCACTTTGATCCCAACATTTAAGTTTAGGATGCAGCCCTTAGTACAAACTCTCAGTGTGGTGTAGTAGGATGTTTAAAAAAACTCTCACATTCTGTTTCTTTTCTGCTGGGTTCAGACTTTTTGATGAAATCACCCTGAAAAAGATGTTTGTACAACAGGAAAATGTGGTATCAAGATTATCAGAACTAGGTAGGCAGCAATAGATTTCATGTGACTTGATTGCAAAAAATGACAAGGAAACCACAGGACATTGGTGTGAATGCAATGGAATTAGGCCATGAAGCATGTATTATGTGCCACAGACATAAGGTTTTGTATAGATTTGAATGAGATTCAATTTAGATCAAAAGGACCTTCGGGGCTTTTTTTCTTCTTTAAGATAGAGGCATATCTTTTGGCATTACACAGCTTGTGGCTATTGAGGCAGATCTGAAGGTAACAGGATGTGGAGCATCCCCTTCTGATTTACTAGTACAAATGGCTTACACAGGCATGGAAAGTAAACTGCTTTAAACTCTTTAAGATCAAAGATAAGATTTATTAGCAGGACTGTCTGGGGAGCTTTTTCTCATTACTTTCTTGCCATGTTAATTTGGTATAAAGGTACTTCCCACACAGACCTATTTGCACAACACAATATCCACATTTTGTAACCCATTCCCCCACTAACCTCTATGCCACGACACCCACACCCCCTCTCGCCCTGTTGTTACATTTTGTTTCCTTCTATTTCTCTTGGGTCATAGACTCAAATAATGGTTTGAGTTGGAAGGGACCTTCTAGATCATTTAGTTCCAACAACACTGCCTAGGCAAGGACACTCCCACTAGACCAGGATGCTCAGAGCCCCATCCAACTTGGCCTTGAACGCATCCAGGGATGGGCATCCACAGTTTCTCTGGGCAGCCTGTGCCAGTGCCTCACTGCTCCCACAAGAAAGCATTTCTTCCACATATCTAACCTAATTTCTCCTCTTTCAGTTTGCACCTTGTCCTGTCACTACACTTCCTGATGAAGAGTCCCTCCATGGGGCTCTTGCTGGTAGGCCCCTTCAGATATTGGAAGGTTCCTACCAGGTTTCCACACAACCTCTTCTCCAAGCTGAACAGCCCAACTTTCTCAGCCTCTCAGTACCAACTGTTCTTCTGATTCCTGTTTTCTTACAGCACCTTCTTCTACCTGCAGGCAGGAAATAACAACATTACAAAACATTTCTGAAACACTGCAGAAATAGGTAATTTTGGTTGCTGTGACCTCATGGCAGAATGGTACTTTGCAGCAATCTGAAATGCTCCTACATAACAGCGGTCTGCAAGAACTAAAATACATGGCCATGAAGTACTCTGGCAAGTAACTCACAAAAGATATTTTATGGGTTTTTTCTGCATATTTTTCACTATTCCAGAATTCAGTTCAGTATAACTGAGCCCTGAAGAAATTTGTGCGGAAATTCAATGGCCTCTAGGATATCCTGGTAGAGATAATTTATTCTGTAGAGCTGGTTTTAGTGAGGAGGCAATACTGTCTTTCCCTCAGAAAGCATTATCCTTCCGTTTTTTTTGTCAAGTTACCAATTTCAGACTCATCATAATTTAGAAACTGCAGATGTAGCTTTTTAAATATCACTATCAAAGCATCCAGAACAAGACTTGATACATAACTTAGAACATGCACTACCCAGCTCTCTCAGCCTGATGTAGCTGATGGCTCCTTCATGCACTACTTGTAAAGTATTTTATGTTCAGCTCTGTGCCCAGCCCCACAGACTGAAGCCAGGCTCATAGAGCAGACCTTCCTCATTCTATTGCTTCCAAACAAAGATCTAAAAAGTAATGCCCACTCCTGAAAACCATCTGCCTCCAAGGGGAC
The DNA here is from genome assembly GCA_013397375.1 of Toxostoma redivivum. Taxonomy (NCBI): domain Eukaryota; kingdom Metazoa; phylum Chordata; class Aves; order Passeriformes; family Mimidae; genus Toxostoma; species Toxostoma redivivum. The sequence goes on along the minus strand of VXBI01010041.1, from coordinate 2,125,136 downwards.
TGTGGAACAGAGCAGTTGGTCCTTGAGGAGTCTATTCCTTAAAAGCAAGTGCTATGGAAAAGAACAGAATTCAAGATCTCATCCTAGCAGTCACCCATTAGCTGTGTATCCCAGCCCCTAATTCCAGCTACCTAGAACCTGCTTTCATTCCAATAGCTCTCAGCAATCCTTCAAGTCTCACTCCAGAAAGAGAGAAATTTCCTACTATTTTCTAACTTTCCATCTCAGCTACTACTCATGAGGTCCTTTCATGAAGAATCTTTGCCTCACTAACACCAATAAAAAAATGCCACAAATGGGCACAAATCATTTGGGCACAGAGCCATTCATAAATAGAGCAAGGCAATTCAGTTTGAGAAGAAATTATTCAACTTGAACTTTTCAAACTTGAATTATTTCAAAAGAGAACATTTTATAATTTTCTGTTCACAAGTAAAGATCATGACAAAACCAGCCAGCTGATTATAGTCTTTCACAGAACAACACGAGGAAAATTACTTTAAACAAAGAAGTCTTAAATATACTAATATATAATAACCCATTTCTCCCTATACCTTTCCTTCTGACTTTCTCAGAAAGAAAAGCTATTTTACCAGATTCTGCTAGCCTTCAAACTGAGATCATGCTGGCCAAATTAACAGCATCATTCTTACTGATGCCAACTATGGGGCAATTCAGTGTATGTGAGTTCTCTAGTAAAATGCCCATATGCTCTGAATTTTTATGTTCATGCAAGCCCAGATTCTTTATGATGTTCTCTCACTGTGCAGGAAAATCTTTTACACCTCATCTTCTCACATCAAGTTTTTCAAAGTAGGTGGCTATATCGTATTTCCCCAAGACACAGCAAAGGGTTTCTGGTGAGACAACTAGTATTTGGAAGAAAGAGAAAAAGCAGACGTGCCTAGTCCTCATTAAGTTTTTCCTTTTCAGAGAGTAAATGTTACTAGGGATTTTCAATGCTGAGAGAAAAGTGCAGATCAGACTAAACTGCTGGAATTACTTATTTAGAAAAAGAGGTGTACATCACTGCCACATCTAAAGCTTTCCAGTGCGTAACAATATACTAATTTTTTACAAGAAACCTCTCTTTCACAGAAACATTTCATAATCCTAAAACACGTCAATGCAAAAGTGTACCAGTTTTGATATTGAAATGTAGTCACCTTTCCTCTCAGTAAACAGGACTTTCAAGATTAAAATATCTGTGTCAGGTACATGATTCCAAAATTTACTCATATATGTTCATCCCCCTAATAAATATGGCTGATCAGTAAAGATATTTTAGATAGTACTTCTAGGGTGTTTTCTTCAGTGAAATTTGAAGGATTCAACAACAACAAAAAAAAAAGAATATGCTTACAAGCTCATTGTTGAATTCAAGTTGTTTGCTTTCAGAAAAACATACATTTTAATCTCTAAATTCTTTATAGTCTTAACTCCAAGTGAAAGGTATTTCTGCAAATGCACTTTGTTACATATTTAAGTAGAGTGAGGGGCACACAAACCCTGAGAAGGAGATTGGATGACTTTGTACAAACCTGGTCTCTCTTTGCTTTTATTATTAAAATTGCATCTGTTGGAAATAGAGATACTAAGTTGCTATTAATCTGAAGCAAATTTTTGCTTGGTCTTTTGCAGGTTCGTGTATGAATGTTCCTCATACGTTCTCCATTCTGAGTCTCCATTATGTTTTGTCTCTCCTGTTTAGACCTGACTGACTTGGAAGGTTTACCACATTAACTGAATTAATTTGATTTCTCTAAATAGATGGAATGTAGAATTTCTCTAGCCTGTGTCTGCTTGGAAGACAAAAAGTTGTGTTTGATTAACATAGACATCCAGATATATAACTGCAGGCTTATTTCAAAATATCAAGAAACAGAGAAATCCCACCACTTCTTTTGAAAGTTTATTTTACTGGTTGATCACTTTCAGAGTTAGACTCCTGAACCTTTATTTGTGCAGGTAAATCCTTCTGGCCAATCTCATTTCTGAATTACTGAACATGAGCCAGTGCTGCATGGTTCTCTTGCTGTCACAGTGTTTGGAATTTGGGACTGCACCTTGAACTTGCTCAAATCTGCTGTGGGTACTGATCCATTGCTTGTATTGTATTAGCAAATAGAGACACCGGCTAAGATTTCACTGACAGGTGCACAGTACAAGTCTGCTTCTGTGATAAACAGGCAAAATGCAAAGGTGTGAGAAAAGTTCTCCCTCTTTTTATAGATTAAGAAATAGGAATTTACAAAGGAATAAATGAAGATCAGCATTTGGCTCTGAAACTTGCCTGAGCGGAAGTTTGTGGGAACTGATCCCAGAAAGCAAATTCATGTCTAAGAAGCCCTGAAAAAGAGCCAAACAATTTATATTTATAACAGATTAGAGCTCCTGTCCTAATTCTGTTTCTGATACCCAACTGCTTACTGCCTCATATCCTGTAAACTCAGTCTGTGCCTTGAAGCACTCCTACATACATGGCACCAGACTGACACCAGTTGTGTCATTTCAGTCCAAGCCAATTACAAATTGGGAAGCTTTTAGTCAGCAGCTAATGGGATAGTTTCACTGTCTTTAATGGATATGAACAAAATATGTTGTGCCTTGTTACATACATTTTCTTTCTTTGCCAGTAAAAGCATTTCTGTGGCCAGAGTACTGTGTGGCATGTTGACTCTCAATGAGTGTTTGGTGACAAGCTGAATCAAACTCACTTCCTCTGTGGTGCTGTACAGAATTTCACCATTTGGTCCAAATTTTCACTAAGTCCTTTCCTGAGTTCCTTCAATTTTTTTTTTCATTTTTCATCCTATAACATCTCAAGTAACACAATGCAGCTGCTACTGTCTGCTATGGCTCTTGGCTTGTCCATCTAATTATCTAAATCCTGAAATTATAGAATATTCTCTTACTAGGACCAAGAGACTAGAGACAGACCTAAGAATAGGTTTGTAAAGCAGCCTTAATAGTCTTCATTTTGGCATAGCATACTTGACTTTTAATAGGTACTGTTTCTGTCTTACGTTAGCTTTGCTGTGGTATACAGAGCGTATTTCAACAAATCTCATTATTTAAAACAGGTTATTTGCTTGCTGTATGCTAGATTTGTATATATCACTCTGGTTAACTATAATGAAAGTTATACATGTGAAAACCCTGGTGGGAGATTGTGATAAGGCAGATTTGACACCCATCACTCTGCAGATAAGGATGCTACAAGATACTGATATTTGTAGTGAAATGCTTTGAAGGACTGTATATAACTGATAATGAGATGCAGATGACTGGAACAAACTGGATGCCAAAAGGTGACCAGCCTTGGAAGAAAGTTTCTGGCAAAAACCATTCCATAGAAAAGACCAGAGATAGAAAGGGTAGACCTGATTTGCTCCTCTATCCTTACTGCAGGATAAGTACTACTGAAAATGAAAAAAAGGACTGGGGAGAAGTCTTCAAGATCAGAAGACGGGGTTGGAAGATTTGACAGCAGCACGATAGTTTGCCTGTTTTGTTCTTCCCACCTCCTTCCACTTCACAATGGGAGTCACTGAGCGCCTGCTGAAGGTTCCCATCTTAAACTCACTATGTCTTTAATGCAGGGTTAAGAAAAAAGTAGCAGGTGTTTATTGAAATGTCATACATCATTTCCCATGCCACCTGCATGAAGAATTCTTTCTATCTTTCTGTTAAAGAAATGGCATCCTCTATTTGCTTGGATGGCAGACATTACTTTCCCCTAGCTTCTACTTTAAATAGTTTCAAATATAACTCAAAGCTGATTTAGAACTAAAATGCTGATTTCTCTGCCACTACCCTGGTGATTGGTCAAACAGTATAGCTAGTGCTTATGAATAATCACAAGTAACCTTGAGATCTAGCCAAACCTTAAGTAGGTTTGAGGACTCTGCTTGAAAATACAGCCCACTCAGTTAACTGAACTTGAAATGTGGAGCCTGGGACCGGCCTAAAGAAGTATACTTCTCCCCTGCAAATGAGCTAAGCCAGGGGTTTGAAATCTTCAAGAAACCTTGAAGCCAGAAAAAAGCTTCCAGTGAAATCTTATAATCATCAAGCCTGGGAGAGGGCTTTAGATGTAAGCTTATGACTTGTTACTTAATGTTGATTTAATAAGCTTCTCTCTATTCTATTACTGTCTTTTAATGCTGGATTCTGTTGGCTCATGAACTTCTTTCCTCTGCTTAAAGAAAGTGGGATCTAAGAGCCTGTTACCTCAGAGAGATGCAACTGTTTCTTTTCCACATAGGACCACAGACGATCTCTTGTATCAAGAACTAATCAGCCTTCATAGGCATCTTCTTCAAACAGCTAAAACCAGAATTACTAAACGCAGAAAGAAACCAAAGACGTCTCAGGTAACTCGCTAAGAGATGACTGACTGCAGGAAAAATAATGGGAAATACACCAAGTTGAAATGTGCAGAGAACCATGCTTTCTGTTACATTTTAGGGACTCTGTTCTTCATAATCAGAAGGGATCTTGAAAACCCAGAACACCAAGATGTAGGTGTAAGATGTCAAGAACAAAGATTATATAGCTAAAACAAAGAGCTATGCTGTCCCCTTCCAGAGGTAACCCATGTGAGCTGATGAAATGCAAAGCCTCTCAGTGCCACTCAATGGAATCCAAAGTTCGTGCCAGAGGACTCGGAACCTCTTTTGCAAAGCTGCAGCCACAGATGAGCCGAGCTGGGCCCAGGCTGATGGCCCAAGGACCCAGGTGAGCCCTCGCTCAGGCAGCCACTCTGCAGGGGCCAACATGCCTCCTGTGGTAGCACCAGTGCCGGCATCCCTTGGCTGTGCCCCACTGTGCCATGCCACACACCTCAGCCGGGAAGCAATCTGTTCAAATCTCATTTGACCAACACTCCTCTGGTGCCCATCAATAAATCCTTGAAATAAGTCTTTTTGCATGGCCCAGCAAACTCCCCATTTCCACCTCTTGCCAAAATAATCGTTCTAATCTGCTTTAAACATTGTCCCACTGCTATGTGAGTTTTTTTCGCACCTCGTCTCCGTTTTCCCTCCACAAGAGGGCACTAACACTGCATCCTCTGAGAAGTTTTCTTTCCCAACAAACGTGCCTCAAAGGAAACAGGCGGAGAGAAGCCAGAGGGACCCATCTCAAGATTTCAGATCTAGAGCAACTCCCTCCCCGCAGGGGCTCCACAGTTTTAATTCCAAGGTTTTGATTCAGAAACATCTCTGGTAACAGCAGCATGAAGCCTCTAATAGAAGACAGTTGCATAAAACCACTAATAGGAGATGGTAGTTCACAGGCATATATTTGATTTTATTTCTGTTTTGTCTCTTGGCCTCCGCTTCAAGCAGTGAGACTATAAAAAAATATGGGCGTCTCTGGAATTAGAAACCTTCACGGACCTTAAGAGAAACCAGTCGGAGAGCTGAGAAATACCAGACACCAAACGTCTCTTGAAATAAAACATACATGAGACAGCCAAGAGACAAATCCTATTCAGAGAAATCAGAGTGAAGTAAAAACACAACTAAAATTGCCATAGGATAGGGAGAATCTAGTGAACAGAGAACAAGCTAAAAAAAGCCCTTGTGCTGCTCATAACCTGACACAGTGACAGCTAAGGATGAGACAAGATAAATATACAGAGAAAATTAAGAAAGAAAAGCACTTACTTAGTGTGGTCTATGGGTTTATGCTTGCATATACAAAAATAATTCTAGAGAAAGGAAAATTTAGGCTAAGTACCAGACAAGGTTTCTGTACATGACAGAGACCCCACATGCTTTCATGCAGGCAGTGAATGACCACATGAACCGCTAATTTGGTTCCCTTATTCTGGAATTTATGAATGCTGGGCTAGCCTTCAGTGACAGGACATAGCTACTGAGATGGTGTTACTGGCTTCTGCTAGAGCTTTAGTTTACTTAATTTACTAACAAACATATTTTTACACAACTCATTGATCAGGGAATGATAAGAAACACCTGCATGCTCTTTCTTCCTCTCTCATCCTCTACCTCCACTGGCTGCACGCAGCACTTCCTCAGGTAAAGGCAGAACAGTTTTCACCAAGTCCTGTAACTTGAGAAACGAGTGCTTAATGAAATCAATATAAAATTGGGCTAAAACAGATAAAATAAATTGCTTCTTTACAAAACACATAGAGGATTTCTGGTATTTGCTATCACAGGAGGATTTTGATGTTCAGGGAATACAAGGGGTATGGACTGCAGACAGTGTCCAAGCTTGCACTGTCTCCTTAAATAACTGCTTTTACTGTTGCTCCTGGAGAGAGAACATGGAATGACAGACCCCTGGTCTGGCTCAGGAGTGTACTCCTATAGCCCCATGTTACCCCCTTCCAATCTCCTGATTTAGGCAGAGCTGTAACAACCACAACTTTCAATGCTATGACCACTCATCAACTATCTGGAGGCTTCATATAAAGAGGGCATCTTGAAAAGCTGATTTGAAGAAGGATTAGACAGTATGCACAAGTCTCTCAAAGCTACCAACTTGCAGGGGTCCTGAGTTTCTACACACAGAAAACTTGCTGGAAGATTCTGCCTGAACATTTGCTGTCAGAAGATGCAACCCCTGCAAGCCAAATACCCTTCACCAAAATGTATGTTTGGCTTAAGTTTGTTTTGGCAAACAAAGGGGGAAGGGTGGGTACTCTTGGTATTGTCCAAACATCCCAATACAATGTTTTTTGAATTACGCCTTTTAGTTTTCCTTGTTTTGACAGCATATAAAATAAAAGAAAGAAAATCAAATTTTAATGTGTAGTGGTCCATGGATTCTGAATCACTTTAACATTTATGGAACACAAAATTTCACTATCCAGTGAAAGAATTAATATATCCAATTTTAACAGTCATAGCAGTAGTAAAAAAAAGAAGATAATGTTTCATACTCTATGATATAGGAGTAGCCATCATGTCCTCACTGTTTTCATCATATGAAGGTTTCACTAGAAAAATTCATGCAGGAAGGTTTCATGTCTAATGCTGTAAGGAATACAGAGACAATACACACAAGTCTTTCCAGGGCAAGGCCTCAAAAGAAGCTCTCTTGGACTTTCCAAGGCTCTGATTTTCGTAATGTCCATAGAGGAATTGCTTCCAGGACCATATATTTACTGCATGGAGACCAAACTCCACAGTTACTCTTCATAGGACTAGGCAAGGGAATTAATTCTGTTAGAAAGAATTACAATATTTAGAAAATCAGTTCTGCAAGAGGACTTCAGTGCTGGCTCAGAGAATTCTGTTTCTGGATCAACTTTGTGTGTGGCCTTATGCAGGTCATGTAATCAGGCCTGTAGGTGTGGGCAGGCCAAATCAGTGGGGCTGCACCCAGGCATGCACATAGCCCATTCCACCAAACAACCCCATTTTCTCTGTCAGGCTTAACGCCCACTTACCTGTGAGAAGGGTTATTTCCCTGCCTTGGGGGGAGGAGGGGGAATAACATCGGAGAGATAAAATCCACTAACAATTCTGTAGTATTCAAATACTGCCCGTAGAGTAGGCGGTAGGAACAGAGCTAAATCGTTATCGTACTCTACTTAACACCTACTCATGGACACACTGATTCATATCGTGAGCATTTGGAGAATACACTGGATTGTACTTACTTCTCATTACGAGACTAGTGTTTGAATATAGCTCACCTTCCATGGTTTTTCATGTACCTCTTCTGTATTGAGGTGTGTTTCTTGAAATGACTCTTTTGTAGCCTTTGTTCTGAAGCAACTTTGAACAAAAACTACTGGAAGTTATAGTAGTTGCTGTACTATTTTCCACGTGTTTTACAATTCAGTCCCAGGTTTCACATTAAACAATTCCATTCCTTGTTTTTAAGGCTAAGCAGACAACTTTGTTCAAATGACTACCGACAACCCAAGCTGACTAAAAAGACGTAAACAGAAAAGGCTTCTGTCTCAGGCACTATGGGATGTCACTGAACAGATAGCCAGTTGCACTCAATATTCTGCAATTTACATAGGAGTTTTGTTTCTTTGTTTATTTGTTGGGGTTTTTCTATCCTTTCACAATAAATTTTTTCCTCTGCAGTGGTTATCTGTGGTTCATAACGGGAGACTAAAAGTCAAGTGGGGAAACAGAAGTCTGGAACAGTAATATTAAAACACTTACCATGTTCCACACATTAGCACAGTAAGTGCTGTAGAATTTAAATTGTCTGTGGACTCAGCATAGACAAGGTGCCAGAAATCTGCAAGTTCTAATCTCATCTTTGCAGCTCTAGAAATAGGCATAAGAGAATTAACTCATCATGCTTTATTGCTTGAAAGCATCTATAAACTAAAATTGTATTTCAGATATTATTCCATAATTGATTCACAGTTTTACTGCAGTTCTTTTCTTAATGGCCTTTCCAGGCAATAACTCTTAATACATAAGCCTATCCAAAACATGGAAACTTGTTTCCTAATTCATTGCTGGAAGTATCTGGACGGAGGACATGTTCCCCGTGAACAAAACTCCTTACTATTTCACCATTAATTTTTGCTTGCCCCAGGATTTGCTAGCTGTACCCATACAAGTGTTTCTTAAGCTCTTTTTGGTGTCAGAATTCATTATAAGATCTCCTGCCTAGGAGACAGTTTCCATCCTTTTCCCTTTTTTCATTTTTCTTTTTTAGAAAAGTGAGATAGTACTTGAGAAAGATGCCAGATCAAAAAGCCCTCAAGTCCTCCTTGCTACACTCCAAATCCCATGTCAAGAAACACTCATCTCTCCTCCCAGGCATGACTCTTAACCCTTTGTCTAATAAAATAATTGAAACCTGCTCCCAGGCTCTCCTGTGCTCCTCCATCTCCCTTGAAATTCTCAAATAGGATGCCCGGTTGTTGCCCTCTGAACCCACAATAAGTCTATGAAAGTCAAAGCAATTAGTTTAATACATCTAGAGAGCACAGAAGTTCCTCTCATGTCTGGGTCTGAGCCTGCAAGGAACTGTACATCCTCAGCTGCCTTTGACTGAGAATGTCTAAGCACTTTGAGAAGACCAAGACTAGCTGAAATTAAAGCTCTAGATGGAAGAAGACTGTTAACATTAAACGAATGATAAAGCAATTTTGTATTAGTAAAAATAGGAAAAGAAATGCAAAAAATGTAGGTGATGGTATAGAATGAAAACAAAAAGATGAAATTAATAGCAAGGAATGTTATACATGGGGACTGAAATAATGGGGCTGATAATAAAGAGAGATGGAGTAATGCTAATTCCCAAGATATCAAGCTTGGCAATAAACCTGTTAGTAAAACTCAGCCTCATCAAAGCAGAAGTGAAACTGTAATGGCTAACTTTAGGTAGAATTATATATTGATATCTCATGGGAGGGACAATACAGGTACATGTCACCACTGGTAGCACTTTACTGAGAGTGAGGAAGAGAGGGGGAAAGAGGAGTCTAAATCAAAACACCTAAGGTCCTTCTCTTTCCCTCCAGGATGCTAACTGTTGCATGGGGACAGAATTTGCAAATGTCAGTCCCAGTTTCAGAGAAGGGGAATGCCTGCCAGGACCCCTTGTGTCCTATAAGCCTGAAAGGGTCTCTCTCTGCTCCCAGGGAACCTGTCAACTACACCAGATCTCTGCCTCTCAAAAACTGCTGCCTCCTTATCTTCTTATGTCTCTTGGACTGGGAGAGAGCTGCTGAGATCTCTGAGGATTCCTCTATCTGTTACTCCTGCCATCAGAGGAAGAATGCCCTGCTTGAAGAGAGTATTCATCTTCACAAATTAGGAAATTAACACAAGTTTAGGGTTTTCCCAAAATAAAAAAAAAATATAAGAGAAAGGGACACAGACATTCAGAGAACAGGGTTCCAAAGGCATTTTTTGAGAAATGTGAACATATTATTGTATTATCTTTCAAACTTCTTGTATTTTTTTTCAAACTTGTATTGTACTTTTTCTTGTATGTTTTTCTAAGAAGCAAAATAAGATTGTACTAAAATTTTAAATAGAAATACTGAATTTTTTACATGCTCTGCCATCTTCCCAAGAAAACAGGCTGCAATTGTAGCCTGTTTTATCAAAGAGGTGAGTTTGGTTTTCAGAGCCCATTTTTCCAACCTCTTCACTTCCTGTTCACATCACTGTTCAGAGACATAGATTTTCCTCCATAGATAGATGTGCTTTTCATATCTACTGCTGGCTTTTTAATTGCAGTGGCTATAGCATTAGGTCAGGCTTCAGATATTTGAGTTATAGGAGTTGACTGAAGCCTCTTAACTAACCTGTTGCATAAATTCTAATTCAGCAATATATTATATGATGGATTCATTCTTCACATTAATGGAAATACAGCTTTTAATGCAGTTGGAATACAGTGCTGGAAGTCTCGATTCAGCAGCAGATTAAGTGCTGAATTCATTCATAATATTAATGGAAGTTTTAAGTGCTGTTGGAAGATGTCAAGGGAAGATTTTTATTTTTTGTTCCACACGGTTTTCAAAAATACATTTGAAGGCTTCTTAGATGTTGCAGCACATCCAAATGATACAGCAAAGGTTAATAAACCAAAGGCCTTATATTCAGGTACCCTGAAATGTCAGACTTCCACGGATCTAGCTTCACTCTTCTGAACTCTGAGCAACTGCAAGGCCACATTTAGCAGAAAGGATTTCATTGTACTGATGGCACATCTAGGTTGGCCAATAAATGGAAGCTTCACTTTTTCAACATTGTGCCTTCTTGGAGGGAGAAAAGATGTACAGAATCTACGTAGCATGGAGAGGAACAACAGAAAAAACTGAAAGTGTGGCCTTGAAACTCCTATCAATAACCTCAGAAAAGTGTTCTTTACTCTCCACAAGTGACTTTGCACCGGGTCTAAGACTATAGTAGTCTTTTGGAAGGGGCCTCCAAGGTGTAATGTTTTAGCCTCAAAGGCAGGGTCTGCCTAACTAACACCATGGTAAAAAAGCCTATAACCCCACTATAGGACAAGTAAGATTTTCCCCAAATGTCCTATATTCCCAGACTCTTCTTCCTTCCTGCAAAAGCACCTGAAGACTTGCAGCTGCTCAGCTTCTTCCTCTGTAGCACTGCACGTCCATGGCTGCTCAGAAACCCATCAGACGCCCGGCTCATTGAATCAGAGGGGTGTGGGATTTTCTCTCTCATACACATCATGATAGTTATTGTGTAGAGGATATTAAAATTAGGAGCCACCTGCATGTGGTTTCAGAACAATCCAGCTGAACTTGTAAGATAGGAAGAAGGCAATATGGGTGTCTGCTGGGGTTCAGATATCCCCAAAGTATGAATGTGTAGAAGGTAGTTATGGAGTGTATTGAACATCTTGCTAGATGCTGGAATAAAGCCCAGACTTGTGCAGACCTGAGCACAGGTTCTCAATTTTGTGCCAGTAGAGCCACCAGGAAGGCTGACTCGGAAATTTGGATCAACTGATGGAAATATAGACATCTTGTTATGACAAATACACCTTTTGGATAGAATTTTTCAAAGTAAAGTACACAATAGCTTCTCAGTTTTGTAAAATCCTGCATACTACTATCTCAGCCTGAAAGTGAAGTTCAAATTGCATTAGAGTGTAATCAACACACCAGAGATGACCTGGGTCTCAGTGGACACCATAGCTCTTGAGGAGCAACATCCTGGATGAATTTATCTTTTGCAACTGTCCCAAACTCTTCAGAGACATAGGCATTTACAACAACACATTTGTAAGAGGCTTTAAGTCACTGCTAAGAACACTGCTAAACATGATTGTGTCACACCATGCATTTTTGCTGACATCTCATTTCCTCTCTCACTTTGTGGTGAAGGTATAGACAGGGTTTATTATCAAGTCATCCTTCCTGCGGTAACAGATGGAAGTAACAAAAACAAAAAAGTGCACAAAAGGATTGTTAACATCTATGGCAAGCTTCTCGATACTCTGGCCATTAATTTTGAGTACTGCAAGCTGGAGTGTATTATCACATCCAAGTGCATCCAATCTCCAAAGAAGGAAAAAGAAATAATATGAAGAACGGACATATGTTCAGAGAATATTGATTCAGAAAGAGACATAAAGTATTTGACAATGGATACAACACTAAAATATTATTGGGATTAATAAATATTTTCTTTAAAAAAATTACATAAAATTCACTAGTTTTATGGATAAGCACTTGATTTTACCCCTGTTAGGTTTCAGCTGCAGAACCAAAAGGTTGCTGCTGAACAATGGGCTATTACCTGAGCAGTTGCCTCCTGCAGCTGTAAGCTCAAAGCCTGCTTTCGGATAAAGAAAGAATTTGGTGATCCTAGCTCAACTTCTTTTTTTATGTAACTCATAAAACACACTGACAAACTGGCTGTCCTGTTGCAAAAAACCCACAAGATTGAATTAACAGGACTCAGGGTTGAGATGCAGTGGTTGAACTACAAGATGAAGCTTGTACAGAACATGCATTGTGTCTAGTTTAAACCAGAGCAATTAGCTGTTCACTTTCATGACTAATAAATGCACTCATAATTAAAATTTAAAAGTCTGAAGTCTATACTGCTTTTTCCAAGCTCCAATTATGAGTAATAAGATTTAAGTTTAAGTTTAACTTGTCTTTTAATAGAGGGTAAAGAGCCCTTATAAATCAGTCAAATAGAAATTGCCATTGAAGAGCTATTATTGAAGAATTGCTGTCGAAGTAAAACTAATTAATATCTGTCACTGCAAAGAGTTAACTACAGAAAACTTTCCTGCTTAACTACCAGTACTATTAAACCACCAGGGCTTACATCATCAAAAGAAAAAGTAGGAGAGAACACACTGTTTCTTTTGACATCAGCTTTTATCTCCTGCCTGCAAGATTCTGAAGTCTTTTTTCACAAAATCTGACCAGACAGAACCAAAGCCAGGTCTGGCTCCCCAATTAGCTCTGGTAATGTGGTGTCGCATCACATTCTCAAAGGGTTTCCCCTTAACTGAACTTTCGGATCACAAAATTACACAAAAGAGACAAGCTCCAAAGAAACTGAGAGGTTAATAAGTTTCACTGAAGTGACCCAGAGATAGCTTTGCCACCTTGGGCCCAGAAGCGGTATCCAGTTCCTGAGATCACACAAAGTGCTCTCAGGTCCCCTCCACAGTCCCTGGTGATACACTCCTATTCCAATAGACACTTATGACCTCACACCTATGTATTGCTGTGACAAAAGAGATCTTAGAAGACTTAAAGTACAAAATTTGGTATTTTCTTCTTGGCTTTGGGACATTTTCTTAAGAGCAATTGCAGATACTTATTAGTGAAGCACTTACTGGATAAGTTTTGTGGGTTAATCCTTCAGAAAGCATGAGATTCATCTTCCCAGGGTCTGTCCCAGCCTGAAAATACGCAACAGCCTCTCTGAAGAAAGCTTTGATTTCTTATTCAGAAGTCCTCGTCAGAGATTATCAGAAGTGTTTGTAATGTGAAAATTAAGGCCCTGAGCAAGCCAGTATAACTTTAAAGCTGGTCCTGCTTTGGGAAGGAATTGAACCAAATATCTCCAAAGGTCCTATCCAATGAAGATTGTTCTCTGTTTCTATGATCATGCCTTGCATTTTCACTGCATATGCAGAAATAAATGACATCCAATATATAATTGGATCAGGCTATAATAAACCTTGTTTGTTTGTTTGTGGGTTTTTGTGGGTTTTTTTTTTGTGTGTGTGTGTTTTGGTTTTTTTTGGTTTTTTTAAAATAAGCAATCCTACTTTGATGGTATAGTTTTTATAGTAACTTCCCTGTGATAGATTTCTGAAAGGATATTGTTATCAGCTGTAGCAGCAAACCATGCATCCCAAATATTCTCCTGTCTTGAAGAAATGATAAAGTTCAGATTTCACTTGAGCTCAATGCAGCACACCCTAGTGGGTATTCTTTGTCTCTCCTGCTGTCCTTTTGCATGGTATGTATTCCTATTTTCCATACCCAATAGCAGGAAAGTGCAGGATTTCAGGGTGTAGCGGTCTCTCTGCCTTTGGCATCAAGGTGAGGAGTCAATACACACTGACATTTCTCCAGGGCACCTCAGGTCCAGGCAGGTGCTGATAAGTGAGAGGGAACGAAAAGAGCAGGAACAAACGTGATTAAGGAACAGAAGGGACTGTTTCATGATGAGAGATTAAAAGACCTCCGGTTAAAAAAGTTTGGTCAAAAGTTCACTATGGAAGTGGCTATTCAACTGCATTTTGTATGGCTTTCCTTTCTCTTTAAGAAGGCATAAAGCTCAAAAGAGAAAAGTGTCAATCTACAAATGACTAGAGAAATAGTCCAAAATGGTCCAACAGCTTCTGATGGGAACTGACTAAAAAAAAGACTGAGGTTTTTTCAGATATGCAAACCAAGATAACTGCCATTTCTTTCAACTTCTTTATAATATCTGAGGATCCCAGCATGCCTGATTTTGATCTTGACACTTGTCTGAGCAGGCCATGTTTTCTCATATTATGTCCACTGATAACCTGACTGAGAGGAGTTAGGTTAAGAAATGGCAGAATAATTCAGTCTTTGTACCTGGCCGCTCTTTTGACATCCTTGCTGAGTATCTGTACTTCTGGTAATAATTGCACTGGTGATCATATTTTTCATGAAAATGGCTAGTTGTTCCCTAGAAACTGGAATAAGATGGTCTAGGTGATTTTCAGGAGAAATTACTGAAAAGGGAGACCCGAGAATCTGCAAGTAGCCTCAGCATAGCAGTGGTGAAAGTCTCATCAGTTGTTTACAGGAAAGAGCACTGGTAGATTATTCAGTGAAAAAAATATGGCAAGAGCTCCTGGAGGGGGCAAGTAAGATGGACTATGTTTGGCTAGGGAGGGTTTTTGGTGTGTGTGGGGGTTAATATAAACCTTCTCTTAACCCATCCTCAGTGTCATATATCCACACCTCAGGCTGCAGTGCCAGTGCTCACTGACACAACTTGTGGCCTGATGGTTTGCTGCTGTGTGGACTTGCTGCTCCCTCACCTTCAGTCTGTTTTCCTGAATCTTTTTCCAGTTCCAAATTAATTTGGGGAAAAGGCTTCAGCTGGAAAGATGTAAGAAATGGGGCATGCTCAGCCTTCCTACACATAATCCCTACATTTCATATCTCACTAGCAGAAATCTCTTTAGGAGGTGACTAACCAGGCCAACCTCCAGGTCTGCTGTGTCATTCTCTGTTCAAGCTAACTGGGACAACAAATCATGCTTTGGCTTAGCAGTTTTTAGCTGACCACTGGAGAGGAGCTGAGCCACCTGCTGAACTTCTGTGTCTTGGAGATGAATTGCTATAGAAGGAACGACTAGCTAATCCATTGTATTGGATGAACGTTCCTTAGTTCTCCCAAGAAAAAGAAGTATTTTACATTGCTGTTTGTAATAAAGACACTCAAAACGCTCCACTGTTAGCAGTTACTATGGTAACTGCTGGCAATTTATTTTAAAAAAGGGAAAGACTCATTTTTTCACTGGTTACCTGATTTAGTTTGGTTTTCTTCACTTGAAATCTGATATTACATGTAAAACAGCTACCAAATATAATTTTCATGGCTATCTCAAAGACCCAGTGATCTACTAGGCCAGATCTTGACTGCTGATCTTGAACTTAAGTTTTAGTGACTTCAACAGAACTTCTTGGAAAGGTAACCCAGCAGAATGAAATTTTAAAACCTCTGCCTTTTGTATCCCTGCTTCAATTAGTTGTGTTAAGAAAACACAGATAGCTCTTTGTCAGGTAAAGGTCTGCATTTAGTTTCAGACACAAACTCACCAACTTGAATTTGAAATTGGGAGTGAGGGTTTGTTATTAACCAGATTCATTTTCAGATTTTCAGTAGTAAAACAACTTCGTTCATTGTTGGGTTGATAGCTAGTTGTCATTATGTTTAAGGTTGCAACTACCTGTACAAAACACACAAAAGCTGGAAACCTCTGATTTTTCCATCTCTCCTCATCTGTATTTTTCTTTATGTAAAAAGAAAGCTGTTTAATGCTGGAAGTATGATTGCCATTCCTTATTCTGGAAAAAAAGCCCCAACAGCTTGTGCCTTTAAAACCTGCCAAAAGAAAACACCAAATTTGAGTTTTAGTCCAAATTCTGCAGCTGGATCCAACTTCACGTAATAGAGGGAAACATAGAGGCAGAACTAACTTAAATGACAAAGCAGCCTGTATGCATGTGAAACTGTTTTACTGGTTTCACATGTTGGGAAGAAGTATAATGATCATTCTGTGCTACATGAGTCTTTTATGCTATGAGCTTCACCAAGACTATAAAATACATTTCTACTGAAAAATACAGCCTTTTGTAACATGATAACATTTGGGAACCATTAGCAGCATGAATGAAGTATTAGATACAGCCTGTGACATCAAGAACAAGGAAAGCCAAACAGTTCAAATCAAGACAAAGAAAATGCCAAGAGACAATGTAAATTAATAGTTAAAAAGAACAAACTGGCAAGCATCTTAAAGTGATATTATAAGGGAAAGGAAAACTGGCCCAACTTCATGGAAGTTAAGTGGTTGTTCTTGGATATCAACTAGGATACATGGCATGGAAACAAAATGATAAGAACTATTTGGCATTTGGATCTTATTTATAAATAACCTCCCATTTCTACTTTAATAAATCAGGCTGTTTTAGGAAGTGCTGACTCTGTACCTTTTGGCTTTATCAGCAGTACTTCAATAATGTTTAGGAAATAAACTTCACAGGAAAACCTCGGGTGTTCAATTAGTTTTAAATGTTTTAGGGTTGGAACTGAGATAATTAAATTAAAAGGATAATGGTGGCTTAATGCTTTGTGGCTCACATGAGATTTATACATTCCAATATAACCTCAAGCTGTACATATGGCATTAGAGAAGAAAAAAAAGAAGGAAAAATAAAAAGGAAAAGGTTCCTTATTGGAAGAACAAGAGTATAGTATGGAATCTGACTACAGTGTGCATTTTCTGGCTTTTCAGGTTTTGTTGGTTTTTCTTCTGTACCAGTGCTTAGTTTGGATGAAGTGACCAGGAAATACAGCACATTTAAATGCCATCTTTCCTGCTACCCATCCCTCTGAAACCACGAGCAATGCTAACTGAACTGAATAGCATTGGAGCACACTAAGACTTACTTTGCAAGATTCATTTCCTCCCTATGTTAATTATGCTCAGAGGGAATACAGTACAAACCACAAGCCTGGAAAAGCTAGCTGAAATATGTGTCCCTCTCTCAAAGCGCAACTGCTAAAAGCAAGGGGTTTAACTTTTGCTGTGCAAACTCTGGGACCTGGGGAGGAGTGAGGGCTGGGAGACGTGGAGATGGCAGGGGAGCAAGGGAGCTCACGCTGGGTGATTTGGAGCTTTGCAGCTTCAATCCAGTACACAAGGGTGGCTGTTTTCCCATCTCAATCTCTGCCTACAATTCAGTCATGCATTTTTTTTTTTTTGTGAAGAAGGGCCCTGACTCTGAGTGCTCCCACTATGCCCCAAAAGTGTGCCTTTCCAGTTTCTGGGGAAGTATGGAAGGAGTTAGCTAAACTGCAATCAAACAGTGAAATATTTTTTAATTTCATATAAGCGTGCTCATTAAAACAACACAGTTTTCAGGAAAGAAAACCAAAAGGAAGCTTATATCCCTGAAGACCTCATGGCAGGAGAGCAAACTTTACGAATCCCTGGTGGGCTCTATGGTGAGCTGGCTTCATTTTCCCTCTGAGGAGTGAGCATGGTACTAGACCAGCTGAGTGCATCCTGGAGACCTTTGATTGCCTGTGCCACAAATTACAAGCCTTGAGAACATACAAGGAACTGGCCTGATGTATTTGTGGCTGCTTAGCTCTTCCTCTTTCTGAGGGCAAGACTGCCTCCAAACAGATTGCTTCAAGTAACTCTGAGACCCTGGAGGTAGAACATCCTTAGTATCTGCAATATTTAAACTGTTGACCCTTGGATGGAAAAGAAAAAAGGGGAAAAGGGGCCAAAAGAGACCCACTGGAATGAAGAAATTCCTCATAAAGCCAGCTGACAGTCCTAAAAAGAGCCATTCAAATCCCTGCTAGCAGAAAATTAATAATATTCAAAATACAAAAACCTCTGACTTGCACTCCCTCTCTCCTAGAGCTTTATGACAGCCAGGGGGAACCCTGCTGATCCATTTGAATCAAGAGAAATTGAATTTCATGCCAAATTTCTGGCACAGGTGTAGACTAAGTGTGCAGAAGAGAAGATGATCTCATCTTTGCATGTAATGTCACAGCCTTTTCTTTGACAACTCAGTATCTCTAAAGCCAGAGACAATGAAAAGAAGATTGTACACATAGGTATTGTGCAATATTTTTTTGCTGTCCCTCATGGCAAATCTGACTCCTGTGTGCTCATGAGATTCTGTGGGAGAAACCCTGTCTTGCGTTCCTTCAGGATCATGAAGTTAGCACCACGCAAACTCCAAGGACACGGCAGGTATTCATTCATGGCAAGGGAAAATGCCTCGTGGACATGGCAGGAGGACAACTCAGGAAATGTCTTTGCCCCAACAGTCCTGAGCAACTCAGTTCCTTTCCCAGGTTTCAGTTCCTTCGTTTGTGAAATTCTCCTACCACTGCTTGCTCTTTCCCTTGAGGCTGTTTGGTCTTCAAGGCAATGTTTGCCATGTACTGTGCATTTGCACAATGGCTGGCAAAGCAATACTATTCAGAGCTGCTTTACCAGCAGTGAATGCATTAACGCCCTGATTCACTTTGCCTCTTCTATTTGACTGTTCAGTGGCACATATGCAATGGACTCATTTAATTTCACGTGGATGTGTATTCATGTTGACTCACTCAGAAATGTCTTTATCTGGTCATAATGGCAGCTCATTTTGCAGGTGAATGAATACACTTCAGAGCTGCATAATTTCCTTTTTTCACTGGACCAGTGCTATTCAAAGAGGGTTATACTTTAAATCTGAGAACAGCTTTGCGAGCCCTTTTAGCAGCCTTTTCACTTATCCATGGAGAGTACTTAAAGGAAAATACTTTTCTCTGACTGCTTCAAGTGAAGGTGACATCAAGTCTTTCAGGAAGGCAGGAAAAGGCTTTTAGAAAGACATGGACCAGCTAAAAGAGCCCAAAGGAAAGAATCAAGAATGATCAGATGTCTAGAAACATGTGATTTACAGGGAAAGGTGACATAAATTTGGTTTGCTTATTCTAAAAGGGATTTGGAGAGAATGTGATAACAGTCTTCCAATACATAAAAGTCTGGTTCACAATGACCTGTTTTCTCATAGTGGATATAATGAGAAGTAATAAACTTCTGAAAATTGCTGCATGGCAGACCTAGGTAAGATGCTGGGAAAAGCTCTCTCTGTTGGCATAAAGCACTGGAATAGATGGAGTAGGGAGATTGCACAGTTCCCATTACAGGGGGTCAAGACAGCAGAAGTATAACACTTCCTTCCTTTCTTTGGGCTAAAGGACACAATAGATGACCTCCCTTCCAACCCTGTGATTCTTTGTGCTCCCAAATCCATCTTCATGTATAATGCAGAAACTCTGAATTAGAGATAATACAAAAAACAGTATAAAGGAAATCTTGCACTGAATGAAATCATCACTACTTGAAGTACAGGAAGTACTTTTGAAAGGGTCCTTTTATTTCTTATTATTAATTTCATTTCAGGTATTCATTTTATTGGTTGTTACACACCAGTGGTGAATACTGGATCCAGAAAGAGGAAATGTAATGGAGGTCCTTGGATATTGTTATTTTATATTAGATGAGCTGAGCTCTAAACCTGCAGCAATCTTGGCAAAACCAAGGTGATTTTACACAAACAGAGCCCAAATGGACCCTGTGGACTTCTGCCATTTGAGCAGCTGCCCACACCTGCCTGGAAGTCCAGGAGCACCAGCTAATCCTTCCTCCTAGCAACGGCCTTGAAAACCAATCTTGAGCTTTAAGAGATTGGCATTGATTTTTCCTTAACATCACAGGTTATTCACAGTGACTTCTGCAGCCCCATGCTGGATGCAAAATGCTTTTTTGCTGTATTATTGTACCTCTTTTTCCCTTAAATAAACTGCTGAGAACATTGTCGATACTTACAACAGCAGGAATAATAGGGTAGTCAAGTTTAGTTCCCACAGGATAACACCGAACTGATAAAATGCAAAACTATGTATTATCTGATGCATAAATAATGCTGGAAAAGCTATTGTTTTTTTCATGTTCAGCAGAGTAAAAAATCAATAAAATTTTGTAAAGATTTTATAATATCAAAACTTTATAAATTCAGAAGAACATTTTTTGAGAAAAATGCCTGCTGGTTATTTGACAGAATAACAGAATGACAAGTAGCACTGACCCACAGGAGTCATATGACATCATAATCTTTCCATGTGTCTCTGTGCCCAGTGCTGTGGCTGCCTTGCTGAGAGTATCCCTAGCTGCTCCACACACAACTGCTGAGGTCATCAGGCTATAAGTAGTAGAACAAAAGTACATCTTCTATCATGAGACAAAATCAAAGAGCTGGGAGCTTGAGCAACAGGCACAGGGAAATCTAAAGTTCTGCAGACTCACCCAGCAGCTCCATCCAGCAGCCTGGGCTGTGCTGAGGAACTCACAGGAAACCCACCTGCAGAGCCTCAGCCAACAGTGAGTCACAGCCCTCTGGTGTGAGGGAGCAAAGAGCCACATCCAAGGAGCTCCACAGCCATCAGCTGGGGTCTGCTCTGCTCTCACATGACTCTCAGCTGTAAATCACAAGCAGGAATAGAAACTCAGTGTAGCTGAATGTACTAATTTTTTCCTATTTGTCCGACCGAAATAGAAATTCAATAAATGAGCAGGAGGAAATTTGAAGAGAAGGGCCAAATTGAGCCCTAGCATAAGCAGTTTTAATTCTACTCCCTGTAATGGCAGGGGAGTCACCTTTTATCCTAAGATTTGGTCCATAGGTAGATAAGGACCAAAACAAAATAATTACATTCTCATGCAAGGAAATAAAATACATGTAGCATTTAACTGTCTTCAACCCCAATTTTTAAAATTTTTCTTTATTTCCTGTGAGGAGATCCATAAATATATAAGAAAAATATTAAAGAAGCCAACATTAGAAAAGACTCCAGGACACCAGAGAAGGAAGTGTGTATGCCTCCTATACTATTACATGCAATTTTCTACATTTATCAAAAAGCTTCTGTCATGAGAGCCAAATTCTTGAGACAAACATAGAGAAAATTACGCTTCTAGCAGTAGTGCATGGTGTGCCATTAATTAAGAGGACTTAGTGCGGGTTGAGGAACAACTGCAGCTTGCAAAGTAAAGCTAATGACAGTACAAGGCTCACAAAAAGGATGCACAGCAGAGCTATGTATATGCTGTCCCCAGACTTCTGAATTCTCACATTGTTCTGGTTTTGAAAGGTGTCATATGGCGGCACAGCAGGCTAATGATATAGCGTGTTCTGAGGAATTAGTTTAAGGGGCTTTTTTTTCCCCAACCCAGTGAAAAATAGTAGAAATAGTGAATTTTTGGAACTTAATGGGATCATACTGTTCTTTCTTCACATTGTCAACTTCACTTAATTTCCTCCTTCCTATTAATGTGTCTAATGCATATGTCAGGCGGAAGCCTGACACACTAGTGGCAAACAGACTGTTGTATGAAGGCGGCAAAGTGTTAAAACAATTGAGCAAGTGAGTACTAAAGTTTGCTGCTCTGGCCATATGGTACAGTGTTTAATTTCCCGTAGTGAAAGAACGTGGCTGTCATAGAAAAAGATGATGAATAAATTTACTTGGGGCAACTTATTATAATGAAGAATGACTTCTCAGAGGAAGCAAACAGAGGAATTTAAGAGTCTGATGAGAAGCATATGGGGAGCATTAAGATAAAAGCAAGGGTAGCAAGGCTGTGTGCTTTAAAAATGAAAGACATTTAATCGATGCTTGTTGCTGGTGTCGACATATGGAAGTGAGAAATGGGTTTTGATTTGGAAGACAGGAAGAAGGTTAATAGCAGTAAAGGTGGTTGTGGAGTGATTGATACTTTGAATAACTAAGGCAGAAAGGGAGACAGCACTTCATGCAAGTCAGGCAACATACTCAAGAGAACAGTGTAATCCAGAAAATAAAGGACATTAAATGGCTGGGCAGATCACTTGCCTGCAAGGGGAACAGACAGGCCAAACCAGCAGTGATCAAATAATAGCCCATTCACAGCAAGGGAGACTGAGAGAGGCAAAAGCATCTCAGCTGTCAGTGAAAGGGCACAGTGGAAGAGATCAGCTGTTTCTCAGGATCAGTCTGGTGCAGAACCCCCTGGACAACAAATGATAGTAGGAGATTGGGTGGGAAGGAAAGAGCAAGAGTGATGTATGAGGAGTACACATCAGTGTTGCTGCTGTCTATGTGTGTGAATTTTCCCAACATCTGTGCAAGACAAATCAAGGTGAGTGAATGAGACTGAGCAGTTTCTTCGTTGCAGCAGCTCCTGCTTTATGTGGGCTCAGTGAGGTCAGATAGGCCCTGATACCAGAGGCCTCACAGAGGAGCCCTGTGCAAGCTGCTGCACTTGCAAGAGCTTTACCTGTTTGCTCTGGCACATGTCCCCCACCAACACACCCCCAGCTGCCCCAAGTATGCAGAACTGCAGAGGAGCTGAAGGCATAAGTTTTCTCCTCCATTAGATTTCTATTAAAGCCAGCTTCCCAGAGGTGAAAGGTGAGCTCATGAGCTGCCATATGATTTAGCATTTAATACCAGCTTATTCTGCCTGTTTCTGCTACTTTCTCTCAGTCGTAACTCTAGCACACAGAATTAAATCTTACTTGTTAATGCTGACATTGTATCTAGACAGTAAATGATATATAATATGAATGCATACCAAACTAGCTGCACACACTAGGTACTTTTCAGTTTTCAAGCAGAGCAGTGGGCTAACCTGATCCTTATGCTATGCAAGGTTAAAGAACTTATTTTACAATTAAAGTAGTTGACATGAAGTTACAAGAAGTTTTACTTTTCAAGGCAATGATCTGCTTTTTACTAATTTGGCTTCAACAATTCATTTAATATGATACAATATAGAAAGATATAGGTTTAAGTGGAGAAATTGGACAGCTTTAAGATTGTAAGAGAACTTGTGACAGCTTCTTAAAGGGAATGAGGCAGTTGGCCCTTTGCACAGAAGATATTTCTGGTAGGAGGTTTCTTAGGGTCAGCCCTCAACAGCTGCTATTGAAATCAATCTCATTTGGTGTCTTCTGTGTTTTGATGACCTTGGCATGAAGAGCCAGCGTATGCAGAAGTGATTAACAGATGCACAAAGTCAGAAGGCATTGTCAGTAAAAATAAAAGACTATCACTATCTTAAGTGGGAAGAACTCAAAAACCAGAAATGAAATAAAGTTATGCAATGTGAAGTCATACACTTAAGGACCAGTAACTGAACCCCTACTGCAAACTTTGGCTCATTAGCTGGAAATCACTAAGAATGAGAAATGCCTAGATATATTGTACATGATCACTACTGTATATGATCACCACCGGCAATGTGATATGGCTCCTTATACGTAATATGGCAAGAAATAAGAAGTTCTGGGTGAAAAGTTTCCAGAGAAAATAAGGAAGCATTGATGTCAGCAGACAAGTACTGCGACTTCACTTGGAATATCAGCCAAAGCTATTCAAGTCAGAATTTCAGACTGGAACAGGTCTGGAGAAGATTATGGAGCAGATTGCTGTGTACTGACACATTTTTACAGGCCTATCCCCATGGGGAATAACTGTTTACCTTGAAGAATAAGGTCAGCACCAGAAAAAATAGGTCTAAATCAATGAGGAATACACTTTGAATGAAAATCAGCTTTCCAGAATAAGAGGATTCCTATCTAATGTGGATTCCTTTCAAGTCAATGGGTCTGACCTGATTATGAATTTGTGTATGGGGTGGTTAGCAAATGGTTAATTACAGCCTTTATTTCATATTCATACACTTTGGACATGAAATATGGTGGGCATGTTGGAATGAAAAAGATATTGGCTTGGCTCTGTATTCACAGGGGCACTGTATCACACAGACCTGCTTTATACTAACCTGGCATTCCTGAGACCACAAACTAAATATCTGGTGCTTGCTCCCAGCCTCCAAGCAGTGAGGAGCTCTGGCCAGGGCAGGCAGCACTGGGTTGAGTCTCTTTCCCTGGCATCACAAGAGGAAGAAGATAAAAACTAACTGGAGTCTGAATCTGGAGTGGACTAGACTCACACCAGCAGCAGGTGAGAGTTCCAGAATAAAGGAATAAGAAAGATGATAAAAAATTACCTGAATTCACTAAGTTTTGGCCCCATAGGGCTGAGCAAAAGAAAATCTCATTCTGCCTTCTGCACTAGAGGAAAGCAGCAGTTGTGCATTGGGTCACCCAGGCCTGGAGGACACTAGAGATCAGAGGAGTGCACAAGTGGATGTGCTACAGTCAGCCCCTTCCCCTAACATCTTTAGGCAGAGCCAAGAGAGGAAGAGAGGGTAAGGTGGAACAAGGTTTAGTTAAGATGGGCTGAATTCACGAGTTACAATTCACTGTTTCACCAGCACTGGTGAAACATACATTGGGCTTTAAAGGCTTCCTGTCCTGATAAAATCCTTAGTCCTTCAAAGGAAAGATTTCTGTGGATGGAAGGGCAATTCAAAACCCCCTCCTCTCAACCATTAAGTCATCTCACCCTGGAATTTAATTAAATATTTAATGAGCACAGCAGACAAAGATGAAATATTATGTTTAATTTTCCAGTCATACTTTTGCTTATTAGACCTTTAAAAGACCAATTTGGTTTAAAAAGATAATGTTCCTTTAATTTTCTCATAAAGGCCAAAGAACTTAATTAATGAGAAAAAAAATTCTAATTTTTAAAGAGCTGGAGACAGGTAGTTACAGAGGAAATTAAAAAATATTGCACAAAACATGTTGTCTCATGAGTGTTCTGAGGTACTAGGAAACTCACTCCAAACCATGTCTGCCTGTTGGCCAGATGGGGATAAGTCAGACAGCTCCAGTAAGATGTCTGCATTATCAATGGGTATTTCTTTTCTGTTATTCACAAAGAAATTGCTGGGAGAAAGGAGATTGCTTTTCTTGCAGCAAGCACCATAGAACCTGAATATCCAAGAAGAGCAAGGGAGGTGATGTAACGAGGTGAAAAAAAAGGGCTAAATAATCCATTGTTAAGAATTGGCACAACTCTGGCAAGTAAAGCCAAACTAAACTCAGTGGAGCAATGAACTATTATGATAGTTAAGGATCTGGCTGAAAATCTTACAAAGGGGTGAAGGAAAGGGAGAGTGATATGCTGCACAGTCAGAGGGCAACCAACTTCTCTTGTAAAAGAGAAACAGGGAATAACGTGAGAGGAGGTTAGGGAGAAAATATAACAGCCCTGCTCCTTGAGCACTCACTCATGTCAGTGCAGCTATGTCCATCCATGCTAGCCAAGGACTCAGGCTAGGGAAAGGGCATTCATGTGGGGTAGCCAAGGTTTTGATGGATAGTCTTCAGCTCCCATAAATGTAGCTAGAAAAGTGGGCATGTTTTTAACATGAGTCATCCCTGAATAAAGCATAGCTGAAGTTCACAGAAGGTTCACAAATTCAAACTGGTTATGCAAACCCAAAAAGCAGTTCATAAATTCACAAGCACAAAGGAACTACAGTTTGCTCCTTTTTCCTGAGGGAAGCTAAGAAGACTTAGTTTAGTGTTCCTGTGTGTGAAGCAGAAGGTGCTCACTCCACCTGCTCTGAGAAGGCCCCAGCAAAGCATGTGGATGCTGCTACCAGAACAACTCTTCTACCTGGAGATGGGGACACAAAAATATTAAAGGAATCAGGGGAAGTACAAGGGGAAATAGAGAGAGCTAGGATTATTTAGCCTGAAGAAGGGAAAGGTCAGAGGGATCTTCTAAGTCTTTATAAATATCTGACAGTGAAGTAAAGAAGACAGAAACAGGAATTTCTCAGTGGTGCCCAGTGGCTGCATGGAAAATAGTGGGCACAAATTAAATACAGGAAAAACAATTTAAACAAAGAAATTACTTTTTCACTAGGAGTGCAATGGGACAGTCCTGAGCAGTCTGTTTGGGAAGATGGGGTGGACTACATGATCTCCAGATATGCCTGCCAATCTCAGCCACACAGCAATGCTATGAGATACCACTCGTTGAAATCCTGCTTAGCTACTGCTAGGTTTGGAGTGGTCTTCAAAGTCTTAGGGTAGCACAGAGTTCCAGTGAAATTAATTAGCAAGCACTCCTTTGTCTGAATAGATCACAGGTCATTTTTCCACCTCTTAAGTGTCCTTTTTTACCCTGTCACCACAGGCCTCCTGATAATTATGTAACAAGTACACTTGAGGATGAAGTGATTATAGACTGGGAGCTGCAATCATAATCTGAACAAATCATATTTTCACCTATGTCTGTGCTGTAGACCTGTGACCTGGTTGCAGCGCTGTCATATGCACTGAATAAGAACAAAACCTCAGTCAGTAGCTCTTCAGCCAGCCAGCCAGAGTGATTTTTACAAAACAATAAACACACTTGCTTTAATGTCTACTCGAGGGATGTAATTATATGAATAAAAGGAGGCCATGTGTACGGGTGTATAGTTGTGTACTTACTGTTCAAGCAGGAAAGCCAGAAAAGCACATTATGTATACACACAAGTGGCTGCCTTGTAGGTTAATAGCACTTGGAGTCTGCAGTCTGGAGTGTCTAGATAAATGTGCACAATTACTTTGTAAAACTGAAAGGAATTCCCTTTATCCATGTTGAAATTTGCCTTCAAGAAGGCTAGAGATACCTGGCTTAATACCTGTGAGGGTAAATAGTAATAGGCCACAAATTCTACTTTTTATCTTTATAGAATCATTCTCTCAGAAAAAGCCAAGAGTCACTTGCAAAAATCTAATATATTTTCTAGCACAAAGAGCCAGATTTTATCCTTTGAAGTACACAGCTTGCTGGGTGGTGAGTGGTCAAGATTTCCTTGTACTTTACAGAAGGCATCAAGTGTAGGTTTACTTTGTATTCAACATCTACAACTACTGAAACTCAGTAATTTCTCATTCTTTCCCCAGACTTACTCCTTTCCTTACTGTTAGAGCTACTCTGCACTTATTCTCCACCAGTCAGATCCAATATAAGATTCAAAAGAAGAAGACTCAGATCATCTGTCCAGAGAACAGTAAATACCTAATTCAGTGCCAACACAGCACAGGCATCTCTGGAGTCTGGAGGCATTCAAACTCATGGGGAACAGGGCTGGATGAAAAAGACTGTTGGAACATTACCCCTTCAGCATGAAGGATGTATGGAAAGTGACAGCTGTACTTTTAAAAGAGGGATGCCTACCAGCAGTACAGAAAGGGTAAAGAGAAGCATGATTCTCAGCATCTTGTCCAGACTTGCATGAAGAGACAGTGGAATTATATGGTTAATAGCATAAGACTGTGGACCAGCTTGAAAGAGTGCATCTGGGGGAAGCCTCAAGAAAAAGGAATGTAACCTCACTGCTCTGCAAAATCCTGGGAAACATTAATATTGCAGTATCAATTATAAGTCACAGGAAATTATTATGGCATTGGTTAAGTACATGTGAGATCAAGGCTGAGGTGCTGTATGCCTTTCTGGGCACCTTATAAAAGAAGGATATTATGGAAAAGTACCAGAGGGCAACAGATATGACTCAGACACAGCAGTATTTAGAAAGGTTAAGTAAACTGAATCTGCATTCTTAAAAAAAAAAAAAAAAGAAAGAAAAAAAAGAGGGAGAGAGAGATTATAGGACTTATTAAAATACTGCAGGCAACTTCTGAGACAAGAAGAAAAAGCTGCTGTAGCCTATTTGAGCTAGGGTGCATGAATGTCATCAACAAAGAACAGACAAACTAAAAGAACTGATGAGGCACTTCAAGGAATAAATTAGCTGGGAGAGAAATGTAGAGCTGCTACATAAAAAGTTGAAACAATATGAGGGCAAAGGAATTATTTAGAGAGGGGGGAAAGTACGGTCTGACAGGATAAGATAACCTTGGGCAGTTCTTTTAAAATTAGGAATAAAATATTAATCCAGCTGGGTTTCTGTAAGTGTTATACTGGAGGTAAAGCATGCTTGCCTGCATAATGCATGACTGTAGGAGCCAATGAGTAGTATTAAATGCTACACCGTAATCAGTTGACCAAAAGATGTATTTCTCTCTGGATCATGAAAATGGAATTATAGCATCAGCACAAAACATGTGAGAGGGCTGGGAAATGCCAAAGATTTCCTGTTTTCTCAGTTTTCTATAAATTAGGTGGTCTCACAGGACTAGAAGGGATAACAGTTCTCCAAAATCCATGAATATTATGGCCTGCAGGAGGAAATCCCCTGGATATCAGAGAATGTCAGGAGGTCTGAAACATTGTTTTTTGGGCCTGCCTGTTCTCATGCTGTGCTGCCAAGAGCACTCCTGTGGTAGCACAGTTTTTTTCAGGAGTCACGTTTCTCTCATCCTCCTGCGGATGGAGGCACTATTGAGATGGGGAATTGAGGAGTAAGAAATAATTAATCAAAATTAGCTAATTCATCAAAATTAGCTGACCAGGGATGATACCTGAGTCAGGTATTTTTAGGTCTGCTCAGAGTAATTTGTTCTCACTGGCATCTCTAGAGGAAGGGGAGGCAAAGAGGTGGCCTCTGCCATGCCATGCAACTCTCTGTTGGCCCCTGGAGAAATCAGTGCTGGTTGAGGGAAGTGTAGGGCCAGCAAGGATTGCTTTACTTGGAGCATGGCCATCAGCTAAGCAGGGACCAGTATTGCTCCTCACCCTGCCTGTCAGCCAAAGAAGCTCTCTCACCTCGTCTCTCAAGTCACCACAGGTCTCTCATGTGGCTCTTAGCAAATCCTGACAAGAATTGTCTGCCCCTCTCTGAGACCCCTTCTGATGGCAGTCGTTAGAGAGGTTCTGTTGTGTTGATCTAATGTGCAGGAAGAGACACTGAGCTACAGACAGCCTTTAGTAATGCAAGACCTACACAGTGAATGGGTCTAGTAAATTCATGAGATAGCAATGATTTTATGGCACTGGAAGCAAAGGGAGCAGAAATATGCTCTCGAACAGCAGAGCTGGAGTGGGTGATAATCAATGTGGGAACTGCTGAACTTCTCCTATTGCTCCCTTATGTCTTCTATACCTGGACACGTGCAAATACTCTGTGTTTTTCCAACCTCTAATAATGATGGCATGAAATCCCCTGTACCTAGGAAAGGCCAATGATGGTGGAAACATTACAGAAAGGGCAAAGTCAGGAGGAATAGTTATTTACACCAGTGTGGATGAAGAGCCTCAGGAGAGCAATCTCAGTGGCTCCGTTTCTCACACTGAAACAAGCAAGAGCCAACAAGCGGCAGGAGCTGCTGAACTGCTTGGGCGGCGTTATTTATGCAGATCTTGGAAATTGTTACCTCTTTAGGAAAAACGTAACTAAATAAAATGGCTGGAAGGCAAACAGATTTCAGTTTAAACAACATTAATTTAAAATACGAATAACAGTCTTGGTAGATTAATCAATCCAAATGTTGGGGTTGTTTGGGGAATTTTTTTTCTCCTCTGCAGCTGTATCTTGCTAAGTAATACATTTCTATTTCAAGACTGTTAATGCTGTAGCAGCTGCAACATTCTCTGGGAATTTTTAAAAATCATATTGAAATTAAAGGCTGAGACATAAAAACAAATCCTTCACAGCTATCCTAGCCCATGGTATTATAACAGTAAGAGGCATTTTCAATACATCATATTCTTGGCACATGCTACTTTTAGTCAGTGCAAGTCATAACATTGTATGTGTCTTAATGTATTTTTTTCCTCTGCCACCTGAAGATAATTATCAAATATTAACAAACTGAGCTCCATAGCCTCCATTCAAGAATGTGCTTTATCTCTTCCCTCGTTTGTTTTTTTTTTAATAAAGACATGGAATAACTTGCTCACCCAATTGTTAGCTAGAGCTGGTTTTGTCTATTTTTTAAGAAGTCAGGGTTTCTAAAAAGTGTGCACCTAATTGCATAGAAATAAGAGATGCGATTGCAAGCATAAATTAATTATTTGCATGTAGAAGATGAAATAACCAATTTTGTTGAGTAACTCGATTGTAGGAGCTAAGAGTGTGACTCTGAGCTTATGACATTTCTCTCATGTACAATTTTGGGGAGAAAAAAATGAAATCCAGATTCTGAGTGACCTTCACATGTCATAGAATTAGAGAATCGTTATAGAAAGAATTGGGCTAAAGGGACCTTAAAGATCATCTAGTGCCAGCTCCCCAGCTGTGGGCTGGAATGCCACCCACTAAATCAGGTTGCTCAAGGTCCCACTCAGTCTGGCCTTAAACACTGCTAGGGATGGGGCAGCCACAGCTTCTTTGGACAACCTGTTCCAGTGCCTCACTACACTCCGAGTAAAGAATTTCTTCATAACATCTAATCCAAATCTCTCCTTTTTTAGTGTAAAACACTCCCCCCTTGTCCCATCACTGTGTGCTCATGTAAAAATTCATATGTACCCATGAAGCATGAGTAGGGCTAGGAATGGAGCACATGCCACTGCCCTGTGTCTTTTGTATCAGGGAAATAAAACATCTTTTTATAGAAGTCCTATTCAACTGCAGAGCTGTAGAAGTGGTTGCTGTCAGCAGTTGTTTGAGATGAAGAGCTATGAATCCAAACTTTCACATCATATCAATGCTGTTCAGAGCATAGAGGTGAAAGAACAAGCAAACCCCTTCTCCACTGCAAAAGCATTGCCTCCTATTTTCTAGGGTATCAAAAGCCTCAACAGGCTCAAAATAATTTGTAAAACCAAAAGCTCTCCCCTCCTGAATGTCCATTCAGGGCTGAATTTATAAACTCACCTTCTACTTCAGTACATACAAACCAAGCACAGATCTCTCTCCTTACTAATAAAGTCCAGACACTTTAAAAATGCAGGCTTATTGCCTGCACAATAGAAGCCACAAAACTACAATAGAGCACAGGAGTTCAAGAGAAGTCAGAATTACTCCATCAACCCAGAAAAATTGGTCCTGTCAGGTAAAAAAGTACCCCCAGGAAGGGCTGTACAGACTACAAAAAAGCAGAAAAATAGCAACTAGTCCTTTACCCTCTCTTCAGGAATCTTCTCTTTGAGCTGGGAAAAAATGTCATTTCTCTCTCTAAATCTCACAAAGAGCAATGCACACGGATCAGGTACCTGCAGGGGTTTCACAGTGCTCCTCCATCATCCATGGGAGGTGCTGTTTAGTCTGCATGAGCTAGATCCTGCTGGCCCAGTCCTTGCTATATAGAGAACATAAGGCCTTAACCAGGGCAAATGGTTGTGGGATTCATGGCAAACAGCAGAGTGACCCCGATGCAAGGCCTGCCTTTATCTTACTGTATGGTACCACAATATATACCTGGCATGACCAGGATGGATACCTTTCCCCCTCAGTCTGTTGGGGGGAACAGAGAGGAAGAGGTTACAGAAAGGCTCATTGCTCACTACAAGAAGGCAGAAGCTAAGAGCGAGTGACTTTTGTGGAAGACAAGAAGAAGATGGCTTCACACGGAAGTGAAGGGGAAGCAGGATTTAGGGGAATAAAAGATGCTGGTATCTCATCTCCCTCCCCATCAGGTAGAATCTGATGTATACATCTGAGGCTTGGGGGAAAGATGCAGACAACCATCTTGAGGCCTTATGCTTTTCTGTCAGGATTTGAGCAGTGTTTATAGTCTTGTGCAAAGCAGACAAACTGTTCTTTGGCCTGAGTCTGTAAAGTGCTGAGTCACTTCTAGGGTTTGGTACCCCTCATCATGAGGGGACTGTCATAGACAGTTTCAAAGGTTTTTTCCATTTTTTATTGTCTTTGTGTTTCTTTTTTTCTTCCTTTGGCAGAACAAATTTCAGTTATTTCCCAATGAATCGTTTCCAGCTTTTTGTCTTTTAAGGCTGATGACAAAGGAGAGAGTGTGCTGACAAAAACCAGCCCTATCAAAGCATGATAAAGTTCTTGCTGTCTGCCTTTATCACAGATCTAAGCAGTGTCAAGAACCCAAGATTTAAACAAGCGACAAACCTAAAAATAGATGGAACAAATGCACTTGTTGTTTTGACTTTTAAGAGTTATTACAGATGAAATCTGCTTTGTATTTAATATATGCAGCAGAATGAGAGGGGGGCTTCAAGGAGACTTGGATGCATTCGACTGCTGCCTTGCAAGTGTAACACAGCTAAGACACGAACCCTGGGCCTGTGAAGACACATTTATCTGCAACTTGTCTCCAACCCAGAAGGGTCCCTGTTCCCGTGGCTGGATCCAAGTGCAGGCTCAATTCCTGCATCTGCACAGTTTCACAGATTTCAGTGCCTGGGCAGACACTGCTGCAGGATTCAAACCTTTCTGGATGTCTAACTCCAAACAAAAGCATCCTCTGAGCACTCTCTTCTGTCTTCGGATTAAGGGCTCATTCCCATGTCTGGGAGTGCTTGGCAGGACAAGGAATCAGCCTGGTCTCCAAGCCACACCACACAAGTGGTGAAAGCCCCCAAAGACAGAGAAAGAACCACCAGACTGACTGGACTGGCACCTACTGATCCTCTGGTGGAGAGCTGGGGCTTGGAGTTCAGAGCCCACATTCTATCATCCTGTCCATTCTGCACTAAAAGCAAGACTGCTTTCAGGACTATTGTGACAAGGGCATTCAGCAGGCCATTCAAAACTGGTTTCAGCTTTCTGGTTCATACCCTTCATACCACCCTGTGCTTCCATTTCCTATCACTTTCTGCACTGCATACATCTGGACACTATTCCTGTTCTTTCTTGAGCATCCATCTTATGCATTCATTCTCAACCAGTCCCCTTCAGACACTGACTAGGAAGCACCAACACACAGAAAAAATGAGGCCTGAAGCACTCACCAATTACTGGAGCACATGGGCTATCTATAAGCTTGTAGAAGCAGGTTTCTGGGGAAGCAGACACACTCTCAGTCCTCAACAGACACTGGAAAAATGACCTGAAGAAATACAAGGTGCTTCTGACATTTCACAGGCTGGGATAACAGCATCACTGATAGCATTGTATCACATTTTCTACTTCCCCACTGTGCCCAGTTGCACTGGGCAGTTCATTACCATCATTATTGGTGGAGGCCGAAAGTAGAGATAGTTTGAGTAGAGATGGTTTGGACACTTTAATAGCAGATATATTTATGGTGGTTTTTAAACACAATGATTTATATGCTTACAAGGTCCTTAATGCAGTAACTTTTGAAAACTTACATAGCAAGGAAGGAGTACTCTCCACTTTCCTGTTTCCTAAACATCTGCTACTGGACAGTGTCAGGAACACAGCAAGAGGGATCTTTGATCTAACGCAGTAAGGCCATTTCAGTTCAAAAGGATTGAAAACTGTGGTTTTCTTATCCACTCTTGACCCCAGTGCATATCCTTAAGTGCTCCCTGGTCTCTGCTGCCCAGATAATGACCTCATTTTTTGCTTATTACTGAAGGGCTTCTCTTTCTTTGATTAATCATTCCCTGTATTAATATCAAACAGCCTTCGGCTTTCTCAAATGGATTACTGTTTCTGTCAAATTATTCCCTCCCATTTGTCTCAGATAAAGAAAATGGATAAATTATGACCACCAGTCCAATGGGAATGAAATAGATACATTTTAAATACATCTTTGGGAAAAAAAAATGAAAAAAAAAAAAGAAGAAACTCTGCAAGTCAGTTAGTGTTTGATATGAACTTGAAATGACTTGTGAAATAGATCAAGAGTCTTAAAGGCTGAGACTTATTTTGAGTTTCTACAAAGTTGGCTGAAAGAATTATGAACATTTTTTGCTGTTGTTCACTTAGAGCAGCTTCAAAAATGGAACCAAATTTTCTTGAAGAATAAGAAAGAATATGCTAGAGATTTTTGAACTTTTTTTTATTTTCAAGCTGGAGGGAAGATAAATATTTTTTTAAAGCAATTAAAATTTTATTTTACAAACAACTTGCCAGTGCAGGATAGCTAAAACATGATCTCTTTGTAATTATTAAGTTATTTTTACTCTAAAGATCTCAAACCAGTTTAACCATTCAGAATGACTTGTTATATGCAAGACAGCCAGATATTGTTACCATGCATCACTATCTGATGAACTCTGGACAAATCAGTTCTTCAGTCATCTTGACTACTTGAATGGGTCAGGCAGCACTGTCATTGGCCCTGCCCAGGTAAGAGCTGCTCAGAAATAGCCCAAGACAGTGACAGAATAGGCAGGAGTCCCAATTCCTGCTCTATCACTCTAACATTTCACTTTCTCCAGTAAAGCTGCAGATATTTCTTTTGCTACCATGGCATCTCACATGAGCTCAGGCAATGGAGTTGTTGAAGAGGTGTTACTTTTTTCCTCTGACAAGTTGTCTAGCAAGTTTAATAAATAGAATTTGAAAGGTTTTTAATATTCTCCCCTACAGCTGTGTGAATGGCACTGAGCAAGCTGTTATCTGCTGGATTTGCAGGAATATGAGCTAATTTCTGAAATTCTAAAATAGCATCTGATTTCTTTCCCCGATCAAGAGACATTGTCTCCAGCAAATTTTATCTGAATTCTTTGGCAGTTTTCAGAAAAGAAACCCCCAAAAAAACAGTCCCAACAAACTTGGGGGTGGGAGAGAGTGTGGCTTTGTCTTTCAAAGAACAATACCTCAACAAACCAAGTTTCCTATGGAGTAGAATTTATGCTGGGGACTGCTCAGCTAGAAAGCAGTTCAGCAGAGAAGGAACCTGGTGCTCCTGGTGGACACCAGGCTGACCATGAGCTAGCAGTGCCCTTGCAGCAAAGTTACTGTTAACCAGAGCTGCATCAAGCAAAGCACTGCCAGCAGATCATGCAAGGTCATCCATCCCCTCTAGTGAGCACTGGTGAGGCCACACCTAGAGTTGTGTGTCCACTTCTGGGCTCCCCAGTCCAGGAGAGACATGGAAATAGCGGAAGAGTCCAGCCAATGGCTAAAGTTCATTAAAGAACTGGAGAAGTAATTCCATGAGGAAAGGCTTAGAGAGTGGGGACTATACAGCCTGGAGAAGAGAAGGGGGATCATACAAATATTTTTAAATACCTGAAGGAAAGGTGTGGCAAAAGGTTGGAGCCAGGCTCTTTTCAGTGGCACCCAGTGACAGGTCACAAACAGAAACACAGGAGGTTCCCTTGGAACATAAGGAGACAATTTTTTACTGTGAGGGTGACTGAGCACTGGCACAAGTTACCCAGGGAGTTTATGGAGTCTCCACCCTTAGACATACTCAGGAGCTGTCTGGACACATCCTGGGTGGCACCTGGCTCTAGATGGCCCTGCAATTCTCTGATTTTCTGAAAGCACTAACTGTCAGCAGTGGCAACAGAAATTTTGGTTGGGGCTGCTTTCAGTCAGCCCTGGTGACAGGTCATGAGCAGCCTGTGAGTTTTAGGCACACCCTTTCCTTTCTAGCTTTCTAGTTCTTCAACCAAGAACTTGCAGTGCCAGATTTGGAGATTAAAGGGTTTTTTCCATATTATGTAAGGATATGCTGACTCACAGGAGGATGAGATAAAATATCTACAAAATCAATTCAGTAGATCAGAAAAAAATTTCATTATTGTCCTTCTTCAATGTATATGCTATAAATCTATGAGTGTCCTGTGTAGAGGAGTGTTTAAGAGAGATGTCTCTGGTTTGGGCAAGGAGCAGGAAGCCAGCAGCCCCAAGAGATCCCAACCCTATTTCTAATGGTGAACCTAAATGCAACCCCGTTCTGGACTCTGCTTTCAGGGAGATATTGCTTACCCATCCCCTTGTATGAGCATTATCTGCTGAGCCTGTCGAGGCTTGAGCCTGATCTCTGGAAAATTGATTGGACATTTGCCACTGGCTTTGACAGAAGTACAAACAAATCCAAGTTTATTCCTATTCTATGTCTTTCTAGCTAATAGTTGCACTGTTTTCTGAGCCCAAACCACAGATCAAAAGATACAGGAGTGTTTGTATGCGCCCAGAGTCGTTTCCACAGCATAAAAAGCTTTGCCCACTAGATCTTTAAAGTAACACAGGGTTAGATGTGACCTCCTGTAATTTAAATAACTCAGGAAACCTATTTGATATGGTTCAGGGTCTGTAGAACTTTCACAGAGAAATCTCATACTATTTTTTTTAAGAGAGGTTCCACAGCAGAAAATAATTATAGGGAAGAAGTTATGGTGCCTCAGATTTGGTCTCAACAATCGAGTTGCTGTGTTTGAAAAGCAAAAGTTCACCAAAGTAGCAACAATAGAGATTGTATCTGTCTCAAGTCTTCATAAGAGTTTATTTTGATTTCTGGGATTGCTTGACTTACAACTTTGCACAGAGTTAACAACTCACTGATTGAGTTTTAAGCTCTGTCCCCAGACAAACACAGCCATAGGCAGCTCCCAGGGCTTCTGTATTGTCTAGGAGTCAGTGGAAGTTGTTGGCACAGAACAGGCAGCAGAATTTTGGTCTCTGGCCAATGCACAACTGTGAAAGGCTCAAACCACTGTACAAACAAAAAGGACTCAGTCCCATCCAAGAGCACCTTCAAAAGTGCATTATCATGCAAATATACCAACATGGCTTGTATGAAAAGCAAACAAACACCACAGATAAACCCAGCTGTGAAATATAGCTGCAGCCTTGACTGAATGTCTCTCTTTCCCCCTCCAAAAGTATGAGACCAGTAGCAGTAACATTAAGGCAAACACAGTGAGTAAAGAAGCAAGCAGAGATGACACTTCATTTCACAGTGTGACTAAAAATCCCATTAGGAATAGAGACTTTGAGCAAAGCCTGTCCAATGTGTTGAAAGGCCCAGAGATCAAGTGGTCACACAGTTCTGAATTCTTGTGTGCACTTCCAAGTGATGTGCACCACCAGAAGCTCCCCCAGAGCTGCATGAATCACCTGCACCATAAACCTTTCACCCAAACAGAAGGATGTGTGGTGGCCAAGGCACTGTTTAACAGAACTGCCCTCACCCACACCACACTCATTGTACACACACGAGCAGGAGCTCAACAGGAGAGGTTTGCTGGTATGCATCTCAGGGTGGAGAACAGAGAATAGGATACAGCAGTGAGATATTCTGAAATCTCATCTGTAATTTTTTCCTCTTCTTCCTCTAAATACTGCCTAGGAATGAAACACAATCAGTTCTGTGGAAACTGGGTATCTAATTCTCTTATCCTACACCAAATTACCTGAACAGCTTTTTGCAAACAATCACAAAAATGTAGAGTCACACCCTTTTATTTGCTGCATAGATTGAAGCATGTTCAACAAGTAGACATCACAGCAGTTACCAATATCTAGTATAACTGAGGCACAGGTAGGCTCAGACTTCTCTAAGTAGGGGAACAATTCCTCGGAATTAAATGTGAGCTCTAAGTTCTTATTTCATGTGAATATAATTAGTCTAATTTTCAAATATTTAGGGTTTTTCCTATGGCTTCAGTGAAAAAGCTTGTGGTGTTCAGGAGTCTGGAAGTTTAGGCTCTTTTGGTGCTTCCTACTCTGTGACTTCCAGAGGGTTTAGCCATCTAACTCTTTTTGAGGAACCCAGGTCGGGATCTTAATTTCAGGTACCAGTTTGACCATATATTTTACAGACAATATAAAGAGAACACTTGGCTAGCATCTCATTTTTGTTCCAAATACTTTTTAAAATTAACGATTAATGAGCTTTACAAAACTACAAATTTGTTTTGAATTGGCTTCTTTCTGTGGTCTACAGAAACATGGCTAAAACTTGCAACTCACATCAAGGTCTGGCAGAATAAATGTGGATGTGTACTCACTGCACTTGTGTGTTCTGACTGCAAAATGGTACAGGCCAGTGCATGGTGAGACCCTGTGGTTGTTTGCTGACTTACAGGCACACTTTTGTCTGTCAGAGAGAGTAAAGCACCGACCTGCACTGCATGTGAGTACCAGAAACCCTTCAGTGTCACTCTATCACATGTGCATGGGGCACTAAATAGATTCTCTAGAGATCTCAGTTCTTTTCTTAGAAATGTTATTCGTGTGCTACATGACCTTTGGAGCATCCCTGTGCTCCTCTGCACTTCTACTTCCTCTCCCAGGGCCTGCTTTCTCTCACTGCAAATTCTTTAGAGCAGAAAGTTTCTCACTTTTTCAGCCTTCAGTCTCATGCAGGGGTGATGAAATACAAAACACAATAACTACTGAGAAAAACAAAAACTTATAAATTCTTTTGTAGTTCAGGGATGTTATAATTTTGTCCATGAGGACAAGATGGAGCATTATATTCTTGCAATCGTCTCTAACATATGCCAGGAAAATGCAAGTCGGATCTTTGGCTGGATTGCTGAATACATTATTAAGAAAAAAAATTCAAACCCTCAAACAAATCTCACATTGCAGACCCACATCCCTTGCAAAGTTGGTCTGTCTTCCTTGTTTTAACCTCCCACTGGGCCAAAATAAAGTGTCTGCTTGCCAAAGAAAACTCTGAGTTTTTGAAGAACTGACACATGGGAAGCAAACCCGAGAGTTTTGATGGCTGGCTTTCCAGCTCTCGTGGATGGAGAACCCCACCAGGAGTGGCGGAGCAGCACTCCCCGCTAGCTGCATGGCTGCCCGCGTCCCGCGTGTCCCCGCTCCCGGAGCACTGCGGCTGTCCCTGCGGTGGTGCTCCAGCCGTTCCAGCGGGATGGAGCCGAGCCCGGCTCCCCCCGGCTCCTCCAGGTGTCAGCACAGCACTGCCGCTCCCCCCGGCTCCTCCAGCGCGCCCTGCGGAAGGGCGGGCGTCTGCTTCCCTCTCGGCTACATTTGTTTTTCTAATTTCTTTTTACTTCAAGGTTTACCAGCTGCTTTATTACCAGGCTGAGCTTTCCTTGCAGTCTTTCCCTCTCTCCTCCTCCTTCCCCTTTTTTTGTTCCTCGAGACAATCAATGTCTCTGGTCCCAGCTGCCACTGCTGATTTTTCATTACAGTTTAATTTAAAACTGGGATTGGAATGGAAATGTCTTTTTGCCATTTGGGGTTTGCGAGGCCTGTGGTTTTATTGCCAAAGGCACAAATGTTAGCTACTACTGTTTTTCCAGAGTACAAGTGTAAGGGGTTTGCCAAAGGGGGGCAAAAGGGTCGTGAGGCTTGTGGGGAATGGCGAGAGGGAGGAATAAATCCACTTCACAGAGACAAAATAACCCAATTCTTTGTTCTGCATTTATGCTGGTACACGTGCTGGTGTGTTAGAGGGAGGTGGGGTTGTAACGTGTCTCTGGGCATGGATCTGTGCAGTGCACTCATGAAGCAGATGTAAAAACAGACTAAAGCTGTGCTTGCTTCCTCGGGCCGGGGGGAAACGAAAACAGACTAACTACTTTTCATTTACAGCTCCCTGGCTCTCGTGCTCTATATAGCAAGCTGAGTGTTATATAGCACCCTGCTCAGTAATAGCACTTCAAGGGAAAACAAAACTGCAGCAACGATGTGTGAGATGAAAAGGAGACCTGCTAGTCGCTTTCTTCAGCTGTCTTTTCCTTGCCTACACCAGAGAGCAGGGCACTACAGACATTGCTGCAAGCCCTCCCAGAGGGTCAAGAGCAAGTTCTCCTAAATCAGTGTTCCTCCACATCTCCAGCTGGCAGAGCCTCTGCTGCTCTTGGTTTGCTTTACTCCATCCCTTCCATTCATCTGTAAGGAAATTATCAGAGACAGAAGAAAGAAGTAGCAGTGTTTCCAAGTTCAAAATTAACTTAAGCTGGATGGAAAATTTAATTCTTTCTCTTTAGAGATAAATGGAGGAGGATGTTGTGGACCGTTACAATCTTCAATTCAAATATTCAGCATCAAGACAGGAAGCTACTGTTTCCAGCATGGCAGATTTCAGATGGGAGTGCCTAATCTCTGATCTGTTACACTAAAAACAATTACTGCCTCTCCTCCTAGAGAGAGCCTTATCTTTCCCCAGCTACATAATTTCAGATGTCAGACAGAATATCTGCATTATCTGGTGGATCATACTGACTCTTCGCACGTCCTAAATTGCAACCTCCTCCTGTGTTGGCCTTGGGCTTCTCTGCATTTGGAGCTTGTCTGGTGTCACTGTGGTATTTCACTGTCAGTCCACTAGTGTGGGGGGCACATGCCACTTTGCAGAGAGCTGTGTAGATCCTGAAGTTCTTCCCCAGCATGTTTCATTTCTGTCTCTGCCTCCAAATAGGTTCAGTTTCTCAGAAGCAAAGCACTGACAATACATTTAGTGGGACAGCACAACTTATGGCCACATGCAATTCAGGCTGCTTTCCCCCCTGCTCTCCAGACCACTAATGAAACTGTAGTCCTGTGAAATACTGATTCTTTTCCCACAGCCAAGCAAAGACAGCCTTTCTGCACTGCTCAGTGCTTGTCCAGATCTACTTTTCCCTTGCACTCAACTGTAATATATATACATTTCTAAAGAGGAAGTTTAATGCTGGAAAAGAGGATGTTGTACCTGTCAGCTTGCTGAGCTAATGCACCATGTTTGCCATAATTTTAGATGGGCTGAGGCACACTGGGGCAGAGCTGAGGGCATGAAGAGGAGGATGAAAACAATGAACTTGACAATAGAAGGGACTAATTAAGACTCTCAAAAAAAGAAGAAGCCTGATCAGAAACAGCAGGAATATATCTTAAGAAAGATCAGACACAAAAGAAGATCCACAAAGATGAACCAAGATGCCACAGATATTTTAAGATATACTTTTAAAGATTTTGCAGTCAGATTCAGAAAGAAAGAATAGTTTCCAGAATCACTGCAAATGAAGAGATGACAGGATTTGGCAGAACCACAAATATGGTTAAACAGAGAAATGATGAAGACTGTCATCTTCTTTCACCCACAATGCATAGATTTTTCTGTCCACTGGCTGTGATCACCCAGGAAACATTCCTTTTGTAAAGTGATCTTCCTGTATCCTTGTCAGCCTGCAAATTTAATTTTCAACATATGTTTTCTTTGCTGCCTCTCTTAATCCAAGTTAGACCTATGTGCCAAGGGATAGTGACAGAAGACCAACAATAGGGGTTATTTAGTCTTGGTGATACCCTGTTCACTTACAGCCTTACACAAAGACTTGGCTAATGTCCACAGATAAACTCAAACAAACCAATCCTGAAACAAACAAACAAACAAAAACCCAATAAAAACCCGATTTCCCATAGCTTTTCTTCCTCCTCTGTACAAACAGATTCTGCTGAGGTCACCAAATAATTAAGAAATAGATCAGTTCGAAGAAACTTGGATTAATTGCAATGGTTGGCCCAAGGTAAGCTGGCTAAGTGTTTTATTAGAGAAGGAAAACAAACTCTTTTGTCTGTCAGCTCTGAAGGGAATAGAAATGCCCAGACAGGTTCCATGTTCCTGAAGAGCAGCCATGTTTATGAGGAAGGGAAGAGTCTCAGGCACACTAGAAGAAATAATCTATTTCTACAAAGTGTGTTTGATGAATTACCAAAGCCTGCCCCAAACTGAGGAACCCAAAAAAGCACCAAGATAAGCATTCCCAAGGCTTAACTGGAGACTCTAGCTCAGGGTTCAAGCTCGCATCGTTCATTGTCCCAACACTGCTTGCAGTACCAGGAACTCCTGCTCAGGCACTCCAGTTGGTGGCTCCATATGGTTTTTCATGCAGTATTTGCATTTTGCAGTGTTGTGGGATCCTGTGAGACTGCACGCACCGTGTCTGGCTTTGGGCCTGCTCCCTGCCTGGGTTTGCTCCTCGTTGGCTTATCTCATGGTCTTCCCAGAGAACTACAGCAGTGATTGCTCTATGCCACTTCAGTGACCTGGCCTCTGCCTGTCACAGAGAAACCTGCCCCTCCTACAGTCAACCTGCCTCCTACAGTCCCAGGGCAGCTCAAAAGGTGTGAACAGGCTGCTAATTCTGGCAAAACAGAGCAGTCTCTTAATTGTGAGATTCAGCTTCCCTTGGCCCCAGCTTCTGAGCAATCTTTCCCATGCCCATTGAAGTCACCACATGGCTTTGCCAGGAGGCATGACAACGATGCTCTTTGGTGCACCCCTTACACCAGCAAGACATGGGAAACCTATGCCCATATCTTCCTCCTACATCACCCACTGACACGATTTCATGCTGGCCTCCCTGGCTGTTCTAGTGATTTTTTATTGAGGACTGTCTAGCAGGATTCTCCAATTTGCCAGTCATCATGGCACCTCCTACCCACAGAACTTCTCTTTCTCTCTTTCAATTTATCTCCACCCTGACAGAGCTGTAGGCTGCTCTTAATTGTTCAGATCTTTATTACCTATTTGTGGGAAAGTAATACAGGAACAAATAAATCTCCAAGGTCAGCTCAGACTGTAATATAGGGTGACTCAACAAAATAATATCTCCCACATAAACACCTGCAGTTTGCTCTCACACTTTCCTGCATTCTTCATCTCTGACAGTTTTTCTTCTCAGAAACACTTCACACTTTTTTGAGAACTTTCCACCTGAAGATCCCACGGAAGGCTACAGACAGAAATAAATTAAGCCACCCAGAATCTCAGAGTCAAGAGAAGCTGAGAATGTGATAATGCAGCAAGTTATCTATTGTTTATGTTTAAACTTCTAACCTCTATAGAGGCTAAAGGTCCTCCCAAAATGTTAAGGCAAGTTCTGCAAGTGGTCTCAAAGGAGCAGCAACTCTCTCTCCTGCTCTTAGGGGTAATTGCTAGCTTCTACACTGATGAGCTTCCCTGCAGGAATGTGAGGGAGGTTTGAAGAACCCTCCTAATTGCATATGAGGCTGTGCTAAAAACATGGAAATGATCAAAAGACAATCTTCTGAATGCCAGCAGGCAACTGCATGGGTACCAAGAGAAAAAGATGTTGATTCAGCCTGTAGTGTTCTTGTTACCAGTTTTCCTTGGGAGACATTCTTTGTCAGGTCTTCTAGCTTAAAATTCCCTAAATGCTACTTCTGCCAGCCTAAGCCCTTAAAATCACACATTTAAAATCCCCCAGCACATCTGCACTCCAGGCAATCATTGCCACA
The DNA here is from genome assembly GCA_013397375.1 of Toxostoma redivivum. Classification (NCBI taxonomy): domain Eukaryota; kingdom Metazoa; phylum Chordata; class Aves; order Passeriformes; family Mimidae; genus Toxostoma; species Toxostoma redivivum. The sequence goes on along the minus strand of VXBI01010041.1, from coordinate 2,082,026 downwards.
CATTGTTTTTCAGTTTTCAGACCTAGCTTACTGATCCTTCTCTTATGCAATGGTAAACAGAATTCCAGTGGTTTGACCTTTCTCACTGAATTCATGTCAGCACATGAAAACAATATTTCTTATCCCTGCTGCTCCAAGCACACTTAAAATGTATGGGGAAAAAACAAACCAAACCCAGCTCCTCAGGTTTAGTACTCTCTAAGACAATACATTTCCATCCCAGTAAGGATTAAGCACAGTGAGTGCTACAGCAACACTGGAACATCTGTTGAAGGCATCACCAAGTTCATCAAATTATGTGAGTTGTGTGTACAGTGTACAAGAAGCAAGGCATGTGATCTAACTGCAATGTATGAACACAAAAATATCTAGGATTACTAAAACACTACATCTCCACAAGGTTTAGAGTCAGGTAAATATTTTCTGAACCACTTCAGATCTTGTCTTGTTGAGAAGCTGATTAAAGCTCTAAGTGTCTTCCTGTTCAGGAATACTCGAGCTGTCATCTGGTTTTTTTAGAGTGAGAATACTATTCAGGTTTGTTAACTGGTATGTAGACTCAACTATGGAAAAAAAATGTAGCCTTAATGTTAGCTGTCCACTTTAACAAGAAAATGGATTTTTGTTCTTATTTGCTGCTACAGAAATTTTTTTAGAAATCTCATGGAAAATCTTATAAAGCTCAGGTTAGCTGCCACATATGGGACCCATTAACTCCTCATTTTTGCTGGTACTTAGCAAATTTTTTTCTGGTGACTACACTTTAACTTTTTGTGGTGTTGTTTTGCTTTGCACTGCAGAGCACTCTGTTGACTTGATTTGGTTTTGGAAACCACTAATGGTAGAACACCGCCCTGGTATATATGAGAGGATCAGTTAAATGTTAAATTGTGTGAAGCCCCATTCAGATTCTTTGGCAGAGAGAAGAGTCTTTCCTTTTCTTGGGATTTCAGTGTTGGCCATTGTTGCACTGAAAGCTTTTCCCCGTGCCATGCAAAGGCACATCTAAGGATTATGCATTTGGATATAAACTCTATCCCATTCCCCAGTGATGGTGGAAAGTGAATCTCCCATTTTTCACGTGGCCTCTGAAGTGTGTGTGCATGCACATGTACCTGTGTATACAGAGAGCTTCGCTGGCCATTTAGGGAGGTGGCATCCTGTTACACATCTATTCTGGTGCTTTTGGTACATATCTATTGGAAAGGGCTGCTCATCCTCACCAGGTGAGTATCTCGCTCTCATCCTGATGGAAAATGGGAAGATAGTACCAACAACCACACATACTTTCTCCCATCTGAAATCCAGAAGTTCTGGGGATCTAAACAGTTCCTCTGTACTGTGGGGCAGAGCAAGGGAAAAAGCTCTCTTTAACAGACAATAATATTTCCAGGTTTCAGCCATTTATTTTCAAAAGCCAGAAGGCAAACCCTGTCAAGATCATGTGTAGAAATAAGTTTTCTAAGTCATAAAGCAACAATGCAGATCTTCAACAGACAGCTGCCTGTGGAACCTATGGAACACTATTCAGCCCCAGCAAACTTCTCATGCCCCGGCATCCTCTTGTCATGTCCTGAAACAGAGGAAAGATGTGGCTCCAGCACAGCCCAGCTTTGTGACAGCAGGGCTGCTTCCAAAGGGACTGAGCTGCATTGGCAGGGAAAAGTGGTGAAAGTGGTTCAGCAGTTGGCAACACCAAATTTATCCAAGCTGGTGTGATTAGCACTTCTTTTTCTTAACCTCTCTTTTCCTCAAAAGTGTAAATTATCAGAGGCTGGAGGGATTTTTTGCTTTTTGTTTGGATGATAAGCAGGCTTGGTGGACTGAATGTGCTTAACAAAGATGCACACTTTTTATCCATGTTTATGGCTCTGAAATGCTCAGCTCAGACCATTAGGAAAAGGGTTTGTGTATTTAACCTTACTCTGGGGAATGGACTACAGGAAAGGCAAAACCTGCCAGATATTGAAGGTCTTCCCTTATAAATTCAGGGCTATTTTTAGTTTTCCAATGTAAAAAAGTCAGTGAGATGAAGAGTGAACTAATCCGTTTCCAGCACAAAAAATGTCTGAATCTTCATTAATAATTCTTTATAGATGGTTGTGTGCCTTTATCTGACAGACTGACAAGCCATGCTAAACAACAGTTACTGCACAAATGGAGAAGATATAATCTCACTACCCAGTCTCATGGTGCTTCCATTGTCATGTTGCATTATGACTGGAGTCTCCACCTTCCCAGAGAGACATGGCAGCAGGGTTATTTTGTTAGGACACGCACAAATGTGCTCATGATGAATGAAGTTTAGTGCTCTGACATGGGAATGTATTTGGAAACCAGAGCTGGCACATGATATGAAGAAGGGAAGGGAAAAAACAAGAACTCAAATGTATAATCTTACCCTTGATCTGTTTGTCAGTGATAATTAGAAAAAGCCTATATCAAAAGCTGAGCTGCAAACTGCCCAGAGGATGGGATTTCATAGCTCCCAATTATATGTCCTAGCTGGCTTTTACCAAGCCAGGTTAGTGCATATTAGTGACATGAGCTCCATTCCCAGCTTTGATTTCTTTGTAAAATAGGTGACTTCTCCTTGCAGTGGTTAGGAGGCAGTGGAAAGGAAGACTTCCCTTTTGCCATAACCTCACATTCAAGGACAGAATAAGTTCTGTCATTTTACTGTCCTCTGTGTGCTGAAACCAAGCCAAAACATTTCCAACTTTTGGACTGGTTCAGAGCAGCCCCATCTTAGGTGTTGGACCCATCTCAGCTGCTGGTGGAAATGGCGTGACTTCATATGCAGCACCAAGTCTGGGACAGTGACACTGCAAGGGAAAGAACAGCTTATAAAGCTGCTAGCCTGGGCTGATTTTACAATGACAAACACACTCTAAGCTACTGAACTGTTTGCTTTCCTCTCTCTTCCTGATGTTATCTCTATTTCCTAAACCCTGCCTACCAGGCATGCTTTGTTAATAACCCTCCAACTCTCTCCAGAGCAAAGGTTGCCCAACAGCTTTCTGATCTTCCTGCTGCCTGTCAGGAGAGGAAATCACAGCTTTCAGGAGAACCTGACAGGGGGAACTGGATAGCACACTAGGGTCAAGGGTAAGAATGCACGAAGAAGTGAGAAAGCACAGGCCCTCCAGCTGGCTGCACAGGAAAAGCTTTGCCTTTGCTTTTCTTTCCCTTGTTTACTGTGTCTGGATGTTCCAGGAAGAAACTCAGCAGGCTTTACATCTGAAACAGCTAGCCAAGCACTAATCACTGCCCACAAAGCAGCATGAGGGAGAAGAATGACAACTAAAAATCTTGGCTTAAGTTTTTGATGACTTAGATCTTTCTTCTTAAGCAAAGGATTCTGAAAGTGTAGTGGACAATGCTACCAGCATTTCACACAGCTGTTACATTCTGCTCATCTTGACTGCTGTCTGTGAGAAGTCCCAGTCAAACCAGAAGTACCAAAGTGTCATCAGAATGTATCTACCAACTCCTGCAGTAAAGGAAATACTTTTACAAATGGCTTTGCTAAGACTATTACCTGGAATAAGAATGGCTGAAGCAAGATTTGGAGAGGAAAGTGCTGTAAGAGGTGCTCTTATGTGAAAAGTGTGTTTAAAAGTAGAACCTCTGGTTGTTCATCCTGGTCTATTTAGGTCCCAACTACAAAACTGGGACAGGAGAAACCTCTGTACATCCTCCCCCACCTTTCCTGAGTGGCTCCAATCTCCATGATTTTCCAGCCCTGAGCCTGAGCAGATGTCTCCTGACTCTACCAGCTCTGCAGCAGCCCTGGGCAACTGCCTTCTTCACAGGGTAAATTTTCCATGCACTGGTCAAGAAAACCAGATAGGATTAAGCTTGAAGGAGTGAGGAATGGTTGTGCTTCAAGCTATCTGAGTTCAGATTTACTAAAAATTGTCAAAACAAACCGCTGGAGAGAATTTATAATTTTCCCTCATGAAGAATTTGATAAAGGTGACAAGGCAAAGACACAGTTGTAAGAGATGTTTGTTATAAAAGGCTATAATGTTTCTGCTGGAAAAAAGAAGAATATTCTTCCACAACAAAACTGAATCCCAGAGAGGAAAAAAGGGAAAAAATAGGGAAAGCAAGCCAAACAATTTTCCAAACAATTGGTAACAAACAAACCCTCCAAACAATTTTCTTGAAACATGATTTTCCGTCAGACAGATTATATGAAACAACCATCATCATCTGTACAATAAGGCTGCGCCTTAGAATTCTCTTTTTAATGAGATTCTGGAATAGATAAAACAGTGTTTTACTGACTCAGAAACTGAGGCAGGAATAAGAAAAATGGTTTAAACACCATCATCCAGTGGGCTAGTAGCAGAAAAGAGTATGGTACCAGCCAGTCCCAAATCTTCACTGGGCCTTGGCAGAGTGACTGATCGGAGATAGCGAAAATGTAATTGGCAGTTGTTGATCGGCTGGCATAAAGTTTGATATTACTTAGTTGCAGGGTAACAAGGGAAAAATCTTCTGTGGAACAAAGAGAAATTGAAGTGGATCAGAAGAGAAAAAAAGAAAAAAAACGAAAAAAATGAGTCAGCCTTGGCAGGTACTTAAGGTCCAGACAGAATCATCTTAGGGACTCCAAAAGCACTGAGTGATTTTGATCTTCCTGTTAATTGTTTCGTATTTGTTTCTCAGATAGTGCAAAAAAGCCAAGTTAGTACCCAGGGGAGTAGCAGGCAGCTGTTCAAAGACCAGTCTCTGAAATATCAATGTTGAACATGAGTGTCCAGGAAAAAGAAAAATAAGCAGAAACAGGGAGGAGTCTACAGAGAAGCAAACTACAAAGCAATCAGCCATCCCACAATGACAGACACACTGAGCATGTTTTCCCAAGAGCAGTCACAGCCTTTGCCCTAACTGCTGCACTTCCCTGTGCAAGGGTGGCTCCTCTTGATACAAACCACTTGCATTTTCTACACCCCAAGCTGAGACTGGGCAAGTACATGAGCAAGTCTTTGCAGATTCAGACGAAAAAATCAAACCCAAAAATATTATTGGAAAATTAATTAGAAATAAACAGAACTGATCAGGGTGGTAAGACAAGCCAAAAAAACCAATTGAAAGACAGCAATAATAATTAAATATGTGTGACTCCCTTCACAAAGAAATTACTGCCATGAGGAAAAAAGTAAATTTCAATAAAGGGGGCAGGAACTGCTACCCTTCCAATTTAAAAATGCTCTTTATAATTGCCATTGTATTGGAGAAACACTTTTCTAGAAAATTGTTGGCTTGGATTTGAAAATGTCATTAGACTTAACTGAAGATGCAAAGAAAACACAAAGGATTAAGCAGATGGGGTAGGTAATAAAATGCCAAACCTCCCCCTGTTAATTAAACAAGCCTACCAGATGGTAATGGTGCAGAATCAGGGTCCTGAAGGGGGAGCTCAGCTGCAGGCCCTGCTACACCCTCTCCTTAAGCCCCTGATTACAGATACAGGAGGAAGGTACCAGGGGAAGGGTTACTCTGAACACATCAGTTTTCCTTTCTTCTTTTTGTCTCTCAGAGTCTAGACCAGAGTTTTGAGGAGTTGCAGTTTTTGTGAGCTCAGGGATGAGAGAGGTGTCAGAATTATGACAAAGGCAGAACAGTTTATGACAGACACTGCTTTTTTCTGGAAAAAAAACAAACAAAAAAACACCAAAACAAACAAACAGACAAACAAAAAAACACCAAAACAAACAAATAAAAAAAACCCTCAAAACCATCCCTTTGGATTATGGACACAGCTTTGTGTTTTCCATGGAGATAGACATTTTAAAAAATGGATGTGATGAAAAATTCTGTGCCCCAATGTGTAACACGTTATGGAGCCTTTCCTGGACTTAGCCCAGAGTCCTAATTTCAGACTAGCTCCTGACTCACTCTGCAAGAGCTACTGGTGGACAGTTAATCCTTCACTTGAGATAAAACCAACATTATACACTGTCAACATTCTTACATTTATTAAGTTTAAAAATCAGACTTTGTGTCTTTGCATGATTTGTAGTATGCAACTGATTTTGGTGGATTTAGTTTACTTTCTAAGTTAGTAAGAAATGCATTTAGTTTCTATGCCCCATGTCATTCATCAAGCAGTTTTTTACAAAGCCCATTTCAGCCTATAAATCTGTGGCAAGCTCAGTAATCAGTTGACAATTCACCACTTCCATGGCATCACTGATCACTGCAGTCACACAGCATTGTCTTTTAATCTTTGATGAAGTGACTGCCATAGTCCAAAGCATTTTCATCATATGCCCACTGATAGGCTGTAGAAATGAGATTTAACAAAACCACCCTAAGACCAGGTCTTCCTTGTCTGTAGGTCAGTGGTAGGAACATTCAGAGGAGCTGCAAATACCACAGTGAAAAGGCTCTTTTCCTCCTATGACAGCCTCTTACATTATTACTCTTGTAATTTTTCACTAAGTTCCAGAAACAGGGGCTCTTACATACCTATACATAAATGCATATAGTCTCTGATCCAAAGCACTGACAATCTAAGAAAACTTTATCTCTGTTCTATAAAAGCAAGCTAAGGCCCACAGAGGTGTCATGACTTGCTGACACAGGAACTGAGCTCATATCTCTTGGCTTTCCACCTCCCCAACCACCAGATCTCTATTAACTACACAGCAGTACCTCTATTCAGTGGCATTTAAGGGCCACTCAATAGCTTTTTTAAATGCAGAAGCAATTTCTACTCATCTACTGCCACTAATGTGACAATTTTTTTCCATCCAGACAGCCTCAACGATAGAAACTAAGTTAGGAAAGGCACACTAAGAAGAACTTGACTGTCCAAATCAAGGCAAGGCAGCTAATTAGTGTAACAAGGCATAGGAGGAAAGCCTCAAGAAAGAGGGTAATTATAAAACCAGTGGTTGGCAGAATGCAGTCATATAAGAGTCAAGGCCTAGATTAGCTATTTCTGTAGAACGATTTCAAGACTACTCCCAAAAATAATATTTCCTACTAAAAAATCTGGCTTCAGCAGCATGGAGCACAGCCTCTGTTCAGGCCAGGAAACCATGCAGAGAGAAACCCCTCAGGAAAGAAAAGACAGCAGCATTCCTAAAAGAGAACATGGAAACTAAATTGCCCAGGCTCTTCCTGATAACCTTTCAAGGAAGAGATTGTACTTTTGAAAGCTAAGATCTTTGCATGGGATTCTGAGGGTCAGAGCAAATCAGCCCTCAAGTACGTTTCCAGTTAGGGAGAAGGATGCTTGTTGTTAAAAAGAGAAGTGAACACAAACTCCTTTGCTAAAACAGGCTCACACTAAGTAGTTCACAAAACCCACAGTTTTTGCAGGGTAAAAATAACGCCTTCTGAATGACCTTTAGGACATGCTGAGGAACACATTCTTCACAATACTCTGCTTGGAGGGGCCAAGCTATCTCACATACCAAGGACATGCCAATTTAGATCCCAGCTTCCTCCTAGGCCTAAAGGAGCTCTCACAGTCTCACATATTCTCCAGGGTAGATGAAAGACTCAGGGAGCTGCTGATGGGTGGGAAACAAAACTGCTACACAAACATGCTCTGCTGGTTTAGAGCAAAAGATCCTTCTGTGTTTGAGAGATATGACACACTCTCCAATAAAAAGGCATGTGTCAGGATCCAAAGACAGCACCAAATCCCTTCCCAAACTTCACTCTCTCACTATCCACTCTTTTTCCCTTCCTCCTTTTGCATGTTTCAGTGAGGCTCACAGGTTAACTCCAGCTGCATCCACTCAGCAGACACTGATCCCTCAGCTGTCTGCTTCCAGCCTTGCAGACCTGACAGGAAAATGGAGTTTTGGACTTGGTTCAGATGATGCAGTGATAAGGGCCATGGAAATACCTTTAGTTAAAATAAACAGCATTGCACCAGTCTTTTCCATTTTAGGACATTGTAGTCACCACATTCAAAGCTTTAGCCTCTTTCTTCCCTCCCTGTCCCTCTATAAGAAAGAGATTGGGTCACAGCCCAGCTAGGTTAATGCCTGGGATGAGGAACCCCCCTGAATGTCTGGAGCATTCTCCAGTGTTTTAAAGGTCTTTTGAAAGTCAGAAAATGCCATATATATAAGCACTCTGGAAAGAAACTCTGTGAGTGCACTGCAGCTGAAGTGCAGATTGCAGTGAGGTCAGATGCACATTCAGACTGTCCTCTCAGAGCTGGGGTGCTTGCCTTGGAAACTCAGTCGACAGGCAGCAGCTGCCCTTGGGACTGCTCCTCCATAAGAAAACACATCCATTTTCTGCAGCAGCCACTGGCAGATCTCACTGTGTATGTGTGCCACACAAACCAGCTGACAGCTCATGTTCTTCATCCAGGTGGTGACTGATACCTAAGGACAGGTAAAAGAAAAGAAAAACATCTCTAACTTCACCACCCTCTATTTTTATTCTCTACCTCATCTTGGAAAATAAGGAACAAGTGCAGCAGTAGGGGTTTTTTGTGATACTCTCATCATTGGGAAAGAGAAAATAATTTGTCATTTCTTGGTCTGATGGAAACTGTGTTTAGGGAGCAAATCCCTGCTGACAGTGTTTTTTATCCCACACAAGCTGTCAAGAAGCTTAGTTGAGGCCATTCAGCAACCACATAGATCAAATGAGATCAGCACAGCTCAAAGCCCAGAAGTTCCTGCAGGAACTTACAGGATGCCCTTCTTCCTGCCCCTACAAATAGACACTTAAGATATACTTAGTTAAATTTAATCACAAATACGTGTATAAATCCATGAACATGATAATGGAAACTGAAAAATATGTAGTTGCATCTGTGTGACCCAGTATTGACTCAGCAAAATGAGTACCTCCAAGGTTAATGTTAATAATAAATGAATCCCCCAAAAGAGCAAGACCTGCAGTGAAGAGTGGCATTATTTTGGCACTAGTAATATGATAGGGGAAGGCAGCCCCTATTAAGGAGATTTGAAATATTATTTTTATCTCCTTTCAGCTTTGTCTAAGACTTAACTCTTTCTCCTCTGCTGGGAAGGGAGTATATCTGCTGCTGTTTTGTCCTGTGTGTAGGTAAATCAGAAGGGTAGGCACTGTCAGCAGTGTGGGATACCTGCATTCTTCTTTCTGGACAAGGTGCTGACCAAATAATTGGGTCTTTTCTTGCAATGTGGACATGGTGTTGCTTATTCCCAAAAGGGATCATACTAATCCTCAGTCCAAAAAGAGCTTAGTCAGTGCCTTCAGCAAAAGCAGCAAAATGAGGGCTCAGATGTCTTATATGCCAAACCTGCAAGTGTTGAAGTGAACAAATAGCCAAAAAAAAATCAGCGTGGAAAAGTTCCAAGGATAGAAACCACTTCTAGTTACAAAGCTGACACCGGTTTTAGCCTTGGGAGCAGAACAATATGTGGAGAATCTGGATGCTTCAGAGGCTTAGCAAGATCTGAAGAATAGTAAGAAAAAGAAAGTTAGATGCTAATATGGTTCTTTAAAACTTTTGTTGACTTAAATGTTCATTGCAAACTGTATTCTCTAGGCCTCACAAAGCTTCATGGCACTGCATCTCCTTTTTCTGTAGTTCTCTTAGCAGCATAAGTGGTTCAGGCTGTTGTTTATATTATCGCTTCACTTTCATGGAGATGTCTGATTTCGGGCAAATAATTCTGCTGCTCTGCCTATTTATCCTTTTCATCATGTCCTGCGAATTGCTGTTACACAGTTTATATGGGGTAGATGTAAGAAGCTTGAAGCACAAAGGTTCACCTTTCCAAAGCAATATGAACCTTCTCTGCAAAGATCTTAAAAGTATTCAGATATGTATGTTTTACAACTCCCCTCTGAGACTTATTGACATTTGGTTTTGGACCACTGATTCTAATCAGCCTTGTCATGTCTCAATGAGTATAAAAATAACAAAATGAAAGTCAGTAATATGAATATATTAATATATTGCTCATATAAAAGTGAATATTGAGTGGCTTGAAACTTAACCATAATCCAAAAAGCTCTGCTTCAAACACTTCTCATATCATGCCTTTTAGATATTGGTGCAAGTCACCACATTCAGATGCAACTGCTGAGCTGCAAAGGTCTTACTTGACACAGTGTCAGAAGAGGGACATTTGCAAATCACTGCTGCACACTAGGATTTCTGATAGCTCCAAAGTAGGCTAGTGTTAGAATGCTTATTTTACTCTCCTACTTAATTGTGACAAATCTTTGTGGGAGCTGTTGGTCCTCTACACCTTGCTTGTTGCTGTCCTCAGCACTTATCTTCTGCACAATTCCTTTGGAAAAATGTCCATAATTGGAATTGTATCTACTTTTATCCTGGAGGTTAATAACTATTTTCTGTGCAAGGAAGGAACTTTCTTGTCTTTTTTTTT
>VXBI01010041.1:1795101-2071618 GCA_013397375.1 Toxostoma redivivum | reverse complement strand
TTTTTTTTTTTTTTGGCTGTAATCCTAAATGGGATAAAGAAAGGAGTTTTCATACACTATATATTTGAAAAGCTTTGAAGATTTCACTTCACAGAACAAGTAATTTTAGTTTCTGACAGATGGGTTTTATGTTGTCTGAGGAAGAAAGGGCAGAAAGGCAGCAGCAAAGGGTACCATGCTTGGAGAGATATCTAGCTGAGTTGATGAAGCATATATAGCAAAGGGGAAAGTGCAGTCTATGAGGGTCTGGAAGATCAACCTTATGGGAAACATGCCAAGAAGGAACAATAGGGGATATATGTCTGGCTGCAAAATGGAGCTAAGGAAATTTATTTTCCTAGCATTGCTACATTGGTGTTTACCCATTAAAAGAGTATACATCAGAAGGTGATACTAGGAGTTATGACTTTTAGAAATAAAGGATTGACATTTCAGATCCCTGGTTTTGTAGGTTTTGCACACTCAAATCCTCCAGTTCAAGAAAAAAGGAAAAAGAAAGTAGAGGGATTGATTGCAAGGTTGGGCTGATGTTGGGTAAAAGGCTGGCAAGTAATTGGTGGGAAAAGCAAGGACAGATAATGGTTGTGCACGTGCAGTACAGTCTATTTGTCTGTCAGTGTGGGAGACAGACATACTCCACCACAGAACTAGGATGGCTAATGACAGCCTAAAGTGCTGCTGGGCAGTCTCTGCCTAGACAGGAGAGATACCCAAAGGTCAGAATTTTGGCCTGTCCTATCCAAAGGGAATATATAAGCTATGAAATCTTTTTCTTTGCTTAGGACTCCAGACAGATTCTAAATTCAGCAGAGCTTTGAGTTGTCACAGTATCACCAATAATAAAAACTCATTCTAAAAGTAAGGAAAACCTGCTTGCTGAATTTGTTTGCTACCTCAGTAGCTTTTTAATTAAATAAAAAGTATTAATTCTTCCCTGCCCATTCAAGCTGTGCAAGAGACGACAAGCAAGCAAGCATGTCTCTACTAAGAGAAGCAGCAATGAATTTCCAGAACAACATTGGCACACCTGCTATCCCTGAGCTGACTGCTAATGCTCCTGCTGTTATTCCCCAAAATATCATTTTGAAGATGCTGTCTTTTGTAAGAACCTGGTGGTCTGTCCCACCCTGGGTACAGTTATCTGTAAGTTAGGCACTAGCACATGGGGAACAAAGACTTCAGAAATCTAAAAACCATCAAAGTGTTATTGTTTCAAGACAAAAAGAGCCATCTTAGGCTGTGCCTAAACTCCTTCCTTTTGATAGCTCAGCTGTAATCAGAGAAGCAGACCCTCTATCCATGTCCTTGATATTCAGGAGAATGGTCATCCAAGGTGACAATAAGGTAATCCTGACCAAGTGAGGTGTCAAAAGGCAAAAGGTTACATCAATTAACATGTTCTTATCTGCACTGTCATCCTTAACCAAAGGGAAACATGGTCAGACCTCCCTTCCATCAGCACCTCAACCAATGTTTCGAATTATCTGTTCTGAAGTTTGAAAGCTTTTGTCTACAGTGAACTGACCCTTGACTAACAGCTGAAAGCCGGGTTAGAAAAATATCCAGCCTTCAAATTCCAACTGGAAAGTGAATGTGAGCTTTTTTTACCTTGCATTTCACAGTCAAGGAACACAGCATTCAAAGATCGAGCCAGAGAGATGGGAGGCGTGTGAAGGATGAAGAGAGATGAGCTTCTCCCTTTATAAAAATGAAGTAATTAACTTAGTAAGTGCAGAAGGAGGAGAGACGGGGAAAGGAGATCCTTTTGTTAGGCATTTATAATACAATCCTCTCTACTGGCCAGATGTGCTTGCAAGATGTTATCAGATTGCCCACACTGATGAATGTAAGGACTAGGGCTACACTAAATTACTTTCAAAGGCACCCGTCTGGGGAAGCCTCATTTCTAAAAGCAGGAGATGTTCTACCTGTGTGCAGTGCATTTGATTTTTAGGGACTGCCAGTCACAGGAGACACTACCACTTTCCCTGTAGCAAAGAAATGTTATTCTTCTGGTTTTAAATAATGTATGGAACCTTTGGGTAAAACATGCAATTTTCCAGGCCTTTAGGGCTGTTACGGTTGGGATTTTGATGGGGAAGGGACAAGGGCTGAGGACCTGGCAAACATTGAAACAACCCAAAAGCCCTACAGATATAGAAGTTCCCATGAAGCAGTCCCTTGCATGATGGATAATCTTCAGTTAAAGGAATCTTCTATAAGAAGAATTCTTCAGTGTATTTAGGTGAATGCTTGGAATAACAATTACCCATGTTCTTACTGTCCAGAAGCATAAACAAACAGACAATTTATATTTCCCTGATTAGCTTTAACAAAAATCTTTTCTAATAGTCTCTCGGCCCCTGATTGCCGCTTGAATTTCAATATTAAAAGACAGAACTAGACTGTGGAAAAGGGAAGAGTTATGAGTAACTATTGTATAAGCTTCTTCCCTTTGAACCTTGCCTCACACACTGTTCACCAGTCACATAGCCTTGCCTCTGAGCTTCTTTGTCAGAATATAATGGGCAGAAGTTGGAAGCGCAGCTCAATTCATTGTAAGCACTGTGTAAACCTCCAGGGTAATTGAAATTATACATATTGAGGAGTTGTTTGAATAAAAGAACATCCAGAGAGAAGAGAAAAGAGCAGAGCCAGCATAAACTGTTCTGAAAGCAAGGCTGAGAGTGTTGTTGTGGAACCTTGAGGCCTGAAAGAAGAAACTTACTCTACAGGGAAGTTTAGAAACCTTTCAGGAAGTTTTCTTATATAGAGCCACTTCACCCAAAGGAAGAGAGCAGAGTCTCTGAGACAAACCTAGGGCCCTGCTGGAAGGTACAGGTAACTTCCCAAAGGCACCAGGTAATAATTACACACGTTTCTGGTTTTGCTGCAAGAAGCAAATTTGTTCATTAAGAAAAGAAGCTTTACGGATACATGGAATGTGTGGAGCAAAAAAAATTATATTAAAAAAATGAAGAGAGATGGGAGGAAAGGATCCTCACTGCACCTTTTCCATGGCTTCCACAGCTCCCTTGTTCTGCCTTTCTGTACCTGTCTCCACATAGAGAATGGTGTTATCTGTTTTACTTATCAGGCCCCTCAAGATACTTATCCCGTGTGCCTTCCTGCTCTCCTTCTTACAATTCCTTGCCACACAGAACACTGTAATATTGTTATTATCATTCCCACTCTTGTCTTACATCTTAAACCTCTGCTGTTTCTCCTCTTCCTCTGCATCATTATGCTCATGAAAGTTCCCACTTGCATTTGGGGGATGATGTTAAATCAAGTAAAAGCAATTTCAACAAAAGGACAATTTGCCAAAGAGGAGGTTTTTCAGGTGGCTCCAAACTGTGAGTTTGCTCAGAACACTTTGACAACCTAGTTTCAACCGTACAAAAAAAAAAAGGAAAAAAGAAGAGGAAAGTTTGTTTGAAGCGAAACAGCATTTTAAAAACAATGCTCCCTTGTTAATTTTTTTCATTCTATCTGAAATTGTTTGCTATCTGTTCTGTCTAAATTCATGACACATACTTGAAATTACTCTACTTAGAAAGTGTCAGAATGCGTTGTCAACTTGTATTTAAAGTATTAGTATTGTATTTTTAAAGTATGTGTTTCAGCTTTTTGGAATGAGACTTTTCATCTCCCTGTATTTCAAGGTTCCCTCACTTCCTCCTGTTCAATTGCACTGAATATTACCCTCATCCTGCCCATGGTCCAAGTGATGTCTGTGATTGGGATCTTCCTCTCGGTACCCAACCCAGCCTAAACACAGACTTTACACATGGCTTTCAGTGTAGCACCTTGAAATGTTTCCTCTTTAGTCAAGGTTTCAGGCAGACTCATGATTTCTCATTTCCATCACTGAAACATCCTTTCCCTCCATCTGTACAAATGGCATCTTTTCCCATTGATAGCCACTCAGAATAGTGTCAGGATCTGGGGGCAGCATGCACTATGAGGGTCTCTGATGTACTACCAAATAACTGTGGAAACAGAGCTTTGAAGAAATCACTGTAAAATGACTACCAGACTGATTAAAAATCACTGACAAATACATAGTGTTAGTGGATCTCTCTCCAGCTGGAGGGATACTTTAATCAGGACCCAGCGCTGATCTGTCCAGACACATATTTTATTTCAGTAGTGACCTAGGTGAGATAGTTGAGCATACAATTAGAAAATTTGTGTGAGATTGATCTGACTTGTCCTTGTTTTAATTTTCCAGGTGTTTCAAAAAAATCTTTGAAAAACTTGAATACAGAGCTGAAATACTTTAATATCTTTTTTTTTTTTTTTTTGGCTCATTTGAGAATGCCTTATTCCTGATAATCTTAAGAAAAACAATTTTTAAAATATGTTTATGGCTGAAAAACAGAATTTGGGGATAATCAAAGAGCCCTCCACATCTGTCTCTTCCTCAGCTTAGTTACCATCATATTCCTTCCTTCTCCCAGATATATCTGCACTGAGTTAGATTTCATTTCCTAGCAACATGAAAATGTACATACTTCCCCTTAAAAGTGCTTCTCCCAGTCTTGTCATGGAAACTTGTGGCAATAACTGAAGGGCAGGATATCATACATGCAAAGCATTGTCTCTGAAAGATCTGGCATGCAAAGCTATAAAGTTTAAATCTGCGTGGCTCCCTGTACTTTCTGTTAAGGTCCCTGTCTTTTAGCAGTAGTGAAAGACATAGGTTTTCCACAGAGCCTTTCAAAAACAGTTACTGCTTTGCAGTTTTGTTAAGTTTATATATTAATGAATCTTTAAACATTTTAATTTCCTTTTTTAAAGCAGAAATATTTTTTTTAGTCTCCTTCCCTTTCTGATTGTAGAGGTCAACTTAATCCAAAATATATTGCATGTCTCCAGGTCACTAGCCAGCAAATGACACAGGCTCCATTAAAAAATCTCATGAATGCTTCCCAGAGAAAGTAATTCATTCGGAAAGTAAGAATAGAGATTTAAATTTTAAAGTACAACTAGTGTGCAAGGGAGCTGCTTGTTGGCAGCCCCCAAGGCTGCAGTTGCCCATGCACACAGGGGTACACTGAAAAGCAGCAGTGCAGAGATCCTGACTCAGCCCTGCCCCTGTGCCCATCTTCCTGCAGAGCACAGAAAGGATTCCGTGTTAGGGACTCATACAGGGCTCTAGTGTCCATCTACCGAAGCACCTAACAGGCTATTTTATGCCCCTGCTTGTTGGGCTGCTCTGGCTCAAAGCAGGCACTTGAGGGCTTTTCTAGACTGCAAGGAAGTAGTCAGTATCTATTCCTGAGAAAGAGCTCCCTGGGAGCAAGCTAACTGTGGGTTGGGTTTAGGAGACAGATATTCAGCACAGACTAAGCCTACTCTACGCTTTCAAGTTGGCCTTCTCAGGGCAATAATTACTTGGTTGCAAAAAAAACGGTGAAAAGTTGTCAATCCGTTCTCAATTCCTATTTAAATTATCAGTTCCTTGAGCCTCTCAGCTCCCCTCAGGCATCCTTATATCTGATATTTCTGCCCTCAGCAACTTGAATTTGCCTCCCAGGCACTCTTCATTGCTATAGTGATGGCTGGTGGGCATCCTTTGCTACTAAGTCACCAGCTTTCTTTGTCTCCACTCCCCTCCAAGCCCAGGCTTTGGAGAGCTTACTACAAAATCTCTTTACCCAACATAAGCTTCCCCTCCATCTTGATTCCACTCTCCCACCCTCCCACCACTGAATGTCGAAGCTGTTAATAATGCATTGTCAGGTGCTCTCTGAGTTTCTGGGAGGCTGAGCACATCTTTAATGCCTTATCTAAACATTTTATGTGTTAAATCTAAATATTTTATGTGTTAGACCACAATCTCTTTGCAAAACATTGCTTCACCAAATACTTCATATTGCAGCTGAGTCTCTAGTGGCATTTTTAATGGTGAACTCCCTGAAGATTACTATTTATGTAACGTGTTGCTCAAAGCTATATTCTGCTGTATGTGCTGCCTGTTTCCCATAGCAAGTGACAAGCTATGCTGTTAACAGTGAGCATGTAATCACACACTGTACATTACAGCTTTAGCTGCAATGATTTCTTAAATATTTTTAAATTATCTAACTGGTGAATATTTGGGCATATAGTCTGCCTTGTAATCCTGTTTGTTCTCAGTACATCACTGCTAAATTATATCTGGAGAAGTAAGGGTACCATTGTAATTATAGCCTCCATAAGGCTGTAACTGTCCAACAAAGAGAATTAATTCAGGTCAAAACAGTATTTTAATGCCATTATGGCTACAGGGGGCTGCCTGGTAGTATGTTCTGACTTGCTGTTTGTTAATTGGTAGTCACAGATGTGGGCATTGAAAAGGAGTGGCTGGAAGTTGGGTGAAAGACAAACTGACATAATTAGTGGGAATTGGTGAGGAGATGGACACAGACTTGCAGGCAAAAGAAGCTCCCCGCTTGCCAGCTAAAAAAAGCTTCTGTCTCTGGCTGCAGGGGTTGCTTTCTGAGTCTCACTTCCATCTGCTTGGAAGATGGCTCTCCAAAGGTGGCAGACCATATCCCTTGCTCAGACAAAACACATCTCCTCTGTTGCACAAAGAGGAAGCTCAGAATAGAGGGGAAAAGCAATTTCTAAATCCAATCTCAACCAAGCACAAACACTTGAGCCAGAAGAGTCCTTGGTGTTGAGACCCCTGAGGACAGCTTATTAAAGCAACTTCCTTGATTACCAGAGGAGTATACTCAGTGGCACGAGGTGATGTCTGCTCCCTGGAAGTCCTCACAGTGGGGCTCCACCTCCATTGCCCCTTAGCTGGGTGCCACACCTGGTCACTGCTATGCACCCAAACCAAGGCCAACTGCTTCATGTTTTTAATGGATGAAGATGAAGCTAAGATATGGGGGCAAATTATGGTCTACACTCATGATAAAAAAATTGCAGTGGGCAGAGAAAGAGAGATACTCCTGGACATTCACACCCATTGCTTTGACTAGGGAGGCAAAGAGTGCCATAGCACAGAGCACTTTGCAGAGCACAGAGCGACCCTAGGAGTGCTGTTGTTTTACGCTTCAGACTTTCTTCTCACCTGAAAATCTGGCCTACCAGACATGGGGCAATAGCTTCCATCTATATCCAGCTACTTCTCTCTCAGTCTGTGCAGAGCCTCTTTTCCAAAGCTGACCAGGTGGTTAATTCAAAGTAATTCTTATGCATGTTCTGTTAGAAAACAACCTTCTTTCTGGAGGGGTGAATGCTCCTACAATTCTTCTCAAATTAAGCCAACCTAACGGGATTCCTTCTGTTTGGCATACACTGATTCTTAGGGAATTCCTCTCTACTTTTTCCTTTGCTCCACTTCTCTCAGTAAGTAACTTCCTTGAGAGACTCTTTCAAAGCAGACCAGTCCATAAAGAATTAGATCCAAAGGCCCAGCTCTGATGCAAGTTCAATTAATTTCAATTAATAAGAATTGTGAGTTATTATACATACTACATTGTATGTTGTGGACTCATGAGGATTTATTTATAATCACAGGAAGTGGAGCATGAAGACCTCTGAGGATGACACTGTTTATCTCCACTTTCTAGAGCAGAAAAATCTCTACCCATTTCACATCTCAAAGACAGGAGCCTCCAGCTTTACTCTGTCTTCCACAGTCTTTAGAATGCAAAATGTTTTCCTAATCATGGCTTAAATCTCATGCTCCATTAAGCCCATTGTTTCTCTTCATTTCTATTTATGGGCAAGGAAAATAGATTGTTCCATTTTCTTTGAAACCAGCTTCTCCAGCTTATAGAGGTCTCATGTCTCCCCTAAGTACCTTCTGGTAGACTGAACAACCGTAAATCCTTCAGTCTGTCTTGACCTGCCACCTTTATTGAATTTCTGTTGGTTGCTGTCAGTCACTTCTGTTCCTCACCAAGGCAGTCCATACCTTGAATTATAGAATCCCAAACTGGATACTTAGTTCAAGTACTGAATAAGCAGGAATAAGAAAGAAAGTGTTGCCCCTCATTTATTGATAGTTTAAATATATTTAATTATTTAGTTAATTCATATATGTGTGTGTATATATATATATGTATGTATATACATATATACATGGTAGCAGTTCTGCTTTTTTTTATAAGGCTGCCATATCTTTGACTCCTGGATGTGCAAAGATTACTGCCTTTATCTGTTTTTTTGTCCCCCATCTGACATTTTTGCTACAGATTATTCCTGATAAGATACAGACATTTTGTACCTTGTTCTACAGAATTGAATTCTACTGTTTTTCAGATCACATTTCCAAAGTGAAAATATCTTTTGAATTCTCTTCCTGCCAAGCAATGTGCCCATACATCCTCTGTGCCTGGTGCCACCTGCAAATTTAACTAGGAGACACATCAATTGTATCATTTACTGGAGAGATACAAGATTTCTTCCCTCCAGAACCCGTTCACACACCACAGCCCCACCACAAAAGATAAATCTACTCCAGCAGAGCTTGCTGGCCTTGTTTAACACTTTTAAATCTCAAGCTAAGCTTCACCCCATCTGCAGCACTTTGACACTGGGTCCTAAAACTACAAAGTACTCCTTTGACATAGTACTGGATATAGCTGAGATGGAGTTCATTTTCCTATAGCAGCCCCCACAGTGCTGTGCTTTGCACTGGTGGCTAGAAAGGTGTTGATAACACACCAGTGTTTTGGCTGCTGCTGTATCCACAGGTACTCCTTTGCCACGAGCCCTCAAAGCACCTGTGAGTCCCCAGAGATCTGGCAAACCATGGCAGAGTTCTAGTTGGTGGTAATTGCCCAGAAACTGTGTCGCCAATGTTAATTAGAACTTTAGTATCTCAGACCTGTAAGTGGCCTTCCTCCTTCCCTAGTCTACAAAATTCAGTCACTGCAAATGCCAATCTACACAGAAATGCCTTTAGCCACACACAGTCCAAGGACATAATTTCTCTAGTCACTGGAAATGAATATTTCTCTAGATTTAAGTACAACAAGGTCTTGAGCTTTAGCTATGCCTCTGGCATCAAGGCACATTAATCATCTCCTTATAGGAAATAACTGACATGATTTATGCATTTGGTAAAATTTTATCAATTTACAGCAATCAGATTAATTAGCTAAATTAATTCCTGTTAATTTATTTACATTGCCTGGGAATATTTCTTCCATGGATAGCTTCATTAACTGTAATGTTATGTTTCAGTGAAACTCCAAAGGATAGTTGTTCAGTTGTAGATCATGCTTAGACTGCAATCTCAAATCACACCAGCTTTGACCAACACTGAAATCCTGGAAGCTGTTCTCTCACAGGTGATTCTCTGTATTTCAGCCAGCTCAGGAGGTGGGTACTCCCATTGAAAAAGCACGGTTACAGCACACAAGGACTGACTCAACTAGGGACAAGTAAAGTACATGTCAAATCTGGCAAATCATAGTTAACCCTTTATGCTTTACTGGAGCCTCAAGCTTGGCTCCCCACTAGTATTTTTGTGAAGAAATTACTCCACATTTTGTCAGCTAACAGCTTAATAACTTAAGTAAACACAAGTTAGTGTGCTACTCTTTGTTCTGCAGTAAGAACTTCACTTTCCACTGAGGAAAAAAGATGTTATGTCAGTGTGTAGGGCTCGGCTTTATAAGTCTTCTCCTGTAGTCTTCCCCTCCCTCCTTCTCCCTCATGTTCTTATTTCCTCGAGTGCTTCGTGGAGGCTTTTATAAATAACTGGACATACCCATTCTAACAAGCACTTTGGCCAGTCAGATTCATTTCTGTATAACCCCTTGCAGTGCTATTCAATAATGCGAATAATTACCATAGCAACTGCAGCATGTGGTACATATGGTGCCTCTGAGAAACAAAGCATTTTCTTTCTTTCCTTTCTAACCCTTAGAAAAGGAACCACATACATTAGTTTTTAATACAAAATGATGTCTTACAGTATTTATTAGAGGGGAAAAAAGGTTTACAAATGCAGAGCCATATCTTGCTCTACTTAGAAGCTCAGATAATCAATACTTCATACATAGCCATCCTTTAATCTCTCATTTCCTCACATTATGAATGTTTACCTTTTTGCAAAATGCAGACAATAGATCCTTAGACAACAAAGTAACCCAATTACACTTCCTGTGCTCATACCAGCTGATAACAAAATGAAGGGTGTTGACTTTTGGAAAGACTAGATTAAGTTTGAGGAGTAGTAGCCCTTCAGTCCTGCTTTCCATATCCCTTGGAGGCTTCCTCCCCTGTGACAGGAACAGCTGAGCTATAGAAATGGAGCTGAGCCCTAAGTGCTGCAGTGTACTTCTCATGCCCTGAACGCACTGGGAATATCTCATTATTAACACTGAACTGTAAAACTGAGCATTGCAGTAGTTGTTTCACATGCAGTTCCACAGACAGCAGCACCACTCAGGAGTGGGGCCAAGGATCATTTGGAACCAGTAACTGTGTCAGTCTTTTGAGTCAAGGTCTTAAAATGTTTCACCAAGATGAAGGTAGCTTTTGAGCCTGGCTGGTTGTCTCTAAAGGTATTAGTTTGTTGGCCATACAGCTGGAATCATGCATGCATGCATGCATGCACAGTGAACGTGGAAGAACACTGCATTCTGGGAGGTCAGATTCTGAAGCCCACAGTTTCAAAAAGTCAAATTAGAATGCAGCCACCATCTCCCACAAAAAAACACTCTTAAGTAACATCGTTTTTTAGCATCTAGTAGGAAATAAAGCCGAGAAAGGCCAGCAGGCTGAAAAGGAATAGTATTCTCATTGACTTGGCCTGCAAGTTATGTATCTCTAGCAGGGCTTTTCTCAGTCTTCAAGTATTGTGATCATGTTGAATTCAGAGGGTCTGAGCAAATAGTACCTTTGCTAGCAACCACAAACCAGCTCATATCCTTCAATCACCCTGTAGCAGGACATTGTTCCCAAAACCCTCCTTTAACAGAACTGTCCTGACGCAGCAGGCTTGTGAGGCTAACTGCCTAAGGCTAGCAGATGCCTCAGGACTTCTAAGGGACAAGGAAAAAGCTCAGAGCCTCAGAGCTTCTATATCTGCCTTTGTTTTCAGTTAAACTTTTTCCTGAGTCTCTCTTTGTTGTCATCCTTCCCAAAGGACCCGTATCAGAAAAAGGATTCCTGACTGTGCAGACACCTTCTAGGCTCAAGCTTAGGAGATTGAAAAGATGTGACATGCATGCCTCCCTGTCTCTGCCCCACCTTCCCCTGCTGACACATCCCTCCCTGAGCACAGCCTAGCTCTGCAGGGGGATGAAAGGTGCAGGGAAGGGTGGGAATGCTGAAAAGAAAACCCTTTTCCTGGGTGCCCTTCTTACCTGAGAGAATGACTTATACATGAAGGATCCTCCTTTCTTAGCTGACATTCTCCTGGGACAATCCTGGATGATTGGATTCTTGTTTAAGATTTTTTTGACAACAGTAGCTATAGGTATTTGCAAATCTGGCATGAAAGGTTAGTTATACCTAGCTGTACACATTTGTACATGTATGTTGCACATAGAAATGGCCACCTGAGGTATGCAAATGTGGACCTCTTTTTGTCTGTTTTGAAGCTTAGTTTTAAGGATCACCAGCAGTGCACATTCACTCTGCAGTCTTCAGCCACCAAACCCAGTTGAAGAAAGCACAGCCCTAGAAGTGTTTATCACCAAACACAATTTGAAACTCAAATAAATACTGATTTTCAAATTTGAAATATTTGTTACCCTGTTGTCCTTGTTGGAATAAGGCTGCAAACACGATAAACATGAGATCACAGTTTAACTAATAATAAATACAAATAATAAATAAAAAATAAACTAACAATAAATACAAAATAACCCCTTAGTCTTTGTGTGAATATATTAGTTCACAAAATGCAATATAATGTTGTACTAGGATAACATGATTTATCTGAACACAACTTCTTCTCATAATCAACCTCTCCACATTTAGATGAATTTATTTTGAGCTGCCCTGCCACCACTCAGCAGCAATTTTTCCAACAAAAAGCCACTAGAGCGCGCCTCTTCCCCAGCGATGGCACAAGCAGTGTAAACCTGTTTGTGTGAGACTATTTTGCTGAGAAGTGGAGAATTCAGTGACATTGGGAATTATTATGCACCATTCACTTCCTTGTAATTTAACTCTCATTAACAAAAGCATAATGTATGGTCTGGTTTACTGGACTGATTTACAACACTTTAAGTGAAAAGATTTCCTTCTTTTCATGCTGACATCAGCAGATACAAAGTGTGTGTCTCACAACCTGACATTGCTTTAGACAGAGCAATGCAGAAAAAAGCCCTAAGAGGTTGGGGCAGCTAGGGAGCAGAGAAGCAAGCAGGAACCACAACACAGTACCTTGCACTCTCATTTGCCACAAGAAAAGACATCAGCAACACCTCACCAAAGGAGGCTGATGGGAAAATGGGGCTCCTACCCTTTGCTGCAGCTGTGTGGTTTGCCACCTTCTCACAGAGGCTGGTGTCTCTGATCAGGCAGTGGGAGCTTGCCTTGTCTTGTGCAAAGCATTGTCCTTAGAGACCGCCTTCTTTTTGAAAGCTGAAATTTCATTCTGTTGTCTGCACATGGGAGGGAAGAGATAAATCATACCCTGATAAGGCTGTTCATTTTATGGAACTGTATTAGACCACCATGCTCCTACCAGGTAAACCCATGAATTCCATTTGCTCCATCTCTTACATGCTACACCTGTAAGAAAATTAGATAAGAAAACCTCAGTGTGCTGTTACCTAGACTTAATAACATCAACTGGCACTTTTCACTTCTCACCCTAACCTGAGAGGCTGGAGAGAGCTACCATTATCACACATCTTCATACACCACAGCTTTTGCTCTGGGCTCCTTAATCCAAACCTCTGTAGGTACCTCATAAGTTTGATTTTGCTGGTTTAAAAACATGCAATGACAACGAAACCCCAACAACAACCAGAACACCAAAACAAAACACAGAAAAAACTCTCTTTCACAGATAGGAAAACAAAGCATACCATACTTTCAGCCTTGATCTGAAGCACTCCATTTCTGTCCAAAGGTGAAAAGAGAGGCATATATGAGATGCTAAGGGAACATGAAAGCTCTCATGAATGAGATTCCTATCCTGACTTCTATGCATCTTGTGGTTCAGAGTTGGTCAGAAAAAAATACAACAGGGACAGCAATACTGGTGTTTTTCAGAGTATTTCATAGCTAAGCAGGAGACTTCACCCTGTGATCTCTTTAGACAGGTACACACCTACAAAAAACCAGCATGTTGGCACACAGAGTAGTGGCTGGGGCAAAAGAGCCTACTCTGGTCCTTTTGGGCTGACTCAGACTCTTTTATTTTCAGTTGAGAGAGCAGGATGGATACAACAATTCATCCTCGGAGACAGCACAGACAGACAAAATGTCACTGCATCTGACCTAAGACAGCCCTGCAGTTCTGGGGGGAGACAGCAGCAAAAGAGACTTACCTGTTTCTGAGATGTGGCATATGAGAACAACCATCATGAGAGAGGCTCTGCTTTTCTCTGGGACAGCCATGGAGCCTCCATCTGCCAGGTGCCCACTTCCTTACAATGAAGGAGGAGTGGATGGATGCCATGACAATCCTGGAAAAGCTCTACAAACAGGATGGGAAAAGTGAGGCAATGGCAATATGTATAGAAGGCCAGATACCAGCCTCTACATGAAGCCTGGAGACTCCCTTGGCCTGTTCAGGTGTTAGCACTTGTCTATTTTTATCTCAGAATTGCCACTCCTGCCCAAAGACACAAGGAAAAGCTTCTTTAGGTGCCTTACAGCCACCACTTCATTCTCAAGCAGGTTTCTTGATCAAGAGGATGACCTACTCTGTGGGCTTCTCTTCAACAGAGTGAGACTTGAAGGAAATATAAACATTCTTGTCAGCCAAGAAGCCAAGTAGTGAACTTACATCCTTGCAAGCAATGCATCCCACACCTACAAGAATTCACAGGTGCAAACCTCAACAGACCCTCATACCTCTAGAGGACAGGAGTTCTTGCCTGAATTTTATGCCTCGTGTAGTCCAGAACAGGTCTAAAAGTACCACAAGGCAAATAGCAGCAAAAGCAATACACTACCACAGCTCTACTACCGCATCACTTCATTCCTCTTCAAGATCTATTGCAATAAGCACATTGCACAGGATAGATCATCTCACCTGGATAACAGTGAATCCTTTGGAGAGACTGATGGGAGATAGCATGGAAAGGAGCCACCTGCTCAGTGGTTTAGGTCTGACACTGCTCCCAGGAGTGTTATGTGAAAGCTGTCTCTGGAATGAAGTTTCCAGTTTGTAGACTTGGTATTAGAAGAGCCCTCGAAGAAGGACCTTCTGTGCTTCTGTCCCTTATTATACAAAATGAACAGGCTGGACAAAATTAAAAGAAGCAAGTAATGAAGACAATGGTATCCTCCAGTGAAGGGCTCTTTAATAGTCATGTCTAAACAGTAGTAGCAGTGACAGTGACGTCACTTGTGTAATGCTGACCACAGGAGGCCATGTTACCTGCTACACAAGCCTGGGCTGTGTGCATGCAGGGGCTTGTGAGAAAACTTCAAGGCTCTCAAGATAGTCTGTAGTGGAGAGAATTTGCAGCAACCATATTACAGGCTGAAGCAACTTCTACAAGTACATGGGTTAAGAGGACGTGTGCAGAACTCTTCTAGTCCATTGACTCACTTCAGGCAGTGAAGTGAATGTCTAGATATATCTAAAAAGTTATGAACGAGTTTCCCTACTTTTGTTTGATCAGTTACGTTGATGATTCAGCAGCAGTGAACCAGACAACAAGAAAAGAGGAGCAGCTGGTTAGGCTGAAAGCACAGGGACTTGCCCTGCACTGAATCCCTGGACCTGATACTGTATTGCCACTACTTCAGCCTGTAGGCAAATCTGTAGGAACATATGTTACAGCAAATGCCTGGATTTCAAGTAAGTTGTTTACCTTAACATGAATTACCAGGGCCATTACAAGACAGCTGGGATGTCTGGTTCATGTTTTGGTCAGCTCATTGGGCCCTACCCAGATCTCCTTCCCAGAAGGCAGAACGGCCTCGTCCCACAGAGCTCTGTGGCTGGAAGCTCAGCCACATGCAGAGGCTCTTTGCTGAAGAGAAGTGCAAATCTGGTGTAAGCAGGTGCAAATTTCACTGAAACCAACACTCTGCTCTTGATACTCAGGATCTCTGGCAACCTCAGTTATGGTCTATTGAAGTTCTTATTCCCACGGTTTTTGTGAGATTGGCTGTCAGTCTACATCAACCATGGGAAAGATTCCAGCTTGAATACCTGCCTGATAGCTAGAGAGAAAACTGGGACTGTGACAGCTCAGCTTAAAAGATTGCAAACACTGGTTAGCTGCTAAGATGGTTACTATGAGCAAATAAATACAGTTTATTGCAATAAACTCTCCAGTTTATCCAGGTGACTTTCAAAACTTTAATAAATTCTCAGGCACATTTGTTTTCACACTGATATAAGAAACAAAACCAAATCTTCTATAACTCTCCTGGGGTTTACTTATGAGATGTCATGAAAGTTACACACTCCCTGAGCACTGAAGGTAAAGTATGCCCTTCTTAAATAATCCAGAAAATACATTCTGAAATTCTTCTGAGTTACAATCACGAGAAAAACCCCACAAAATAAAACCCTTTTATCACTCCCAGTGTACACAAAGTCTAATGAATTCCATGCTGAAAAATGCAGTTAAGGGTAGAGGTGGCTTGAGAATATGTTTGCTCTCCCTTAAAATATCACCATTAAAATATCAGTATGCACAGTTCTAATGTTTTAGATTAAAAAAGAAAAACTAAAAAAGAAACACCAAGGTGCACAAGAAGTCCCAGAAGTATCGTACACTGTTCTTACAAGCACATATTTGGCAGCTACTGCTATGCTTTCAGTATGTGTTAGCATTATGAAACTCCTACATCACAGCTAAAATCCAAATCATAACTGGTTATCCACTGTGATTGTATTTCCCAGGCTTGATCAGGTGATTTACAGAACTAACATAGGCTGCTCCAAAAGCAGTTCTGTACTTCAACATTTGCATGTTATTAGATACATGATTGTTCGTACAGCTCAAGTTATGAAATTCAACTTTGTAATGTGCTTCACAGTGTGAAGACAGAGTAAATTCTAATAATTTCAACTGACACAATCTGAAACCTTAGTATTTATTCATAAACTCACTGGAAAACAATTTCAAATAATGAACCAGTGTGAGAATTTCACTATTTGTGAATAGGAAAAAAATGAGAACTGTTAAAGGAATTGTTTATTAAGAACTATTCCTTTCTGACTCCAGAAAAAAACTTGTGCTGTTATCCTTCAAACCTGCTATTCTGAGTGCAGGTGTCAGCAGTTCTTCCTCACCTTCCCAGAGCTGCATCCTGAGGCATCCTAGGGCTCTTTCTGGCTCCAAGACACAGGACAACCATGTAAGCATCACCTACTAGCTGCGTAGCAGAAAGGAGAATGATGCTTTCACAATTTCCACAGTCTCTTGTGGCTTTCTCTGTGTTGAATGGAGACTCAAAAATAAGATAAATTCCACAACCACATCCTAGTGTCATCACAGCCAGATTCTGACTAAGGTCCGACTGAGGGTAAGCAGTACAGACAGGAGGACTGTGTCAGCATATCAACTGCAAGACACTATTTTCAAGGGACAGAATAATTTAGAATCATTCATCTTCCTGCAAAAATGGAATGGCAAAAGCAACTTTTTTTCTTCCCTGAGTCTTTTGGAATCGGTCTCAGGACTGATTCAGAATACATTTAGACAGATATAGGAAGTTAAATACAAAATCTCCCCGAGCACTTAAAAAGTGCTCAGGCATTTAAATGCCTTTCTGGAGAAAGGTTTAGACCTCAAGGATAAGAACCATCTCTTGCTCTGAATATAAAAAATACCTGCCAGAGTAACACTACCTTAATGACAAACAGGGGATGGAGAAATTTGGGCCCTAGCTTGTATGAATAAACTATTTTCAGTTGCTATCTGGAACCTTTCAGGATCCCTTTGAAGATGAAAACGAAAAAATGAAAAGTCACTTAGCCAGATGAATTCTGCCCAGTTCGACAGCTAAATCTGGATTGACTCCATTGATTTTGGAGAAGTAATCTTCTCTTTATACCACATGAACAGAGAAATTTTGACCTGGGATCATGTCTAAAAATGTATACTTTTCTAAGTTAAAAGAACAAAAAGTTTGGGAGGGCAGTGAGTTTAAAAGTAAACAACAGGGGAAAAAAAGGAAGAAGAAAAAAAGAGAATATTTGGGGTAAGAGAAAGTGGGAAAAGGATGAAAGAACATGGAGACTTTTGAAAAGACTTCCAATTGGATTAAAATGATGATAAATGGAGGTGCAGCACAGGGGTCAGGCTCCTCTCGATAACAGGATCTGAGTGCTCTCAAACAGTTGGTGTCTGTCAGTTATATGGGAGCCCCCTTGGTCTCTTGTGACTAGAGTTTTTCATCGTGTGTTTCTGACAGGATAAAGCAGAGCAACTAAACAGGATAATTCCCACATTCTGCTGGGTGAGTCATTTCCCTCATGCTTTTGAAAGCCTTGCAGGCAAAGGGGAGCTGTGCTGACAAAGCAGAGGAAGTGCACTTTTTTGGATTTCACAGGGCACCTGGTTCAAACATGCGTCGTCGTGACAGAGAACACCTGCAGCAGAGTTCAGCAGCAGTCTGGCAAGCACAGCCAACCAGCTCAGCTGGGGCCATGCACAACACATGGGCTAGAGGGCTTTATTCTTTATTTTTATGTTGTTTATTTAAAACTTCTGGGTAGTAGGATGAAATCTTCAGCCAGTGCACTTTTCTCTCTCATTAGATGCCGAGAAGCAATGACTGAATTAATGAAGCTGGCCAATGCAGAAACAATACCTACAGCAAAGAGCCCCATGTGTGAAAGAGTATATGTATAGCTTATTGCTATTTGGCAAGGCTGAGCTCAACTGGAGCATCACAGCACTAACAGTGTTCCTGAATGCCAGTTTAGCATTATGGAGGGAAAAGGGCTGCCACTGAGAGCAATCTGAGTGGCTGGTGAGGTTGTGGATCCTGGTGATTAGCAGACTAATTACCCCCTGTGGCTCACAACTTATTAATCAACCATTAAAACAGTAATTTTCAAGAACAGACTCAGATGTGTCATAAAGAAAAAGGCTGGGGTAGTTAGTCTGTAGCCACTTTGGGCCAAGTTGAATTCAGCTATTCCAGCAGCCAGGAATGATACCTCTGAACTGTTGAGTTGTCCTGCCCAGGACCCACAGATCTCCAAAACTTCTGAGTGAAAAACACCTTTGGCCTATGACTTCTCACAGCCTCCTCTTTCTCCCATATTCTGGTTATCCTTCTCACCAGGATGTGCATCCCATTTCCCCGCCCCAGTGCCATAAAACCAGGCATTGCAGGAAGAAAATTACAGCCATGCTCTCAGTGTGAAACATCCACCTGGCCCCTGGGCTGATGACAGCACTTGCAGCTGAGCACTGAGCAGATCAGAGCACAGATATGCCCACCCCACACTGAACCCCACTAGTGCCTTCATGCAAAGCTGTCCAGGTTAACCCTATGCCAAACAAGGGAGAACACAGAAGGCAAAATAAGGTTTCACTTAAACCATGGCTCAGCTGCACTCACATTAGCTCCCCAGAGCTGTAGTGCCAGGATGGGAGGTCATCTGAGTGGGCTCCAGGGCAGACATGCTGAGTGAAAGCACCTGCCAGTGACACACACCACCAAAACATGCCCGGGCACCCCAGCTGCTGGCAGACAGCAGATGGCAGGAAGCCTATCCCCAACTTGTTTTAATAATTTGAGCTCAGCCCATGACTTGTGCTTCCAGCTCTGTGCATCAGTGGCCAGCCTAGCAGTCCAGGTGATCTCTTCATCACCATTTGTTCCTAACACTCCTTCCTTTGTCTAATCTTTATCCCTGCTTTTTCCATTGCTTTCGCAGATCTGTGTAAAAAAGGCAGGCTTGCTAAAACACTGTCCTCTTCTGACTCCTGCTTTAAAATCCCCCCTGCTGAAATGCCTGCAGAACGCTTGATAACAGCCAGACCCTGCACAAGAGGACACTTTTATCTTTCAAGCTAATGAAGAATGTTTCATTGTTTAAGCTGTCCCTCTGCCTGGCCAGGGGCTTCTGCTTAGTCTCACGTATTCGTATGTGCAGCTAATCAGGTCTTCAGTGAAAGGACTGTCTTTATTACTTGTGTCCAGCACTTAGCACGACACTGTCCTGAACACATGCTGAGGCTGCAGTACAGAGTAGTAGGATAATTCACATATTTTCAGATCAGATGGGCTTAATGAGCATCCTAGTGTATTTTGAGAATTGGCCAAAGATGTCTCTGAGCACTGAGATCCCCAAAAGGAAAGATGAGGCTTAAGAAAACTCCAAAAGAGCAAGAAAAATGCCTGTATCTTAAGGGGGGAAAAAAGAAAAAAAAAAAGGAAAAAAAAAAAACCAAACCAAACCTGAGAAGAAATAATAGAGCTAAAATTCAATTCCCAGAAAAATGTTGGAAAAAATAAACAAATTACTCCTATAACTTGAAGGAAACAAAAAGATGAGCAATAGCCAACATGGATTTGTCACAAAGACACCGTGTCAAACCAGTGTAACTTCTTTCTATAACAGGGGAATAACTTAGGGGAAAAAGAGAAAATGTCATGTATCTTGACTTTAGTAAGGTTTTTGACACTGACATGTTACTTTAAAAAAGCAGATGAGGAAATGTGGGCCAGACAGAAGTACTCCAAGGGTCAGGCAGTGCAGACTTGGTTGGAAAATCATTCACTGTCAAAGTAAAAGGTTCCACAGGAATGATTTAATGTTCTCACTGGAGCCTAGATGATAGATTAGTGAGGACACCCACCAAAGCTACAAACGAGGCAGAGCAACCAGCAACAATCTACTGCACTTGTACAGAACAAGGTTGGGCAGTTGTACGAAGGATCATAAACTGAACATGAGTTGACAGCACCATAGCATTCCTTATTGGGGAAAAAAAAAGAAAAGGAAAAAAGGGCACATATCTCCCTGTACAAACAACAGCATAATATGTATATCTCATGAAATAATGTTTTCAACCTATTATTAAGGTCTCCACTGGAAGCAAAGGAGAGGAGAGGAGAGGAGAGGAGAGGAGAGGAGAGGAGAGATGAGAAAGAAGTTGGAAAAGGAAAAAAAGGAAAGCAAAAAGGAAAAGAGAACGAAAGACAAGGGAAAAAAGAAAAGCAGCTGCTACAGAACAAAAGACATTTCAAAAAGAAAAGACTGGCTATAAAACACACAGAAGTAAAAGCCCATGTTTTTAATTTCAAAAATTGAAATGCAATGTTCCGACATTTTAATTTTGTTTTCTGCAGCATTTCTGTTCTCTTAAAAAGCAATAGTTAATATATCACTATTTTGCCCTAAACAGGAATAAAAAAATCTCTTGATATGTTGAAGTTTTCCACAGGACAGAAACTCCAAATGTTGCTAATTTCTATTTAAGGTTTTTGGGTTTTTTTAACCTTTTCTGCCAATTAACTACCTTTGTCATCTCACAGACAAGAGGGTCTGTGGAAATGCTTTACTCTGGGAAAGCTGTCAAAGGTTCCCAGCTGCCCACTCTGTCATTCTCCCAGGGATTCCTGCTCTGACAGCAGGTACTCCTGCCCTGCTTGGGAGCTAACTCCTGGCAGTCGCTTGGGTTTTCCTTAGTTTGAGCTATAATGTACAGCAATTCTTAAGATGCTTCACGAATAGGCAAACCAGAGGTTTGCCTGAGAAAAAGAAGAATAAATCCAGTGTAGGCAATGAGAACACCTTGAGCTGGAGTGAGGATGACAATAACAACAACATAATTAAGTCTCCTGCAAAAATTAGATATTTTCAGGAGCCAGACCAGGCTGACTGTGTGTTCATCCACTGTAAGGCTTGTTGCACGTCCTCTTGATAAACCTAGTGCTGACAAAGCTTACAGCAAGAGTGCAGTGCGCATCATTATAACACAAACAGGAGCCAAAAAAGCATTTGCTGTGGGTATGTGGCCATCAACACTGGAAGGCTTCCCAGAAACAGTGTTTCCAGCAGCCTCTTCATGGATGAGAGGGAGGCTGTCCATCACACAGGGATCAGCATTTTATTATTGCCGTACTGATTAGCTGGGATTCAGCCCAAGGAAGAGATGCCTTGGAGTGGTGCGCTCTAATTGATTTAACCAGCGCAGCACAAAGCCTGGTCAGTACTCTTTTTTTGTTCATGGGGAGGCAGAATTTTGCAGGAAGGTCAAGATGAACCAAGAATCTGTTGTTTTGGGATAGACACTTGAACCAGCAGCACAAGAAAAGGAAACACAACTTCTTCTGGTGACACAGTTGTAATACTCCCATATTCACAAAATTGCTGTGGTGCTGTGTCAGCACAAGAGTGTGGAGAAAAGGCATAGCAGTCCAAATGGGAAGCTGAAAGAAGGACAAGGATTGAGGACAGGCTGAACACTCCAGCTAAGAGGAAAGGGACTTGCTTTAAAAGTGATCTGGCCAGGGATGAAGGTGAGATCATCAGCCTCACCATAAGCATCAACATTCCATCTGCTCATCCTAGGTTCTCAACTAAAGAGTCAGCTGGGGGTGAGGGGAAGACATCTTAGAAGGGAAAAGTATTGTTCATAATAGGTAGGGCAGAAAATCAAGCAAAATCCATTTTGGATTCTTTCCTTTCCTCAGAAGGGGAGACCTGGCAGACTTCTCTTGAAAAAAGTTGGAAAGGTAAGCTAAGGAAAGCCATGCTGGGCTACTAACATTTCAAAGCCTAATACTGGGACTGAGAGAAGGACTCATCTCCTTCAAAGGAGATCTCAACTTTTCCAAGAATTAAGTTACATCACATCCTATTTTCACTTTGACAGAAGTTATATATCAAATCAGAATAATTCATCCAAGCCTTGCAGATAATTTCTTCATCAACATGCTTTATTAAAAAAGCAATTTCAAAAAATCCTGACCTTTTATAGGTCACTTCTCTTTTCCTAACCAATCAGATCTCATTGTTCCTTGAGGTCCTAATCAATTATCAGCCCATTTATTTCACTTGATATGAAGACTGTGCCCAATTAATTCAGAGATGCATTAAAGTGAAAGCTTTTACAATTGAAATGAATGTTTTTTACTTTCTGTCATGTTCTGCTTTGGGAAATTAAGTTTAAATAAATGTTAAAGGAATTGTCAATAATGCATTGCAGAAAGGTCAGGGTGGCCAGGCATTAATACGAGGGGTGGTTTTATGTCTTTATGATTAAAATGTTTTTTCTTCTTTTTTCAGGTAAAAGAGGAGATGTATACAGCTACACACCTGTGGTACAGTTGAAGCTTCATTGAAGTGAATTGTGATTTTATACCTTCTCAGCCATGGCCATTTCCTGTCTCTATTCTTCTGTCTTAATTAATGAAAACTTAAATAAGCTTTCAATTTTATCCTACGTCAGGTCGACTGAACTTTGTACTAGTTAAACAGCTCATTAGAAAGATTGGCCTAAGTAAAGATGAGATTTCTGATTCTACAGCAGAAGTCTTAATCCATTTGAAAATGCAGTAATTTCTCAGAGAGGTAAGACAGGCAGAGACTGTGCTTTTAAAATTATAAATAATGTGCCAGCTGTACCCATATTCCTGCTCTTAAATTTCTTTCTTTCAGCTTAGTTTAGTGAAATAAGTTTTGCCTCCTGCAAAGTGTTCTGAGTATCTTCTCTATGTGGATGGAGCAACTGTGTAAGTGCCTTAGATGAGGGGACACCACATAATTCCTAGCAGGCTTATCAGTAATGGTCTTCTAAAGGCACAAGAAACTTATCTTTCCTGCAGCTTTGGCAGACAGGGAAAAATTCCCTCTGTTTTATAGAGGTGACCCTTGGACAGAAAGGAGCTAAGGCTAGGATCTGCAGAGGGACCCTGGCATCCCTGGTGTCCAAGCAGCACTCTGCTGAACAGCCAGGTGGCTCTCTAATGGAAAAGAACACACAACACAATGTGTTAGTGTTTAGTAAAGGACTCTTTGCATCTTAGGGAAGACGTGGGAATCCCTATGAATATGGAATACCTCCAGTACTCACGTCTTTGCACATCTTGGGCTATACACGCCCAGTTTTGTGTCAATCAGGGGAAAAAAATCAGCCTATCTTTAGTATAATCCTGAGGCCTCAGTGTCATGGA
Organism: Toxostoma redivivum; assembly: GCA_013397375.1. Taxonomy (NCBI): domain Eukaryota; kingdom Metazoa; phylum Chordata; class Aves; order Passeriformes; family Mimidae; genus Toxostoma; species Toxostoma redivivum. Next base: position 2,048,371 of record VXBI01010041.1, on the reverse strand, counting down.
AATCCTCTCTGTGGACTACCTTGGGACTTGAGAAAGCAGGGTTGTGCCAACACACCATTTCTGTTTTCTTGTTCTGCTGGAGAGGGTTACGACAGAAATGAGCAGTGAGCAGCTTCCCCAAGCGCTGCATGGTTCCTTATCTTACTGTACAGGAGCACTCAGTCCTTCCACCTCTCCCAGAGCAGGCATTGAGCTTTACCACACAATACAGGCTAATCCCACGCCACTCATTGCACCTTGACCAAATGTGTCTCAAGAGCTGGGTTTGGCAGTTGCTTTGGGATTAGGCAGAAATAATTTACAAGTGCTTTATGAAACAGAGCTGTACTTACTTCTACTGTTGTATTCCCCACTAGAACAAGTAAGGCAAAGTACAGTTACAAGTGTGGGAAAGGAAAGGAAAAGCTGGTGGCAGATGGAATACGTGCCTTCCACCTCAAATGCCAACAGTTAAAAAATGAATTGTTTTGAACCTGGGAGTTTGTAAAATGGCTTTGCTGATGCAGGAAAAAGCATCTTGCTCTTCCTCTGATGGCTCAGTTGGGAATTGCTGCAGAAAACATGCCATGTGGAGGAAAAGGGCTAAAACTAAGCTCCCCAGTGTTACCCATTTGTCTTTTACAATGTGGCTGCAATTATGGTGTTTTCATTGTTTCAACAATCTGTACAGAATGAGCCGGGGTCCCCTCTGGTTTTAAAAAGTCCCTGGTCAACAATGATACTGCTTTAAAAAATCTGGGTAGGAGGCTAGGAAACACAGATTTGAACTTCATGGGAAAACTTCTGTTGCTCTCCTCAGTTTCCTGCACTTTAGTGACACCACTCGCAACAAAAAATTCATCTTTCAAATGGGATACAAGTTTCTGTGTATAAAGTGGAGGCAGTTCAAAAGCAAGAAGGTTCTTCAGTTTACAACCAGTTTGCCATGCAGCTGTCATTTTTCAAGGAATATGTAAAGAATACTCAGGCCTTCCTCTAGTTTTTTAGTTTCAGTATTCTTATTTTTATTCTGTAGCTTTTTAGTGTTTGTGAAAAGGGAAATACACCAACCAAACAACTGTGGAAACACAACTCAAATGCAATTAATTAATTTTCTGCTGGAGTTTGCAGAGAGCCTGAAACATCAACTCTGAGATGCATCATCTGCTCTTTTCATTCCAAAGCAAGCCAGTTTACATTTGAACTGTAGTGCCCAGCAATTCCACTGGCTCCTCCACAGTCCCTGGCGTGTAAGAACAGTTAAGGAGTATAGCACTATGAAGATCTGAATTATGGTTGGTCCTTAAACCATACAAGGCAGCACAGGAGATCCATGATTGGCTTTTGTGAAGAAGAGCTAACTCTTAAAGGTTTGAAAAATATTGCTCCAAGATACTAAGCATCCTCAATTCCCACTGAGCTCCAAGTAATTAGGTAATGGAGCTTATTTTCAATCTTTATCCCATACTCTTCTTAAAGCTTTAAGCCAAAATACATCATCACTCATTCTGAGCTGCTTCCTATCCTATGAAGCTGAACCAGCACTTACTACTAAACCTGTCTCTGGTTTCAAATTCATTGCTTGATATCACACCCCAGGAATGGGGCCAGCAGATTTTTAGGGATTTATTTGCAAGTCCAGATTAGTACTGATTCATTTGCCACAACCATCTGTATTTCTTTAAAAGGGGTACTTATACCTTTTACTACCTTCATTTAATTTTATTTCTTAAGCATCAAACAAAATAACTGGAACTTTGTGGAAATATGGATTCAATCAGTGATCACTGGCTATTTTTTTTTTGTCTCAGTTATGAAAGGAGTTGAGGTGTTTAAATTACTAGATTTCACATGTGGAAGGAATAAGTCTGAAGGAAATAGCATAGGATTCCTTCCAAGCTTGAATTACAAATTATCCCAGGACCCAGGAGAGGAGCAGAGCAGAGCAGAAAACAAGATTTGAGGAGATTCTTTGTCAAGTTAGTTTCTCAATCAGCCTTGAAAGGCACCTTGAGGACCCAATTTCTTCCTTATGTTGCATTCCTTCACTGGTCTAGAAGCTTAAGGGCTCCAGTTGGTACATTTTTCAATAGCTGTTTATATGATATGCTGAAGTATTTATCTTGTAATAATGCATGTTAATGTCAATTTTACAAGAAAAATGGAGTAATAGATTCACTGCTTCCCTCAAAGAATTTGCTTGTTAGTGTGAATCTTGTAGGTACATACTACTCACATATTACTGACTCAAAGGCTTTTTTTTAAAAAAACCCTCATAAGGTTTAATATGTGAATATTATTGAACTGTTCAGATATCAGATAGGGGGAAATTCACATCTTGCTTTAAGCCCTTTCAATAAAGAAAGAATGGTTATCTCCATCCATTCTCTTACCATGTCAAGTTTCTTTTCCTAAACAGGCAATTCTTTCAGGCAGACCAATAGGAGTAAATGATATGAGTATTCAGATTGATAGTCCAGGAACTGTAATCAGCCATGTGCCAATGGATGCTGTTACTGTTCTGAATACCCACAAATCTAGAGAGGAATCTCTGCCTAGAGGTTATCTTTAATCTGGCATCAAAACAGGGGAAGACAGCTTCCCTCTCTGGTGCAATGCAGTTCCCATGTCAGTTGGTGCCAAAAGCATTCTGCAGAGAAATAGCAGTAAAAGGAAGACCAGTAGCCAAGCTCTTATATCATGTTTTAAATTTAATTTTTTAATTTCTTTTTTAATAATTGACCTGTCAAGATAATTACTGCAGATCATGAGACAGTGTCTCTAGCACATTTAGGAAAAATGAAACCATTTGGAGGAGGATGTACATTCTCAAAGGGATTGCTGCCTGGAATGGAATGTAATTTCACTGTCATTGTAAGCATTAGGGAAGAGGGGCAGGAGGGGCACATAAGGGTGGGGTGGATGCTGTGGTCTTTTTTAATTTTATCTTTTGTCAGGCTTTTGAGAGTTAAAAATTAATCGGCAGATGAGCTTGCTCTGTAAAGGCTCCAATTGAAATTAATGAGATAGATTTTGCTTGGAGATGACTGCAGTGCAACAGACTTTCTCAGTGACAGGCTAAGGATAATACCACATCTTGCATTATTCAGTGTACAGTTTGAATAGTCTGTAACTATAAACCTGGTCCACTTTGTTTGACTTTTATGCTTACATCCAATGGGGCTTGTTTACACTCTGCTTCCCCCTCAAACTTTTCTCCTCCAAATATTCTCCAGGGACTATGAGCTGGAGCATCTCTGCAGGCTGTTACACTGCACCATGCTGCAAATTCAACCCATTAATATGACAGCACATCTGATCCCAACACTACTGTCCACCACCCCCTAGCTCTCCTCTGGGAACAGCTGCTTTTAAATGACAGACACCAGTGTCTCATGCTTTGATATTCAAAAGCTTAGTGGACCGTGCTCTGTGCACGGGAAGAGAAATATAAGCTGAATCTGCCTGAGAAGAATTCTGCTGCACAGTTTAGCTTCCTCAGTTATTTTAATGCAGCACTGACCAGATAATAAAATCCTTAATATAGAATATGAGCTTCGAAAGTCGCAAATGTCATCAGTTTGAAGTAGAAGCACACATCATCCATTCTAGTATAAAAGAAACCTAAATCATGGCTCCTTTGAAATCAATATGAAAGCAATTCTTAGACTGAGCAGGCCAGAAAATGGTCGTAATTACCATAAAACATAAAATTTCACTTCCCAAAAGGATCAGGCATGTTCTTTTTGGGTGCAGAGATGTGGGGGATGGGCAATGGGACATGACACACACAGCCAGATGTCTCAGTTGCTCACCAGACGCTTTCCATTTTCAAGCACACTTCTAGGTGTAACAATTGATAAGGGAACTGTGAGAAAGCAGGCTAAGTATCGCTGCTTAAAAGATCTGCTTGAGTCTGCATATAGCCTGAAATGCCAGCTTTGAATTGCTCCTGTCCAATCCAGTTTGGATTCCAAACAGGATACTTTAAGTGGCAGTATTACTAACTGTTGCATTACTCAGAAGCCTTTGAAAAGAAGAAGTACCAGTGTGAAATTAAGTACTAGGAGAGGGTGTCCAGTAATGGAGCTGAGAGATAGAGCAGCACTTTCATTCTGCTCAGTTTAGCTTTTAAATACTTGGACAATACACTCCCGAGTCCTGGGTAGACCTACGGCTTAGACCTAACATTCTGTATATTTCAGCTAACCCTGAATTTAATAAGAGACATATCATCCTGTTTTATTTTTGACAGGTAAGCTGCATGACAGACTTACTCTCACAGGATGCCAAAGACACCACTATCTGAGAGGTTACAGATGATCATTCCTGAATAATCTAAGGCTACATGGCTAAGCAAGAACAAGTAGTGGAGAAACAGGATCTTCCAAAAATGCAGCAGGCCACAGTTAAAAACAGAGGAGAAATATTTTGAGATCATTCTTAACCTTGACTTAATAACCCCAAGGACAAAAAAGCCCTCGTGGACATTGCTATAAGACCAATCAGACAAAGAAAGGAGAGTCTCAGCTATTCAAAGCTCTATTATTTGCACTTCTTTTATTTTAACATATCTACCCAAACCCCAGTTACCATCCTGTGTAATGCTGTTTTCTGGTACCTGGCAGGTTCTGGTGTTTTAATGCTGTTAGTACATTGAGACATCTTCATGTCTGTAACAGAACCTAAATTTCACTGCAGAAAGGAAAGGGAATTGATCTGCTCTGAGTCACAATTGCAAATTCAGCTTCAGAGCACTTTGAAAGCTGCCACGAGGCACTCCCAGCAGGAATTAGTGTCCAGCTGGGACCGAGCAATAGTGTCTGCCTGACTTCAGAAGCCATAAAAATATAGAAGCAATACTTAACACTGGAAGAAAATGCCTTTTTTCCCCCTCCCTATCGTGCCTCTGCTGCTTAAATTGCCACTTAGCATTATTCAAAAAGGGCTCCTTAAGTAGCTTCCATTGTGGTTTTTAGGATGTACTAAATGAGAGATCAAAGCCAAATATGACCAGAAATCAGCTTTGGTGAAAAATGCTGATGTTGAGACCAACCACTTCATACCTGAAAAAGTGTTCACTGGTCAGGCAGAAGGGAAAAGAAGGGCAAGAAATATATATGTATGTTTCTGTATGACCTCAGTTCTGTGTTCAGATTACCATTCACAATTCATGATGCTTGTGCTGGAATTAAAACAGAACAGAGTATGAACAAAAGCCCAATTCTGCCTTGTATTCCTCCTGGTTTTGGCATGTTTCCTTTACCTAAAAGCTTTCCTGACCAGTGTTTCTGGAAAGAGGTTGGCTGGTATGCAAGTTTCTAGCTGCTCCTTGACTTAGAGTAGACCTACAGGAACTCTCGCTGTCCCAGCAAGGGGCTATGGCTACCTAGGTCAGCAAAAGTCCTGCTGCACCAGGATTGAAATCAAGAGCAGAGTTTATCAGCACCTATGTGCTTCACCAAGGAAAGTTCCACCTGCTGCAAGTGTCTGAGTCACTCTACACCGCCAAACCTGAGCTTGTCTCTGTCTAGGGCTCCATGTTCCTCTCTGGATTGGAGTATTCCCTGACCCACTAAAATATACATGAGATTACATGCCAGGGTCAGCCCCACTGTGAACTCCACTACCCACCTGTGCTTTGGACTCACCTGCACTGTGAGTCCTCTCATGTGAGCCAACATATGAGGGAACAGATGATTAAAGAGACCTGAAATGCTTTGCACATGGAGATTAATGCAAGATACTCAGTGCCTTTAATGGTGGACATTAGCTCTCTGTGAGGTCACAGGAAAAAACCAGAGACCAGAACAAAACAGATGTGTTCTTGCTTGAAGTCCCCCTGAAGTCTGGAATAAAGTCAAGAATGGGACTTCTGATAAGGTTTTAATGGTAAGACCTTCCTCTGGATATACTAAAGAGAACACATTCCTACCCCCAGCAAGCTCAAAGCAGCTGCCTGCAAGTACCTAAGTGCAATAGCTTGCAAGAAAAACAAAAATCTCCCTGACTTGATGCCTGGCTTTCCAAACCTGCCACTACTTTAAAAACCAGCCATCACACAGGAAAGTGGGAACATGCTGTCAACTCCATTATTCACAACTGCAGATAAACCTTGACGACACAATATTTTTCCTAAGTGATATTGTGACCTGGGGCAACACAAATGCCTCAGTCTCCCCTTTCCACCTGAATGCATCTTGCTTGGCACGTTTGCTACTACACTATAATGCTTGGTAGGAAATTAGTATTCAAAGAGCAGGAATGTATCAGTCTTCTGACTCTAAGAAACACATGAGTCAGACAGTTCCTATTTAGTATGCAGGAGCGAAGCATAAATGCCTTTTATGGTTAAACATAGATGCTATCTTTGTTGAGGAGAGGAAAGGGGATGTCCCCATTCTAGTCTATGATTTATGTCTCCTAGCTCTGCCTGATTGTATTTACGGTAAGTTTCTTCATTCGGAAGCAGGTAGGTTCATCTATAGTCTCACAGTGGTCACAGGAGGATTTTCCTTCCCTCCTGGAAAGTATCCAGTCCTTTTTCTCTCTAAGGACAGGGTAATCCCCCCTGCCTCAAGAAGAGCAGAGAGCTGGAAATCTGCCATAGAAGACTGTTGCATCAGTTTAATTTTACTGGTAACAATAAAAAGGGTCAGTGCCCAATTCTAGAGACAGTGGCATGCATACTAAAGCTGCTGATTTTCCAGCCCCTGCTTCTTGAACAAAATGATAGAGAGCTGTAGTGCTAGAACTGCCTGTAGCACACTGTAGCCAGAGGGTTGCCAAGGAGCCAAATGCAGCAGGAACTCACCTCATTGCTTGGAAAGACACAGAATTACAGCTTCTGCTTTGGACAGGAAACAGAGTGTATAAGCCTGAGACTCTACTGTAGACATGCAGTCTGTGGGAGAATAAAGCACCTCATTTTATGCATTCCTGTCCTACTCCAAGCTTTCTTATTTGACCTGCACAGGTGTGTGAAGGATGAGTCCCAAACAAAAAGGTCCTCTTGGGATGGCAGCTGTGGAAGCCATGGTTTACCTTTCCCACCTGTGCTTCCCCACCATACTCTCTGTGCAGCAGAACTGCTTTCTTCCAGCTTAGGCACATCAACTGGGCTGTTGCATAAGCATGCCCTGTATGGCCACAGTCACCAGGTGAGCTGACACAGCTTAAATGTCAGGCTTTCACTAACCCCCTTCATTTTGAGTGAAATGTGATAGGCAGCTCTCATAAGAGCAGCTTCACCAGTAGATTAGACAGGAAAATATCTTCCACAAAGAGCTAGTGACAAGCTGCCAGCCAACTTGCATGACAATATGAGTACAGATAGAAAAGGATGTACCAAGATGTGAAAGCCCAGTTTCAGACAATCTCAAAGTTCATTAAATCACTGAGTCTAGTAGCTAAGCACTTCTAAAGATCGAAAACAAATCAAAGGGAAAGACTGGGCGTATGTCACACTTATAACTTTTAGACTGGAGGCCTAAAATACATATTTGCCTCTTGTCTTAGGCAGAAGATGACCGTTTCAGTAACAAAGCATTTTCTCTGTGGTTTTCCTGCCCCCAAAACTCTTCCAAATCTGTTTTAATGCTGCTAAAAGACTTGTGCATTGTTTTTCTTCCCCAGAATCCTTGTTTATAGCCTGCAGGTATAAGCAGGCCTGCTGAGAACAAGAAAAAATTTACAGTGTGTTTTATGAAACAATATCATGTATGTAACACTGCAGAGGTATGTGCTCCAGAAATCTGGACAATGTGAATATCACATCCTTAAACGTACTCACAGGATTGAGACAGTGATGTAGGTATGTAAAATTGTGTTCCAAGAGCAGTAATATTTTATATTATTGGCATACAAAAGAACAGAGCACATTTACATGCTATTTAGTTGCTCCTCCTCTCAACATTACAGATCTTTAAAAAATACATTATCTTATCAGGCTTGAAAGAGTCAAGTCTATTGTTTCATATAAGATTACACCGTTACTACACATTGGAATACCATTGTATATTACACATGATGTACTAGAATAAGAAATTAGCTTCCTGTAGATCACACTTGTGAAATAAGCTCCAATGGCCAGCAAAGTTTTGGCTGAAAACGGTTACTAGCTAATGTTGTCAAGGATGATGATTCCAAACAGAATAACTGTGGCAAAAGGCAAAAGTCTATTGTATAATCGTGCTGTGAGCCCCTCAGGCATTAAACTCAGCTGAGGGATCATAGGGAACAAAAAAAATAAATAAATAAATAAAAAAAAAAGAGTAAAAATAAGGGAGAAACTTCATTAAATTCCTGTGTTTTATTATGAAAATTCAAACTAGCACCACTTCAAGTTCTTTGTAGGTGAAACTGTCCATAGACTTCTAAAGATACATATGCCTCCAAAACCAGAAAAAGGCAGTCTGGTCTATAATTAAATCTGGCCTACCAGAATACTGAATCAATTCCAAAATATTAGCTTATCCTGGTGGGATGCTGAGTTGTTAGAAAGACTCCTTATTTCCCATGTTCCTTTACTTGTAATTTTCCAGAATATCCAGATTTCTTCCTACAATCAAAGAACTTGTAAGACTTACGAATGTGTTTAGGTTGGGCTAACTCCCCTTACATGATCTTAAATGAGAAAGTCAAACTACTCTATCCCTGCACTCCAGTCAGCCAACACTAATAACGTGTTCAAATGAGCCAGCTTGAAATGGGAAGAAAGGATTTGAACCTCATACACACTTTTATTCTACTATGTGAGGACATTGGCAAGTATAACAAGACAGCTGGGTTCTAAATCAGCTCTTACTACTCTAGAAAAAAGCTTAAAAATAAAAAAACCCCAAAAATGCAAAAGAAACCCACCCCAAGCCCCTAAGACATCCTCAGTGGAAAACATCTGGTAATTTCTTTAAAAAAAAAAAAAAAAGGAAAGGAACATTAATGATGAATGAGAAATAGGGCAGAAAAACAATTATATTTATGTAACGCCACTCTATAAATTAATGGTATGCTTCAGCATGAGCTCTATTAATTTCTGGTCACATATCCTGGGCAGAAACTGCAGTAACAGGGAAAAGCAAAGTCAAAAGTGTTCTTTCTGTTATGTGTTTGCCAACACACTTTCATCTGCTTTCACACATTTTGTTCCTCTATGTCATTTTAGCTTTTCAGCCAGATCCTTTGTTATGTGAAAGGCCTTTTCTTGACTGGTATTGTCTACTTCTGGAAATTCTCTTCTTAAAATGAAATGCCAGCTAGTAAGTTGTTGGTATCCCTATGGACACTGAACTCCAAGTGATTGTAGGATTTTTTAATAACTTACATGGTCCTTCTCAAACAAACTCCCATTAGAATCTTTCATGTTAATTAGAGTCACCCATCCTCTTGGAACAACTGCTTCACAGCCTGTGAAGCTGCTGCTCCAAACTCCTGTGCTTTTATCATACCCAAAATTGTTCATATGTTTGGTGTCAATTCCCCTGTTATTACTGCTTCATTGACTGATTTCTCCTAGATTCCCCTCAGCAGCATGTATGCAGTATCTATTTATTGAGGAAAAAGCAGTTTGTATGAACTGTTAGTCAACCTCTAATCAGACTGTGTGAAATTTCTATCTATACAGACTGTCACATGTATTTCACTAAAATTTTACCTCATCAGTTTATTCAGAGTAATTTCTTTCTTTAAAGTTACAGGACTCTCCTCACACTTCTGTGACCTTAGCTGTCCTTTGGGTATACTTCATAGCCAGAAATTACAGTATCTTATTGATTTTTGTCATTGCATCATATTTCAAGCTGCCTGTTGAATAATGTCTATGCTATTAAGGTCCTCTTCTCATAGTAAGCAGGAGTGTCTAGGACTGTCAATCTTACTGCCATTCATAAGCACTAAGCTTCCACTAAAAATAAATTAGAACAAAAGTGATGTGACAATAAAAAGCTGTAGTGTGAAGATATTGAAGAAAAAGGCTTTTGTCAAATTTGACTCGCATGGAATGTGTCATATAACATGACCCAAACTGTTTGACAAGAACAAATTATCACAAGATTCCCTATCAAAATAAGCCAAATCCATTAAAATATACAAATAAATCCCAGCTATGAGATCAGCAGCCTGTATTACAGGAAACTCTGCTTACTAGATTACACTATTGAATCAAAAAATGGCAAGTGTTCTAATAATAATCAATCAAGGGCTCCTACTTTTTTAATAATGGAGAAATTTTTTAAATCTTCAACCAAAATCAACTTCAAAACTAGATGGTGGAATTCCATAGTGTTAGTATAATACTGAAAAAACAGAGATGTAAAAGATAAAAAAACCTGACACCAACAAAATGTAGATTAACTGCAGAAACAGACAAAAGGCCACAGCAGCAGATCAAAGAGACAGCAGCTTGGCAAAGTATGATGAAGCATTACCATAATGAATTTTGTGAGTAAGCAGTGTCCTTTAAAATAATTCTTTTGATCTCTTAAGAAGGCATTAACTATGATCAAGAAAGGATTTACTTAGCAAAAAATAAAAACTGAAATTAAAAGAGGAATAGGCTTATATAGGATTTAACTTTAACCCATTTTGAGCACCTCCATCATGATGTTTCATAGATTTGTAACAGGCTTACCCCGATTATCTAGTCTGGACTTCTGAATTCCAGCCAAAAGAACTTCCTGCAGCAATTCCTGACTTGTACACTCTAAGAGCAATTTCCTCCTGTTTCCTTTCAGGATTAAGAATGAAAGTGAGAGACCACTCAGACATTTAAATTTAACTAGATTCCAGATCAGTTTCCTGGACTAGAAGGAAATGCAGCTCATTAAGTGCTTGAGCTAATATTAAATTTAAGGCTTCCCTGTAACAAATGTAAAATTGAACCCTCCCAACCCAAGGACAGATAGAGAGAGTTGGGGTCCTCTTAGGCTGCTAAGGTGGGATAGTAAAGCCTGACAGAAAAGACCTGAGAATCTGGGTTTGCTGTTCACACTGTTGCTGACTGCGCAGTGGCTTGGGCAACAAACACTGCTGCCCATACAGCCAATCCTGCCATCCCATTTCCACAGTAAAGAGATACACACACTCACACACACTCACACACACTTTTCTCTCATGAAAAACAGAACCATAAGCAGTCAGAGCTGTAGCTTTGCAGGGGACTGCAAACCAGCAAAAGCATGGGACTACAGTTGCCATGGGCAACTGGCTGCCTGTCTCTTCCTCGACTGGGCCTCTCCAGGGCAGTGCTGGGCTTTTAGTGAGCAGACAGAACTACCGTACCTCCACAGGAAGAGTCTAAAAGATTGGAGGGAACATGCCTTGTTCTGTTCAAGTTTTGATCAAACTAGACTAGCAAGTCTGCAGGAATCATGGAGCAGTCTGTTGCCTACCTAGGCATCCAGCTGCCTGCTGGTGCATCTGACAGGCCAGGTCATGCACAGGCACATCAAAAGGAGCTGTAACTGTCTTTACAGCTGACATAATGAAGGTGTGGCACTAATAATTCTTTAGAGCAGGAGTCTGCTCTTCTGAGAAATTCTTCTGAATGCTGTTAAAGGGGCCCTGGTTGTTTTCAAATGAGCAAGTGAAATCTAAGGCGCTCAGATCTGCTAACAATTATCTTCAGAGCCACTCTTGCTGCTGTCTTCCTCAACTCTGCCTCAGAGCAGGAGCTGTGTGGCAGGTTGAGCATTCTGTGAGGTTGGAAGCCATTACTCCTTATTAACTTTGAGTGACTAAGCCTTTTGTGCAGGAGCTGAATATAATTAAGACACATTTTCATTGCTAAGCAGTTAGAATGGGGAGCTAGGCTTGGTCTTTTCACCCTACCTGACTAGTGAATTTGTGATAAATAGCAATGCTGAAGTTAAGAAAAATCTAAAATTATTTCTTGACAAAATAATAATAACATCAGCCAAAAGTAGGAGGCAAAAGAACAATGACTATATATTATTTAAGCCACATAGACATCTGATGAAAAAGGCAGGTATTTCATTTCAGAAAATGCAGAGTTACCCAAAATGTGGGAACAACTATTTACACAAGTTCCTTTCCATACTTAACATGGCTGTTGACTTTGGAAGATTCCGTTTTCCAGTCTTGACTTAAGATACAGAGACTGCCAGAGCCATCTTAAATTATTTAAAAGAGGCTTCAACAAACTGGATATCCCTTCTACCCTTGTGGGAATTCCTGAAAGGAACTGATCAGGCTGAAATATGCCAGAAAACAATGTTTGGCATAAGTGAGTAACTGTGGCTGCTGCTGCTACAGTAATTTAAGAAAGGCAGCAGCTGGGAAAGACTGTTTCTCATGGTAACCCTTTCCATGTGTGTCCTCCACCCAGATGTAAAGTCAAAGACCCTCCTCTCAAAGGAGCAGCTTTGAAGTTCTTAAGTCATATTTTACTCCAACAACATAAACCCTTTATCGCTGGTATAAAGCAACCCGTAAAATAAGATACCATACCCCAAAGAGTCCAGGACTTCGAAAAGAATAGTTAATGCAGAGGAAGGAGACATAGTCTTGCTTTGCTCAGGAATCCTAAGAATTGTGCTACATTTTAACAGCACTGATTGAAGTCAGAGAATGCAAATGCACTCAGAGAGATTTTTATCTCCTCAGCTCAAACAACAGTGGTAATAGACACTCCACCAACTGAGTGCGCCTATGACCTGATTTTTGGCTGCTTCTCTGAGATACTTTTGAATTCATATGCTTTTAATTTTTGAAAGAAAAAGTTTTTGGGAAAGGAAGTGAGTATGAAAAACATATCTGCAATCTGGGAGCTACAGTTAACAGAACGGAATCGTCTGTTTCTTATTTATATATATAAACACACAAAGTGATACTGAAGGACTCTAGGTTCTCCAAGTTTTTCAGAGTGTAATGAAAAAAGCAGCTCCCATAATCTTACTTACAGATTGTCACATACAGCTTGATGTTATTCACCCATGGAGGAGAAGCAGTGGGGTCTCAGCATACTCTCCCCACTCCCAACAAGCCATTCCCAGAACCTCATGGTACTGACACAAGGAGTTCCACAGACTCTTCATCCAGCTGTTATGTTTACATAAATGGTAAACATTTTGATCACACAGTTCAATGGTAGAGTTGCATCTATTTAACACTGTAAGAATTATTTCACAATAGAGCAGGGTCAAGTATCTAATACTTTTGTATATTTTGAATGAAAGCTGGAAGAGAAAGAGGGAGCTTATTAGTTTGAACAAAATAGCTTATTTTCGGTGGTAGTCTCACTTCCATCCAAATTCTCTCCTGTTATTTCACAAACATCCACACTAGCTGCTTTACAGCTATAAAAAGTATTAAATATGCTCAAGAATGGCTATATCATACTCACATGACTACTTGATGAGGCACTGTTCAAGAAACAAGCTGAAAAAGGCCTGAGAGCTCATGAGGAATGCTATAAAGCTTGGGCCATCAAACACACAGATAGAGTAAAATAGTCTGCTCTCAAAGTAGAGCAGCAAACAATTAATGAGAAATGTATTGGATGACAACCCTTATCAGCCACTTCTGGAATAATTGCAAGTATGTTTACAAAACTCAGAACATATTCAATGACAATTTGAAAAGTGAGTATGAAGCTCAATTCATTAAATAGGTTAATTATTTCAAACAGTTCAACCGCTTCCTGTAAATCACAATCTGAAGAAAGCAGCTCTGCCTGAGAAGGGCTTCTATTCAGCATGGCTTGTCACCACAGCCTTTCCTATGCCTTCTGCTTTATGTAGCCTATGAGGGCTCTAGTACTTGTGTCCATGCAGTTGCTCACTGCTTTATGAAGGATTTACAATGGTATCAAATGGACTGTTTAAATCCACAGCAAAGCAACAAACACAAGCTTCCCCCCCATTTTTGTCAACACTGTGAACATAGAGGGCTTGTGTGGATAAGCTTTACTCCCTAGGGGCCCCCCAATAAGATTTCTGTTTGCAGCTCCCCTGAGGCTGCCACACACCCAGCAGTTACCTGGCCTCTTCCTGCTGTGGCACCAACAGCCTCATCCGTGGATCCTCCTCATCAATACCCGTTTCCTCAGCAAGGCCAGCTGCATTTCCTCAGCAGGCACTGTCAGCCATTTCTTCAGAGGTTATTGCCATCCGTCTCCTCAGAGGTCACTGTCATCCATTTCTGCGGGAAGGTAGTGCCTGTCACCTGCGCAGGCACCTGAGGCCATCTCCTCAGCCGGGCACTGTCGGCCATTTTGTCACTGAGGCAGCGCTCATCCCTCAGCAGGCACTGACAGCTGTTAGCAGGCACTGGCACCCCTCTCCTCAGCACAGCACTGGCTGCCCTCTCTTCAGCAAAATGTAGGCACTCATCTCCTCAGGTGGAGCCCACTCCCTGTCTCTGTGGTGCCAGGCAACTTCCCAACTGCGGATCAGCGGGGTGCTGGCCCTGCCGCTGAGCCTGAGGTACCTGGCTGCCCGCTGCCAGGTGAACTGTGTGCCTGTAGTGGCGGGCACAGCAGCTTGGGAGAAAGGCTGCTGGGATCAGGCAGCAGGGCAGTGCAGCTGGCACAGTGAAAGGTGGGATTCACAGTGTTTCCTCGAGTTTCTGCTGCCCACAGAGGCTGCAAGATGGCGGCAGGGATCCCAGTGTGCCATCAAGTCTCTGCTGCCCACAGAGGCTGCCGGATGGCGGCACGAACACACATGAGGGCAAGTCACAGTGGCCAATCCCCACATGAGGGGAGCAGAGCCCTGGTTTGGAAAGCCCCAGGGAGCAGATGAGGCAGGAGGGTGTGCAGAGGGACAGAGACCAGGGTACCCAGAACCTTCTGTGTGCAAGGTGTGTCTGTGAGGGCTGACCCTGTGGTCTCAGTCTGGGCACTGCCGAAATGCCGAAAGGGAGTGAATGCACTGACTGATTTGAGCCTGCTCCCATCCCTGCTCTCTATGTGACAACAACAACACACAGCAGGTGAAATCCTAGAAACCATGGTGACTGAGCAGTGACAGGGTGTGAGTGAGAGACTCTCACTCAACAGTACTTGGCACGAAGAGATGCCGCCATGCTGAAGGCCTGCAGCAGTGTGAGAGGCCTTATCCTCTGCATCCTCATGCTGTGAGCAGCCAGGTGAAACGGGACAGGTGCTGCTGCTTCCTTGCACATTTGATGGCTGGGATGCTTCTTTCTGAGGAACTGCCAGAGGAGTGGCAAAGGATGAAGCTGAAGGTGTCCAAAAGCCTGCAAGCCAGGTAAGTCTGTTCTTGTCTTGCTTCCTCCTCAGACATCAGCCTTGTACTAGCTCCCAAGTACTAGAGAAATGGCAGACTTACTGGGTTATCTTAAATGCAACGGTGGAACAAAATTTGTGTAAGGGTCCTTTGAATGTACAGACCTGAGAAAAATTTAGTTCAACAGATGCTGAATCACAGAGAATATGCCATTGCTTCTGACAGTGAATGAGTCTTTGGAGAATCAGGCCCTGTGTCTCTTGTTATCTCACTAAGATCTCAGGTACAAGAACAATAATAAACTTGAAAATTTTTCCCAGATTACACTTATGCCCAGGTATCTCCATGGACTGAATTTTTGAGAAAACCTTAAAACTAATGTATTTCTAAATACCTATAGATTTGTAAATGTAAAAGCATTGGAATTAAAATTATGCTTACTAGACAAACCTGTCTAGCTAAATCAATCAATATACACCTCTACTTACTAGAAAACTTTACTGACCATATTTGTAGTTTGAATTATCAGAACAAGAAGAGTGTTAAATGAATGAAAATCATGCTAAGGGAACAAACTGGAAGCATTTTTATCCATGTTACTTAGTTTCTGAGTACATTTTTTTTACCTTAATGTAGTTGGAACATAATTTGTATCCATTTATTTTTAAACATTTATTCTATTCCAAAGATCTTAAAACAGTCTGGCTAAACGGTAGGGCACTGTGAGCATCCAGCAAGCTGCTCATTGCCAATGCTCTTCTTCTGCACTACTGTCTTTTTTTAATTCAGGCAACAGTGTTTCACCTCTACAGAGTCCAAGGCATTTTCTTATTGTTTTGCACTAACGCAGGGTGTTGCAAACTGAAACACAATATTTTAGGATCATTTAAATGGAAAATATAACTAAACCCACACATTAAAATCTCCTGTGCACCTGTAGATTTGAATTGCCCGACACTGTCTTTCACATTCCTTTATTTCCCAAATCCAATCCATGCCCCCAAATAACTTGACAGTGTGCCCTGAAATATCCAGCAAGACTTATATATAAGGTGGGTGTGACATTTATTAGTTAACAGGAAACAATTTACTGCTAAATTGTTACTGGTGATATGTCTTAGATTGCTACTATGTGGTATTTGCTGTGTGTTCATATGCCATATAATCTGTGTGCTTTACAACCTATAAAAGATTAATCATAAAGGCAAGCTGTATCTTCATCACAATCAAGGTAAAAAAACTGCTTTTATGGTTGCCTGTATTTTATTACCTACAGGTTTTATAGTAACTATTAGATCTAAAATATAAAATTTATGTATGTTCAAAAAGTTTATATGCAGCCAGGAAAAACTTTGCAGTCAGGAGAACACCCACAGTAAATGCAAGAGGGAACATTATGAAGTAGGTATTAGTGTATTGGCAACATTACTCAACACAGAAGATGAACTGAGAGTGTATTTCTCATGACTGACTTTTTCACACTGCGGGTACTAGAAAATAAGTGTTGGGTTTGTATTCCAGGTTCATTTGCTTAATTCATTATGCAGATAGTAGACTATTACTCAGCAAAAAACCTACCTTGCCCAAAAGACTTTTGGACTTAACCCACTGCTTTGCCAACAGGATCTAATAATTAGTAGACTTCTTCAGAAAGGAACTGCAACTAGGGATGCTGTGGGGGGAAAAAAGGAGTAGAGGAAGGCCTCCTACACATTTATCATATGTAAAGATATATAAATTGTTGCCTTATGATGTTTGAAATCTTCCTTTTTTTGGTTGATAGAAGATGGGTAAGAGGTGAGTCTCAGAAATACTGTGCAAAGGGCAGCTCTCAGCCAAATAAACAATTGATTTATCAAGTTCTTGCTGTTGTGTTATTAGGCTAATGGTACCAGACAAAAGGCACAGTGATGTGGTTTCATGTTGTTTCTTATGATGTAGCAGAATTGTCTGAAAGTATGTTTGCTTTCTTTAAGGATTATCCCTATCTCCAAGCACAGCTTTTTCATATGTGAAAATTTCAGCTACTTTCATCCCAGGAAAATTACACAGTTACTGGTTACCAAAATCATCACAATATAAAACCCACAAGTGAAACAGTCAGAAGGGATGAAGTTTCTCCTCAGCTTGTTTAAAACTCATTGCAATTTGTTTTTTCTCATTACATTATATGCTGAGTTTTAGTGCTAAAGAGTCAGTACAGATGCAATGTTAAACAAGACTTTCTACAAAACTGCAGTAGACAAGAACTGCCAGTCCTGATATTCCTAATGTAAAAAGCAGATTGAAATTAGCTAATTCTTAAAGATCTATACAGTCTTTCAGGCTTTCATTGTACAAAAGAGTCAAGCAGATTTTAATAATCATGCATATGTCCCTTGTAAACTTGTATTTAATGTCCCTTTCCTGGTTTTAAGATGTTGGTCATGCCTGTTTTAATGTCACCATACCACTTTTTCTCCCTATACCAAACAAAGGAAAACAAGGTAAGACGAGAACCTTCCAAACAGCCACAAAATTCTGGAAATTTTCAACTTGTCTCCCTTAAAAAGAAAAAAAGAACAGTATATATAGAGAGGAAATATCTTTGAAGGTGAATACAGAAGCTATCTTTAATAATGTATCCAATGCCCCTCCTGTCTTTGTCAACCAAGTATTTCTGTATTCAATTGATTCCACTTCCCCATGAGTTGGATGTTCCTATTACTTGGTTATCACTAAGAGATTTGATTCTGGGCAAGCTGACAGAAATATACCATGGCAGCAGCATCTTCAAATTATGAA
The DNA here is from genome assembly GCA_013397375.1 of Toxostoma redivivum. Lineage (NCBI taxonomy): Eukaryota > Metazoa > Chordata > Aves > Passeriformes > Mimidae > Toxostoma > Toxostoma redivivum. Next base: position 2,030,402 of record VXBI01010041.1, on the reverse strand, counting down.
TGGCTCAGGATTTCTGTGTAAACATCAATTTTTCCAGATTGCTACTGCCTGAAAGCTTCAGAAGCTATGCTTACAACTTGTGCCTACTCTAATAAATCTTGTGAATGTTTATGAGCAAAAATGTAGCTTGCAACAGTGCTGATTATAACAGCTCTGCTAGGGCAGGCCAGAACTAAGGCCTGCCAACCTGAGTAATGCTGAAGTGTTGGCACCTGTTCACCTTAATGCTAATGCCTTCTTGCATCCTTAGTCCAGTCCAGAGTGTACACTCATACTGCTTCAAAAGCCTTTCTGAGCATTGGAGAGAACTGTGCCACTGTTGGAAAGTAGGTGCTAAGTAGCCTGCATTAAGACTGTCAAACTGGCAATCCAGCTCCATCTGGATTCTGAATGATTTTCCATCATCATGTAACAGTATAAGGTTCATTTGCCATCTGGCTTCAGAATCAACTGCTGTCATACAAGCAGCACCCAGCTGGTCCAGGGTTATTAATTTGTTATTTGGGGTATATGCATTTTTAGGTGCCCGGCTTGAGCAATTCTCCTTGCTATCAAAGGGGGTTGCAAGCAGTTGCTGTTCCCGGAATACTGGGAAACTTTAGCAAACCCTGTAGGGGTACTCACTGAGGTCAGCGTTTCAGCAGCAGAGAAGACTTGGAGCAGACATTGTTACAATAGCTGGGGTGTCTGCATGCACTGAGCTCATTGGCTTATTTGGAACCCAGGCACTTCTGTCTTTTTCTTACTGGTTTTGGTTGGTGACTTTAAGAATGAGAATATTAAACAAGAGGGAAAAAAAAACCCAACAACAACAACAACAAGACATCTTTAAATACATTACATTTGAAATTCTGAAAAGTAATCACAGTTTCTAAAAACTTTTGCGTATTTGCTCTATTCTTTTGGACATCATCAATCCTTTCACAATCTCAGTTGTTTATCCTTTTCCCTGAGCTTTCTTCTGCACAAATCTGGTACAAAGGTGTAATGAAAGGAACTCATTCAATGAAAGATTTTCTTTGCCCCAAGGAAATTGTGAGGTGGAAGACTACTTTGCCCTGAGCACTCCACAAACACACACAAGGGGTAAAAGAGCCATTGGTTATGGAGCTCTCCAGCTACTGGAACGCTTCATTTCTCATTTTTCATCTTTATTTCTTTCAAAGCTCTTTGTAATAAAGCTACAGCCTGAAGTAGAAGAACTCACCTTAGCTGTAAAGCTTCACTGCAAGGCAGCAAATTGCACTGTAGCATAATATCAACCTTATCTAAGATTCATGGAATGAATTATACATATTACATTGCCTTAAAAATGAGACCTGGTGAAGTATTACTGTAATTTGAAAATCTAAGTAGATTTGTACAGTGAGATTTAAAATTTAAACCTGTTTAAATATTAAGCTGATTGGCAAAAAATATTTTTGAGAAATGGTATTCAATAGGAAAAGAATCTCCATTCAGAAGAAAGACAGCCTCAAACTAATTTTGCCATAAGAACAAACCATTAAGAAACAGATTCACTGGGCAACTTCCATCTAGGAAAGCACATAAAATCACAGTCACCTGAACATGTTAATGCCCATTAATGCAAATTCATGCTGAATTAGGAATTCAAGGGAATGCAAAGTATCATCCCTACAGGATAACAGATATTTTGGGCAATATGGATTGTGCTAACTTTATTTTATTGATTTATTTTGATCAAGTAAAATAAAACAATTACTGTTGGTAGGCGATACAGGACTTTTTGTGTGTATTTCTAACAGCAGAAACCATAGCGATGACTGAATCCCAGGGTCTTGATTGCTGCTGTCTCTTCTCAGGTGAAGTAGTGTTTTAGCCCACATCCTCCAGCAACCTTTACCTCTCGTCACAGCAGAAGAGACACTTCTGTGAGAGCAAAGTGTCAGTTTCTGTCCTTGATCTGCTGCTCAGCTAACCAGGTCAAGATCAACTCTTCCTCTATAAGTGCTGCAGGATTTCATAGGCATCATTTTCCTGCTGAATAGAGATTGACCATGATGCTGTTTACATAGCAGCATTGTTTGGCTCTGATAAGGATGGTGGTAGAATGTTTTACTTAGCAGAAAGGAGAGACTTGCCCAAACACTGTCTCACAAATGTGCTTACATTAGTGAGGTCATCTTGAAACTGATCTGAAATCAGGCATTGGTTTTAATCTCAGCATTACTTGGTATGCTTCATACACCATGTGTTCTCTAAACAAATGTGCACTAAAGCAGGCTGGTGAAGTTAACCAGACAGATGGCCGAAATCCCACATGTGAGATGGATTGGTAAATGAATAGGTAAGGACACGGATGGGTGTTTCAAAAGGCAGAGAAAAGGGTAGTTGATTACAAGGCTAGATAGAAAATGGAAAGTATTATAAAAAGATATATGGGATAATATAAACAGAGCCTTTAATCCAGTTGACTGTAAATCCCTTTTTCTTAATTGGTTTAGAAACTGTGGGCTGTAATGTGAGGCAGAGGGCTCTCAGCTGCTTTTCTTCTTTGCTGTCTGGAATCACATTAAGTGGGAAACAATAGCAGAGCTGACATCTCCTTGTCTGTAGGGGCACTTGGAGCTAATCTGCTATTGAGACTAATACAATTATATGGGATTTTAGGATTGCCACTGATATACAGATTAGGGAACTCCCAAAGGGAGCTGCATCTTGGGGTATTACAAAGGAAGAAAATATACAAGGGCCCAGATTATCCAGAAGTCAAGGGGAAAAGCCACAAAGACACATTCAGATTTACTTTTCACACATTTGCGTGCATACACGAGGTTCTCAACCCAGGAGTAGACAAATAATGCAAAAGACTTTAATATCTATTGCTCACTCCAGACACAGTGCTCAAGTGCTCTCCTAAGTATTCTGAAATCAAAGACAAAAATGTTTATTTCAATTGCTGTCTTGCAAGGAAACCACTTCAATGCAGCAACTGGAAATGAAGGCACAACCTAGATCCAGATTTCATATAGCAGCTGGTTGTCCTTGCTCTCTCCCTTCCTGTGCATGCACAACATGTAGAGACACCAGCCCCTAAACAGAATGATGTAAAATCTCTGGGGTGAGTCCTGAATGCCCATAAATACCACAGTTGTGAGCCTGGTCCTTACATCCTCTCACAGCTTTACTCTGTACTCTCAGAGGAATGAGCACAGAGCAGGGTTATCACAGCCCACCATGAATGTGTGTGCTGTAGGCAATGAGCTGACACTTCTGCTACCAGCTTCTGGGGGCCTTAAGCCTTTAATGAGTTACATTCTTAACAGCACCATAAGGTGTGTAAATAAAAATGTCTTAAATTTAAAGCTTGTTAACCAACTCACCACAAGTCACATAAAAACCTGCATTAGTGTAGCTATCCCAGGTCTCTAGTTACCAGGCCATGTTTCACATATAACCTCTTCAATTCATATGTTTATACATATTATTTTTCCCTGGCTAGTTGGCAACAAAATGTAAGCATGCTGTTCCCATCACTCCTATTCCCAACTCCAGGACAAACAGCTGCAATGCTGTTTAACAGCACTTGCTCACTTGACAATAGCAAGCAAAGAACTTCAACATTGCTTCCCACTTCCTGTTCTAAGTTTGATCCAGGCATCTAATAAGAGAATCCTGAGTTCTAGCATAGGAAGAAAAAGAGAAATGTGAAAATAAAGTATGATGATCTCATAGAAATGAATCATGGCAAAACTAGGAATAAAATTTGTTTGACAGCAAAGCTCAGTACTTGCTAGACCATATGGTTCTAACTCAGACCTGGCCATAAACAACTGTGGTGAAGGAGAGGATTGGTTTTCTCATTCCCAACTTTAAAATACTTTTCCACACATCCAGGGTAAAATTATAAGAGAACTAATGTTGCTGACTTTTCTTTTTTAAATTTAGGCAAGTGCATTTTCTATAATACTGGAGAGTATCTCCCTAAAAAATGCATTCTATATATCTTGACCTGGAGGACTTCAGGCCTTCAGTGAGAGTTACATGTGGGCCTAAGCATCCTTGCAAACTCAACCTTCATTTTCTTTTAGCCAAAGCCTAAAACAAAATAGCCTTCAGGTCCTGAACTTGTATCAGACACTACCCAAGTGCCAAGACACTTTTAAGATTAAAGGAGTTGGGTTGGCTGGGTTGGTTTGTTTGGCTTCCAGCTTCATCCATCTCTTTCTTCTTGAGCAGAACATGAGACTTGATCTTTCTTGGTGGTGCCTGAGGGTAGGTTTCAGGAACTGTCTTCCATTTGTCTGGTGTCATCCTTTGACACACAAAAGACAGCTCCTCTGTCTGAACCAAACTGCACACACTGAACACTGTGTTATATATGGATCTGGAGCCTGAAGCACTGCCTGAGCCTGAAGCACTGCCTGAGGGACTGACCTGGATTACTTCCCTAAAGAGATCATGCTACTTTCCAGGTTTAGCTGTCATCTGAGAAACATCCAGCTACTGCAAACTAGGGAAAGAATAGTCAGGAGCTGATTCTGAGAAGCAATTCACTGATGGAGTGGGACATAAGACAAATTTCTTTAAGGAAACTTAATTCTAATCATGGTCTCTGTGTGAATAAATCAAGGGCTCTTTATTTTCTGCAGACCTTCTCCCACGCTGACAGCAGGTTTGCAACAAGATGAAAAGTTGGCCTTTTTGTAGAGATTCCATTATTTATTAGTTGCTTATCTCACTGTTGAACTTAGCTCAGAAGGAAAATAGTTCATCTTGCCAGATTGCTGTGCTTGGGCCCAGTTACTGGTCCATCCTCTATTTTCTTTTTTTCTTTCTTTTTTATTTTCTTTTCTCTACCCTCTCCCTACCCCAGCCTTCCCCCTCCCCTTTAAGAGGACACTTCCCTCTAATCTGCATTTTACTGTCTTTGTAACATTTTCCAGTCACTAAAATTAAGAAGTTCCTACTAAGGCTAATATAGTATCATGAAGCCAGAAAAGTAACACCCTGACATACTCAGTGCAGATGAAATTTCAGCTCAAATACAGATCAGGCTGCCTGCACATTCAGAAAAAACTTTAAAGTGTCAAAAACTTTGCCTAATTTGGTTTTTGCTATATTGTGTGACTCAACACAAAACAATACCTCAATACCTCTCTCTATAGATCTAGGCTTGAAAATACAGTACATTCATCAATTTTTTCCCCTTTTTTAGCAACTGAGGAGCTGTAATTTATTTTTATTAGTGGGAAAGCTGAGGTTCAGAAAGCACTCTCTGTAGGACACAGGTCATCCAAGCTTATTCAGCAGACTAAGAGTCTGTACCCCAAAATGAGATAAAACAGAGGTTAGCTTCAATCACTCTTTATTTGTGTTTGGAGTACAGAATTTTAAAAACTGTACTGAGCTGGTGAAAACAGAGAATATGAATCTGCCAAATCCCTTGGGTGTTTAATCTAACAAAGTGAAGACCTCTGTGGTGGAACTATCTGACAGCAAGAGCAGACTCTGTGCTTGCAGATTCCTGTGTGTGTGAAAGATGGATACAGCTTCCCATCTGGCTGGGCACTGGGGGCAGAAAGAGAGATGCAGGTGCAGCAGGGAATGTAAAAGGCAGTTAATATGCAGCATGAACAAGAATGCTATACAAAGCACTTTGAAGTGGGACAAGTGGCAGTGTCTTGTTTTTATAGCCTAAAGAGCATCTTGTTAAGGTCTGAAGTGGGTTAGAAACAAGAGTTTACTTGAGGTATTTTTGTGAGGGAAGTGCAGCTTGGAAGGAGGGAAGGGGGGGAGAGTGAGCCACTCTAGGAAATGAAGTAGGAGAAAACAGACAGCTTTGCTCCTGAAGCCTGCAGCATTTGACCAGTGATAGACCCTGTGCCTCTCTCCCAGGGCTGCCACAAGGAGCTGTGCTGTAACCTGTGGGTCGCCATCAGCAAAACAGAACCTGCAGCAAATCTTGTGCAAGGATCTATAGCTTTGATTTCACACATTCCCACAGGACCTGAAGTAGCAATAAGGGTTGCAGCCAGCAAGAGCCTTGAAAATATGAGCAGGTGAGATAAGTTCATCCTTAGTTAGCAGTGCTGGCTTTAGAAATGGCTGCAGGGAGCTTGAACATGGCAACCTTTACAGCACATTCATATATCACGCACAATATGTATATTCACGAGTCCACAGATTTGCCTAGGCAGACCTATGGGATCCACCATAAAGCTGAACACAGCTACATGTACAGGAGTATGTATGGGATTCAGAAAATAAATGAGCTTGAAGTAGTACAGGGCAGATTGGATTCCTACATATCTAAGCAAGAGATCACCAATACTTATACAGCATACTGTGGAGGGAAGTTGACTCAATCACCTTTCTTCCCAAGTGATCTACTGTACAACTTCTAATTGTGATGCAAGTGACACAGAATTACTTGTAATAACACGAAAAGAATCAATAACCCCATTTATTCACATATATAACCTGAGTTTCTCAGGTGTTTAATTGCAATAGCCCCCTCTCAGCAAAAATATTTCTTGAAATTTTGGTTTATATATTTATGGAGCAGTGAAAAAGTGAATGTGATGAATTATTGTTCAGTCATTACTGAAGAAATACAGCTGCAATTCAAGAATGGGCAAAAATACTACTCTGCCACCAGATTTATATACACAACTTTAATCTTGGTTATATATGAAAGGACTGAATGTTTATGGTTTTCTAACCAAGGGACTATAAACTTTGAGAAAAGACAAAGACAGAAAAATAATATAATTCAAATGAGTACAGAGGGTCAATTGAAATTAAGGAAAGAGGAGAGAAACTGATTTAATTTAAGCAGCATTAGGGGACTAGATATTAAAAATGTTATTTCCCTGGTGCTTGACTAAAAACTGCCTTGTAGACATGCAAGGCTGTTTCTCATAATCACAAAAGGTATTAACATATGCATGGAATGACAATGAAAATTCACTAAGACCAAGGTTTCTAAGAAGGAAATTATAATTTTGGAATGTTTCTACATGGATTGTTTGCCTTAGGACTCACAAAGTCAGTCTTTGACTGACCCTTCAAATGTGTCTGAAAAGTGAGGAGTTGAATGTTAAAAACCAGAAACTCTAAATATCATAAACCTTGTCCTGTGATAAGAGAGGAAAACTCATTATTTTCTCTATATAGATCTCACAGACTGCTGTGGGATATTAAACATTGAAAATAGACTAAGATATACTTCTGATCCCAGAATGCTTTACAAAACAACGTATCTGTCAATAAGCATCAACACAGATAAATTCATTCTGAAATTCAGTACCACAGCACAGTAGCTCAGGACAGGAAGTAAAGGATAGGAAGTATTGTAAGAAAGTAAAACTGTGGGGATGAAATTTGGGTGGCAGAAAGTAATATTCCAAATTGCAGGCTGATTAGATCCATTTTGTAGGGTTTCACCAAGAGCTCACTGGATTTTTAATGACCAAAAATATTTCCAGAGTGATCAGGCTTTGGCTATTCTACCTAGTTTCCAGCTATTGTTCCAGAAGACTCTGGGTGTAGACACTTAAAACCTTCAAAGCAGCAGCTGAAGTTCAGGCAGAATGTTCAAGAGTGTCTGAGAAAGTACTAGATGCCTGTGTTCAGGCATCTGAATCCCAGCCCTTATGTCTCACCTAAAAGGTATTAAAAGTATATTCATTCACCTAGCACTGTGAAGAGACAAATAAGAGCCATCACAGGGTAGTCTGGTACTTCAGTGTAAAAGAGCAGTGGAGGGAACAGCTGAGCACAGTTTTGTCACAGCCATGAGCGATGGAATAGTCCTCTACCACATAACTCTTCAAGCAATCCAAAGTGGAGATGTACCAGTGTGATAAGTTTCCATTTACTCTAGGACACTTCACTTCCTTTACATCACTCAAGAGAGATGGAGAAGAATTTTTTCTACCACCTACCTGCCCAAGAGCTGGGGCAATGAACCTATAGGGTAGTACACAATCCATGCTGCCTGAAGACCACTTTGTGTTTTAGTGAGATATGGGAATCAAGGTGTTAAAAAGAAAACATGTTCATATTTTACACTTGCATGCTTTTAAACAATATTAACAAGATTAATTCATACCCTTTAAAATATAGAATGAAAGAGTATTTAAAAACTTCTAAAACTACACACTGTGAGCCCAACAGTCTGTAACTGCTTTGTTAAAATATAAAACTTTTCAAGCTAACAGAATGGATTAGTGGATAGCAAGGTCTGGAGGGATGAACTATTATGCTCATCCACTCTGACCTCCTGCACATGATACAGTCCAGAGCATTTCACCCAGCCATACCACCATCAAGCCCAGTAATTTATAGCTGAACTGTGCCATTTCTTTCAGAAAGAAGGACATCCAATCTTGATTTAAAGAGTCTAGGCGATTAATTTACCACATCCCTTTACCATCTGTTCCAGTGGTTAATTATCTTCAGTTAAATGTGTGTCCTATTTGCAGTCTGATCTTTGTCAGCTTTAGGCTTGTATCTGCCTCTCTGTCTGCAGACGTGATAGCTCATAATGTTGCCCGATAAAAGAAATTAGAGACACATAACAACCGAAGTCGTTATATGCGGTGCTTTATTAGGGCCCTGGGGCAAAGGGGACTAGATGTCCAAAGCCAGAGCCCGACATGGCTACAAACTTTCCAGGTTTTTATACCTTTTTTTATCANATAATACTTTGATATTTTCCATACATTAGGACTGAAGTGTGATGCCTAGACTGAAAATTTCAGGTTTTGAGTTTTGTTTTCATTTCTCTTGTTGAAATCTTAACACAAAGACTTTCAAGGCCTTGGCACAACACAATATAATATTTCATTTTGGAGCAATTTCAATGACTCAGTGTTAATGGCATATAGTATTCCAGATTTTGAGGAGTAAAAATATTATGTGCACTTCATCTGTTTGTTTAAAGTGGTTTTTCCTAATGAAGGCTGTACTGTGCTGAAATGTGGAAGCATGAGTTTGATCTAGTGGCAGGAATAAGGAGTGCTGAGAGTTTTAATTCTTCTACCCTGCTCCCAGTTCTGCCACTGCAAGTGTGAGTCAGGCAACATCACTTCGCTCAATTGTACTTAGAGGGCTGTTACAAAGTACACGGAGATTTGCTTGATTGAACCACACTAAAAAAGAGTGTCTGCCTCTTTTGAAAGCTTAGTAACTTCAATTAAAGTGATTTCCAAGTCCAATCACTACCCCAAGCTTTTGAATTCTAAGTGTATGATACTATTATAAAACACATTTTATCTACCAATATATAAATACATTTTTGTGACCAACCAGACACACCCCTTTGGACGAGCCATGTGCAGACATAAAATAGAATTTTAGTGCTAGCATAGTTCTATTATTTAACTTCAGTTATTGTAATTGCCATGTTCCCTTTATAACCTTATTCTCTATCATATGTACTTGAATGATCCCAGTGTCTATTAAACCCACAAATCCATTAATTCTGTGGTATTGGACTTCGACTGTTTTTCCTTCAAATGCTTTTCTCTATCTGAGTAGTCACAAGTTCCTCAAGGATGACCATTTAAAATCTACTCTTTTCAAAAAGTATTCTTTACCTCTATAAAGTGCAGTTTTAAGGCTGTAGTCTGTGTTTTTGTCAATACAGAGTTCTACCTTTTTTTCTATAAGCAATTAAATAAGGTTCTTTCAGGTTACTAATTTCTTAGAAGTTGTTATCATCTGAGTGTAAAGAGTTCCCCAAATACCTGACATTTTCACCACATAAATATTTTTCTTCCCCATGCCATTAAAGTCTTCAAATTTATGAACAGTCTGCACCATTCTTGGTAAAGAAATCCACTATTCCCAGTTCCACAATTGCATTTGATTTCCTTGAGCCACACAAAAGTAATCTTACACGTGGAGTGGAAAGCCTGGAGTTAACTCATGCCCTTCTTCCTAGGGTGCCTTGCCACATCTACAGAGTTGTCTGGCATTCCCCTGGCCAGGCCACTCTCACAACTGACACACAAGCTCCCCACAGACACTTCCCAGCTGCCTTCTCCTGCCTGTGGAGATGGAGCTCCATGTAGGAGTATTCCATACATGACTAGAATTTAACAATTACAAACTGTAGGAGTATTCCATACATGACTAGAATTTAACAATTACAAACTGTAGGAGTATTCCATACATGACTAAAATTTAGCAATTACAAACTGCTTTGCAACTCCTCTCCTGGTGCCTGAGGGACAGCACATGCTTTTGTGTGGTGGCAGCCCTCTGATTGCATGCAACGGTGCAGATTTGCTTAATGCAATTCAAATTCAGGCTGCTGGACAATGCCCAACAACTTCTATGTACAGACAAGGTCATGGTAATAGAACCAGCCATGCTCTGATAATAAAGATTCTGTTATTTCCTCCTGAGGGATCTTCAGGATGCACAAGGAATGCTGAATGCTGGCAGGGTACCACAGATGGCCAGAAAACCAGAGCTTTGGGAGTTAATTCCTTCCTAATCCTCCTCTCTTTCAACAGTCATGGAATGCTCCTACATCTCTTCAGTTGGGAGCTTTAATTAAGAGATTCCTTTTTTGAGCCTAATTAAAACCAAAGTCCAATTGGATAGCTTTAGAGATGTTCCCAAGATGACAGGAAGAGTTTTTTGATGGAAAAGGAGCTTCAAACAACCACAGAATTATTACAGTAGTGTAAATGTAAATTGAGAAACTTCAAGGAAGTCCATCAAATTCCTCTTCATTTCAATTATCCTCTTCTTTGAACTGGTGTAATCTCAAGTTTTACTTCCTTGACCTCAGCTTTTCTCAAACCAGCTGGCATATTCTGGATAGTAGCTGTATTAGCTGAATCAATGTAAACTCCTGGAGCCACTGGTCACATAGAGCTACACAGATTAACTCACAGGGAGGCAGTTTTGCTAAGTCATGAAATAAGTAAGAGTTGCAACTGTTAAGAATTTTTTTCTCCCTTCTACCTCTGTTTCATTCTTGATAGATTATGTATTCCCAGAATACATCAGGTATTGTGATCCTCAGCAATATTTGTGCTTACAGTGTTCAGAAAATAACAAAAGGTGAAAAATGCTGTTTACCTCTCTACAAAAACACAACATCAAAAAACACTTCCCTTGAAAGATCTATTTATTCAGCTGAGGTTGATAACTACTAGTTCAGACACACTTGAGAGTACTAGAAACCTATGGCTAGGGAAGTGCACTGTGCATCTAACAAGGAGTGACACTACAAAGCAGGATTATTTGCAGCAGGAGCTAATGGAAAATGAAGCCCTTCTGAAACAGAGTGGTCTGCAAGGACTCAGTCCTCAGCAATGTGGTAACACTGACCACCCAGACAACCTGGCTTCCTGCAGCAGCAGATCTGGCCCAGGACACAGAGCAGTGGTACTCTTATCAGAAGTAGCTTAGAAATACTGCCATGTTTCTGTCTTGCATTGAATTGTGCAAGGTACTCAAAAGTCAGGCCAAGGTATCTGGCTGTTATACTGCACTGGGAACAAAATTTCGTTTGATATTAGATTTGTACCTTTTTATTTCATCAAGACATGACTTGCGTTTAGGCCATGGGACAGAATGAAATTAATTATCTCTTATCTTCTCTATTACTTTGCACTTTTCAAGTGAAGTAATCCTTGTCCTTTTCAACTTCATCTGGCATAGACTCTTCCATTCCTTCATGCTGTGTCTTCAATAATTTGGTTGGAGTCTTGTCAGCCTTGGCCTCTGCAACAGCCATTTAGAAATGAAGCCACCAGAACAGAATGCAGTATTTTAGTTGGACCCATAACACCAACCAATATAATCCTATTTTAATATGTTCTACATTTTTCTTTCCTCTTTCATACAATCTGACATTTTTACTGGTTTTTACTTTTTACCAGCTCTACACACAGAGATTATATCTTCATTGACACCTTTTTTTTCCCCATAGAGGTTGTAGCAGAGTAAAACATAATCCTTGCATGTACATGCATGCATACTTGTGTGTAGTTTAAGTAGTTCTTTACAAAATGCATTGTTTTGCACTTCTCAGTGCTAAATCCTCTGACCTCATACCAGCAAATTATCCTGAAACTTACACAAGATCTCTGCTCACATTCTCCAACTTCTGCTTTTCTTCCCTTCTTCCCCATCTCTGCTTTGCAAAACTTGACACCAGGGATTTCTCTAACACAGGATTCCCATTCTCTCCCTCAGTCTCAGCTCCCAGCCAGGGAGTGTTAGCAAGAAGTCAAGAAAAATGTGGCTCAATTGGAAGTCTTCCAGAGTTGAGTGGTGAGAATAAGCGGAGAGACAAAATACATGGGCATAAGTGAAAAACAAGGAATTGCTGATGTTAGTTAAACAGAAAAATAAACTGAATCCCACTTAAGGTTCTTTCTGACTCTTGTCCACCTGCTTGGCAATACTAATGGATCTCTTCCTGCCTCTGTCCTCTGCCAAACCCTGTTTGCATTGCAGGGTGAGGACAGTCTTGCTAGGTGTCTCTCCAGCACTAATTCTAATATGGTTTCCATATCAAGTCAGTCTGCTAAGCATTACCATAACACAACTAATAGCCAGGAATAGAAGGCATTAACATTGAGAATTATTCCTGACTGTGAATTTCTGTGAAAAGAAACAGCAGGATGTTACCTCTGCATCAGAGCTGTATCTTTAAGCATAGAAGAATCTTTACATATCTTCTCCACTGTGAAGTGGTTCATCCTTAGAATCGATGTATGCATAGATTTATACACACAATTTATATTAAAGATATAAATATATATAAATATATATCTTCACATATTTTCTGAGAGGAAAAACAAACTCAGTGAAGTGACTGGTAATCACTATCATCAAGATTAATAATTTTTCTTGGATGCCAGAAACCTACACTGAAATTTAAGCCCTGAAAGCAGATAAATGCTGACACAACCCTGCTTTTAACCATCGTTTAAGACTAGTTCTACCAGGAACTAATTAATATAAGGGAGATAGTTTTGTTGGGGACACCAGGAAAGCTCCTCCAAGATTGCAGTAAGCCTGCACTGAGACATATCAGCCACTACCATTAAACATGCAGAGCAGGATGTGATAAAACTTTGTTTCAGTGCTCATGAATTAAATTGTAAAAATGCTTTAGAAAGAAATTGTTGCCCAGTCCCAAGGCTTCTCTAATTCCTTGTCTTCAGCCATCTACGCAGTCTCCACCTTGAAGGGGCATATCACATCCTCACCTGAAAAATGCAGATCCTACTGATGTTATGGGAACTACTAAGTTTGTCCGAGCGCCCTGTATTTGTGCTACTGTGTATCAGCCATTCAGGATGAGCAGCCTGTGTGCAAGATCTTATCCTTCCATAACTGCAGTGCCTTGAGGTCACACACTCTGCTCTGAAAGAAGAGTAAATTTCCTCAGCTCAGCCAAAGGTGAACAAGACATAGCTTGAGAACTGTCATGGTGGAGCAGCTTACCTGAGGTAATCTGATGCAAGGAAAGCACTGAGCACAAGGAACCTGTTGTTAGATTCTGCAGATACAAAGAAAACCATGACAGAGCTAAAGGAAGAAAAGACATTGTTAATTAAAAACATTCATGACCAAATACATGTTTGAACCCTAAAGCTTCCTGGGTTCTATTAGTTATCTGAGCTGTTGGAGGCATGTATACCCTCATGAAGAAATTCACCCACTGCTCCTCACAGAATGGTAGAAAAAGGGCTGTGATGCATCAAAAGATAATGTGCTTCTTATTATGCAGAGTTTCCCTTCTAATAATTCCTCTTTTATTCAGAATCCTATCTCAAATCCCCCTGATTTGAAGATTCTTCAAGTACTAGCTGCAATATACCCTGATAATCAAAGCAAACCCACTTCATAGGAGTGCATTTCAGGAGTCAGAGGATTACAACATTTGCATGCTGTTTCTTACAAAACTATAAACTGGGCATAAAAATGGGAGCACAACATACTTGTTCCTCTTCTAAAAACCAGTCAAAACCCCAAGATATCACATAGGGGATAACCCATTTAATGACACGGAAACAATTCCTTCAGTGCTGGATTCAATTAACAATGAACAGAGACAGTTCCTGCTGTTCAAAGCCTATCCAAAGGCATGGAGATTTCAGGCCTTTCTTGACAGACAAATCAGACTCCTTGAGTATTGCTCTTAGCCCATACACTCTATATTGCCATGCTATTCATTAGGAAGACTGCTTGACAATTACTCACAGTAGTGTGCTGACATGGTTTTCAGTATATGATATACTTGAGAGTACAATTAATCATTTGAGTTGTTTGCCTGTGGAATTGCAGGTCATTCAACTTTTTCAGTGCTTAAACTTTCATGGATTGCTCTGGAGATTTCAAAGAATTGGCTGCTGTTTACATGTGTACTGACAAAAATCCTTTAGAAGAAGTGAGCCTGTGAGTTAAGACATACATGAGGCTCCCAAGAAGACAGATCGTCTCACATATTGATACAACATCACAATGCAAATATCATATTGCAGTGTCAGGACAACTTGCAACAAGTGTTTTGTGGCTCTCTCAAAATCCATTTGATGTGATCCATCCCTCCTCTCATTCCTTCTGTCTGTGCACAGAAAATGTGGTTTGTTTCTTCTCTCTTTCTGGATGCTTAGAAAAATAAGAGATGAAAGCTTGAAAAACATGCTGCATACCAGATACATTAGCTACCCTCAAGAGCCACAAATAGCCCCATTATTCCTCCAGAATATTTATATTACAGTGATGCTTAGAGGCTCCAGCTAACTGCAGGGCTGTACACAATCAGGCTGTGTGCCATAGTACAAATGCATGTTAGCACACAGTCCATTTTCCAATGAGCTTGGGATCTTCATTGCAGCCTCTTGTATACACAACAGAATTAAAGATTTTTTTTTTTCCCTCAAGTGCTCCTGTGAGACGGGAAAGTTCTGTGTACTTGCCATGCTCTCACTGCAGCCAAATCCCTGGACAGTTCTAATAGGAAATTAGTGCTACAAAACTCAAGGTGCAATCTGATGAGAAGAAAAGCTGACATTTATTTACAACATTTTTAAGTTGATTTACCTCCTCATACACAGATTTTATACAGTCATATTCCTTTTCTTTCTTTAAATACATATATTTATATAGACATGTATTATTTTGAAGAAGCAGGCTGTTTGGATAATCAGCTCCAGGTCATATAGGAAGTGGATGTTTGTTTACAATATATAACTAAAATTGTTACGTATTTCAAGCCAAGGTATTAGTAAGAAACCAGAGTTTTCCAGTGCAGGAAAGATTATGTATATAAATGGATATGACTTGTACAGCAAACTCACTTCCTAAAGTTTGAGGAATCTCTTTAGGTGACAGAGATCCAGGAATGCTAATTGCTGTGTTGCTGAAGAGTTACAATAAAGGCTACTTCGTTCAGCTGATACATTACCCTTTTATGAGGAAAAACATGTCAACTGAACAGCAGCTTACATTGCATTCCTCACAGAGTACCCTGACAGGAGTAACAACCTCCCCACACACTGCCAGGGCTAAAGGTCTCAGGATTAGAGTGAACAAGGTCAATGTTAATTAATGCTTTAACTAATCACAGGTTAAGTGCTTCCAGCCACAGGCAACCTACAACACTGGTTTAATCTGCCCTATATATGGTCTGGAACTGAAATGATTGTTGTAATTTTTTTAAGCGTATGTGTATATAAATTTGTTGCATGTAATAGTGAATCAAGTATTCAAGAAGTCAGGCATTCTTTCAGGACTGATCTTCAGTGCTGGATACCTTATTTTAAGTAGTTTACACAGAAAAGCACCCAAGTATCCCCACTTCCCAATGCTGATTGTAGTTTGGGGCCTGCTCAGTGCCTGGACAAGCACAGCACTACAATAGGCTGGCACCCAAAAGCAGGGGCCACTGTTTTGCTGATGGGTAAACAGCAAGCTGCATCCATAACTCATAGCCTTTCTCTTCCTGGGCAGTGTGTGGGCCTGTGGTACAGTCACAGAGTAAGTGTAAGTTCTAGCAGACCAATTAAGCAAAACCAAAACCAAAATCCCAAAACAAACAGTAAGAAAAAAGGACGCGAAGAGGATCAACAAAAGTGAAGCCCTTTCACCTCCAAGTCATAAACATCTCTTTTGATCTCTGTGTCTCCTATTTCTGATCTGACAAGTATTACAAATGCCTAGCCCACACCCTGCTTTTCTTCAGTGATTAATGTGCTACGGTCTTTCTGAAAGCTTAAAGAGCTCTCCCTTCGGGCCACCACATTTGATAAAGAAATGAAGCCTGGCAATTAATAATTCCCTGGGCTGAGTTTTTGTTTAATAACTATTCTGTCAGTGATAGATCTAAAGGGCGAGGGTGTGGATGTGCGTGCATGTGGAGGGAGTAATTTGATTGTGGCCAGGAGATTTGGCAGGCTGGCATTACAAAGCAGCTCCTTAGCAGTTGCTGGAAAACCAGCATGACAAATCACTCCGTTTTCTGCTTCCCCAGCCTACCCCTCTCAACAGAGCTATCTCATTAGTCTCAAGGCAGCCAATCCAAGCCTATGATTTGGGAAATATTTCCTTCTTGACATTCAAGAGAACAATTCCTTTCCCGGGGAAAATTACATTTAAAAATAAATGGAAAAGCATCAATCAGCTAGGAAAATATATTCAGCTTTTTGGATCTCTGGAGAGAAAGGCGCTTTTTTATTTTATTACATTTAAATAGGACTGAAGGCCATGGTTTGATTTTAAAAAACTGAGATAACTAAAAAGATAGCACTGTAACATTTGCATGTTAATAGTTATGTTTTCTTTATATAAAGACAGTATTCATTAAAGCTACATCTTGAATATTTACAGACCTGTAGAGATGTGCTAGAAGATACATGTTAGTAGAGACAGATAGGCTACATAGTACCACAAATTATAAGGCCATTGGAATGTGGTTTTTTTAGACCAGCAAGCCAACTGTATTTCTAGGTGAACTTTTTAATAATTCTCAAGCCTCCTTTCAGGACTTAAAAAAAATCAAATTAAATTAGCTTTCCTTTAAAAACAGTTCTTTCTGCTGAACAGGATCTTATTCATTATTGCTTCCTTAGTCCAGAAAAGTATGCAAGTCAGCCAAGCCACGAAGGAGTAATTTCCTCATGCAGAGTAGCTCCAAATTTGGCCCATAGAGGACAGTCTTCTTTGTAACATCTCAGCCTATGCACTGAGCAAAAAAGAAAACAACCATATAAGTGACAGCTTTTCTAGAGCATCCAGAAATCAGGGAGGGATCCTACCCCCTCCTGCACATGTCCTCCCTATCCCAAGGAGCTGATACCTTACAGCTCTGGACATCTCTTCTCTCCCAAGCCGAGCTACTACTAGTCAGGCCTCTCCACTGCTATGCATCACCTTTCCCACTGAAGATTACCTCCTGACAGACAAGTTAAGTGACCCCAGCACATTTCACACAGATGATCTGGGTCAACTTAAGCATCTTAAATAAGTGAGTCTTTACTATGTCAGCTGACTTGGAAGAGTCACAGGAAAGTCTCAGCAGCCAAGGATGCTCTCTCAGCATTACAGAGCAGCAGAATCAGGAATATAATACAGATTTTCTGGCTCCTAGTCCAGCTTCCCTGTGGATGAAGCTCTCTGCCTTTTCAACTCTGACAGAAAAATACATTCAGCAAACCCTTCTAATGAGATTCCCCACAAATGTATCTAAGGAGATATTTTCATATTATGAGAGCGATTATGAATTTTATCCAGGGGGTAAATAACCTAGAAAATTAGATGTGTCACTGCTAGGCCATGAAAGAAGAATTGATTACATCACCTTTTCCTAATGGGATATTATAACTGACCGTGTATTATTTCTGCAGACCTGCAAGCTCTACCATGTCTCATAATTCACTGCAAAATGTTGGAATTCAGGCTTTGCCCATATCATTACACGAAGATGAAGTGCTAGTGCTGCTCTGAATTACATTTCTATTCATTTTACTCATTTTTTTAAGTATTTGCTTCTCATACATAAATTGTTACTATTATATAAAGATTCACTAAGGCACCTTGCTGACAATTTTCTCTTTTACTCTGAATTAATAACAAAATGCATATCAGTAGCAGTGGGGTTTTTTCTTTCCACTTAATACAATGCTTGGATAACAGAGCATTTAAAGATTTATGATACATATTAATAGCATTTGAACACTCTTCAGAGTAAATACCCCTTTGTTTTTCACCCTCTCCTTCTATACTTACCTTTTCTTATATTATGTCAGCTCTCTGCACATCACACACTTTAAAACAAGACCACCCCATCACATTCTTTCTCCTCCGCCCCTTCCTTTTCAGTTGGCAGCAAAAACTCACTACTTAAAGAAAAATGACCACTCATCCCATCTGCCACCCCTTACACTGCAGAGAAAAATCTCAATATATCTGCTCACCTAGACAAATCCAGGCAGTATTGTCAAGACTGAATATCAGGCCACAGTCACAAAGGCTGCTGCTCTATTAAATACTTTAGCTGATAAGGCATTGATGTGATAGCTTTAGTCCATACCATAATAAGCCATAGTCAATTGTTTGCAAAGTCAGACAAACAGCAGTTTTTAGGACTGTGCCAGATGTTTACCTAATTTACCCAATTAAAGCAATCTATTGTACATACATCTTTTCTGTTGGTGACAGCACTCAATTACTAGCTTCTATTCAATGTGAAGTGACAGAATTTTTTTTAAATAAACTGAAACCAAATACTATTTTTTTTTAATTCTCTATATTATTCGTCCAGATTTTATGTGAAATTTACAAAATAATGTTCTTTCCTCCTACAGCACTTTTAACTTTGTGATAGGAGGGTGATTTTGTGGACATGATGAGCTGTGTGAATGAACCATCTTCTGCAACACCATATTTCAATTTCTTCTAGGAAAAGACCAGCCCCGCAGTGCTGTTAACCATTCTTGCTTTCCCAAGAAAATATTCCTTCCTCCCCGTCTTTTCTGGGATTCAAATAGTTTTGTGGTATCTTTAGGAATTATCACCTCTTTCTAGTTCTGTTACCTGTTTTTTAAAAAGATGACACCCTGATAGCAATTTGAACACTAGTGCCAAATTCAGCATCTTTTTGTGGATGTATGTGGTTTGGATTCATCACTCACCATTCTGAGTGATTGTGAAATTCTGATCATTTCTAAACAGTCCCTGGGACAAAAAAAAGAAAAAAACAGAAAAACCAAGACAACCAAAACCAAAAAACCAGAAATAATTACGTTCCCTTCTTGTTTAAGGAGCACTAAAACCAGACACTAGCCCGTCACTTGCCAAGTGCACAACACCCAAGGGGCACCACCTACTTGTTGAGCCCCCAGTACTCAAGAAGGAATTTGAGGAAGTTGTCACACTCCAAAACGGCCCATTTTAAAATATTGCTTATTTCTGGCAGGACCTGAGCATCTGTTTCAGTAACTCAGGAAGGGATATTCCAACAGAGTTGAGGAACAACATGGGAGGTTCTACGCCAAGTACCAGCTGCAGTGCTGGAGCACACGAGCAGCTCTGAGTGCCAGAAGCCAGCACTGGGTGGCAGGCTAGGACAGCACTTAGGCGTGACTCCCAGCCCTGGTACACCACTTCCCAGCTTCTCCCTAAGTCTCTCCTTGTCACCTACAAAAGGCAACAAAAGTTTTAGTTGGGTGGTAGAGCAGGAAAAGCCCACACACCCAGCACTGGGGACTGTCTTGTTCAACTAGCTGTGCCCAAGAAACCAGGCAGAGTTCTCCCTATCCCTGCAGCCACAGGAGGCTGCAGATACTGGCTCATCCTTTTGTCTCTTTAAACTTGAAGTAAAAACACCTTTGAGAGGGTAGAGGGTGACTGGAATTTGTCCAGGCAGCTAATCTTGCAGGTGTAATTTTAGAATGGAGCAATCTGGTAGTCACAAACATTAACAAGTATATCTTGCACTGCATCCCAGTGTTATGTAAAAACAGCTTGGGAATCAGCAGCCTTCTTCCCCATGGAAGCAACCACCAAAACCTTCCTCCATCACCACTAATAAGGGCAGAACTAACTTGCAAGGTAATCCCCTTGACAAAGACCAGTTCTCCTCCATTCCTAGGAAAAGAAAGTCATCTGTTGGGTATATGCACAAATGCCTCTCAAAGTCAGCCCATGGGGACAGAGATGTTTCAATTCTCCACAACAAAGCTACTGGTGGTTCTATGCATCTTTGCAATCTTCTTTCTGTGTGTTTGGGTGCTCTGTTGCATTCCAGTCCCTTTGTCTCCTTCTGGGCCTACTGTGATACACACCAAATGTCTGCAGACCATTCAAACACTCAGCCCTGTCTGAGTGCATAAAATGCTAATCTCATTAGATTTCTCATTTTCAGTGTAATATTGTCACAGTGCTATGCACCACTGCCACAGATTAGCAGGCTTGCCAGAATGGAGACCCGCTAATGAGTTAATCCAAATAACACTCAAATCCCAAATCAGATTTAAAGCCATCTAGACAGAGGACCCGCCAAGGATGGGTGTGGGGGAGGAGGGAAGATGGTGGTCCTAGTTTTGACAGAAGTAGTTGTCAATTAAGTGAGAGAGAGGTGTAAGGGAGAAGCAAGTATGCATTTTTTTCCTTGGGAGGACAGGCTCAGTCAACCTCCAAGTTACCATGCACAATCCAAATGCAAAACCTGAGAAATAATCTGCAAAAAACACATGTATCTGTATAGACAGTCAGCTTCTGACTTGAGAGACATTTAGCTATAAAACCAGGAGCTAGCAAAGTGTCTATTGCCATCATTTAATCTACAGTGCTTGGAAGGTCTAAGCAACTTGTAGCTCTGAGTTTGATTCATTCTATACAGGAACCTGGAGATGAAAGGGAGGAATGGTTTTCATGTATTAGTTTCTTATTTTACAAATGACCAAACATGTTGAAGAGATGCACAGAGGCTTGAAGGAAAGGCACCAAGGGAAACACATGTTTTATTGTTTGCATTTGAAGTAAGTTCCTAAAACTGCAGTCTGAAGGGTAGAGCTGGCAGGCATCTCTTTTCTTTTTCACCATGATTTTAAATGAAATTGTTGCTTCAGTGGGAAAATACTGAATTACTGAAGCTGAAAAATTTCATGAGTACATAGTGGGTTCATTAGGCCTCCAGTAAGACATAGTTCCACCTTAGGCTTGGAAAAATGTGGCCAGAGCCCAAGGAAGCACCTCAGAACAGCCTGGCCAGCAGAATACAGTCTCAGAACAGAGGAAAACAAGAACACAAGAGGGACAGAGACGCCTCCAACCAAAGTCCAAATTTTGAAAGGCCTCATCTTTACTTCATGGAGAGAAAAACTTTCAGTACAGTATTGGCCTATATCTCTGGACAAAAATACTGTTTGCAATTCAACAATTTACCAAAGATTGCCTAAAAAAACAGTATAGCTTTCCATTGCACCTATTTCTTCCTTGTGGATCCATTCATGTATGTTTTACCAGAAATGTGAACTTTTTTTGCCAACAGTAGAGAATAAGTCTTGCATCCTTTAATAAA
Organism: Toxostoma redivivum; assembly: GCA_013397375.1. Classification (NCBI taxonomy): domain Eukaryota; kingdom Metazoa; phylum Chordata; class Aves; order Passeriformes; family Mimidae; genus Toxostoma; species Toxostoma redivivum. Next base: position 2,008,876 of record VXBI01010041.1, on the reverse strand, counting down.
AGCCTAAGAACTTAGCACTTTGACTACATAGTTGCTAAGAAGGGAAGAGAAATGCATTTTATGCTGACATCATCAACAAACTTCTCTGCAAAGTTTTACTTTCATTTCACTATTGATGGATGGAGTTAGAAAGAAGAAAGTTTGCCTCTCAGGTGTGGAATTCAGCTAAGCAAAACTGCTGAGAAAATTCTATTTTGATTGGTAAATATAGCCAGCTTTTTATGGAAACCAGTCTGTAGAAACTTTTATAAAATGTTGTGTTAAGAAAACATCTCTTCCCAGAAGTCATGCTTCTCAGCACATCCCTTACTGCTGTACTTTAACTACTGTGGCAACTATGAGAGAATGCAAGCCCACTGAGTTGAGTCAGAACCTGAAGCAGTCAGTCTGAATCTGTTGATTTTGCAACACCTTGATGCAGGCCTTAAACTGCATTGTGTGCAGACAGAAGCATTGTGTGTCTCTTTCCGGCTCTCACTAAACAAACAAATAAATAGGAAGCATCACATTCAAAGAAAGAGAGTCCTTTGCTTTATTCTGTCCACTAAATTGTCCTGATGATAAAGCATGCCAATTTACTGCCAATTTTTATGCATGGAACAAATTTTCCATCTTTTAAGATGTTACCTCTTTTTGTTCACCAATAAATAGATTCCAATGTAAAGGGAATTAAATAGCCAGCAGTGCCAAACTTTCCAAATGTAGCTAAGCTGCCAGGAACATGCTTTTGTGTCCTGCCCCTTCCAGAGACAACTGCCCACAACAATCTTCCTGCTCCATGCTAACAAGGTATTAATAACAATAGTAATCACAGTTTGCCTGCTCAGCTCACCCCAGGAACATGGCAGCAAATTGATGATCATTTCTCATTGTGAATTATGACACAGGCACATCACCTCACCCTTGGAATAAAACAGCACCTGCCAATCCCGTTAAAACAGCAAGGGGAAAAATGAAAGCCCTGCCATAGCCAATCTGATTCCCTGCTGACTCTAATTACCCAGACGGGAATTCTACAATTGCTTCCTCCACCAACTCCCTCTCTGCAGTCTGCAGACTTTGGCTAGTTCTTTCTTTTGTATGCCTACTGCCACTGAGTAGATTGGGTTCCTAATGAGTCTTGACACTAATGGTACAGGGAGACAGTGCAATTATATATCCCTCTCCCATTCAGAGCAAACCTGGCAGGAAATGACCTGAGACCTCACACCCTTCTACCCCAAAGAATCCAGTTATAATGCCTCAGGAGCAGGGCCAGCTGGTGCACGCTTCCACCCCCCCGCCTCAGCAGCCCTCACTTCACTTCCCCTTTCCATTGTGCAGGTGGCTAGAAACAGTTCTTTATGGCCTAATCCATGACCAGTGGGTTGAGGCTAATACAGAAGCCAGAGAAGCCTTAGCACATTTGGAACTGAAGCTCATCAAGAAAGGAAAAAAAAAAGGAAAAAGAGCATTATTTCACACATGTGCTGGACAGCTCTAACACACAGTTGTTGTCTATTAGGTGTTTAACAATGTGTGTAACTCAGACTGCTTTAAAGTGGGGAGGGGAGAGACATGTGCTTCTGTGATTTCCATGTTGATTGTAGTCCAGGTGTAAAAGAGACTGGAGCTACCTATTGAACTGTGAGCTAATTACAAGAAGAAACAGCTGTTGTCTGTTAATGAGGATGCAGATCCATAAGAAACATGTTAGCTGGTGAGGAATAAACATATCTTCCACTCCTCGACAGAGCAGCAGCTCAGTCTTGTATCTATGACTTGTGTTGCCACATCATCTGAACAACTAACAAATGATATGTTTGCCTCTGAGAAAAGCCCTGTAAGAGAGGAAAGCACTAGTCCAAATATACAAGTAGGAAGATGCAGCAGAGGACCAAGGACATATACAGAGTCTGATTGAAGCATAAAATAGGCCTGAATCAGCTTATTTGTACTCAAGTGTTTTAAGTACAAATCTATTGTTTGCTTCATGCTAGTAACTCTGAACCCAGTACTTTGTGTATCACTGAATTTCTTTACTGCTTTACCCTGTGATAGCATAGTCTCCTACTTCTATTAACCTCAGTGCTACTTCTGTTTCCCCTCAGGGCCCTACAAGTCTTCTGCCTCTCAGCTATTTATTGTGATATATGAGATGTTTCTCTTAACCTTCAAAGAGTTCATCTGACCTTCAATGTTCCTCCTGGTCCTCTTCACCCTTCCATACACGGGAAGTCCTGCAGCTCTCAGCTGCTCACCAGCTTCCATCCTGTTACCCTCCATACATGCACCCTGACTGATTCTCTGTGCATTAGGACTCTGTACTTTGTCTCCTGGATAGCATTATCTGTGGTGGCTCTAAAGCTGCCATCAGCATGAGCTCTCAAATTTCAATGCTTATGGATTATTACAGTTTAACGCCAAGGGAAAACTTAGGAGAATCTCCAGGGTAACTCCGCTGGCAACAGTTACAGCACTGATCATTTCAAGAATTATTTAAACCTTTTACATCCTCTTTTCCTCCAAAATTTGGTCTAAAATATATATCATTTTAAGAAACAATGGCTAATTTTAATCCAACTAATTGCTTTTTTCCTTTTTGACATAGGTGCTCTGAAACACATAATATCCTGTAAAGTTTTGAGGAACAAAGAATTGTGCAGAGAAAGCATCACAATTATGCAGGTGGGGCTATTCTATAACCCTCTACACAAAGAATTCCTTACTTGTAGTACATGAAAAAGGAGCAGTTATTTCAAGTAGCTCAGGGAACTCCTAATGGAGTTCTTGCTTTTTATTTTCCTCTCCATTTTTAAAGTATTATTTACTGTAGTATTCAATTAAGAACAAGGGTTTACTATAGCAACCACAGCAGAGAGTGGTACTATTCATATGCAGTCTCTGAAATACAAGCTTTTAAGCACCTTCTTAGCAACACTTGTTAATAAACCTGTGACAGAGAATAATGCCATGTGGTTTATAAGGAGTGACTTGTACCTGGAATGAAGTCTGCAGGAACTGTATTGCTTGAGGTCTTCCCATTTCTCCCTGACTTTACCTTTCTAGAGTTAGCACACTTGTTAGCAGAGAACAAGGCTAATAAAAATATAAAGACATCACCTTTGGACTGGGACTACAAAGGAGGAACTGTCATATGGCAGCTTAGCTCTCTGCCACTACGTGGCAGCAAAAGTTGCTTGTGATTCCCTGCATCAGTATCTTCGTAGGCATTCCAGCTGTGACCTTGCCATCACTCATTCTGGGGACCCTCTCCCATTCAGCATCTGCCAGCTGTCAGCTTAGGACTCCAGGGAAAATTATAGAAGATTTCTGGAAAATTACAAGGGGCAGCAGAAGGGAGCATTTGATTTGTTTCTATTTTCTCTGTGTAAGGCATTTCAGGTGCCTCATGTTGCCAGCTTCCTGACTTTCTTTTGCCTGGGTGGCCCCATTCTTCCATAACTTTCCACTTTAACTGCTTTAGTTTTTCTCCTGTCTCTCCATCTCACATAGCTCTTTTTCCCACGATGTCGATGTCATTTGCCTTCTCAAATCCATTCCACAAGAATGGGAGAGCAACAAAGCATCCTCTCCCCTTCTGATGCAGAGACTGGATATTATTTAGACTTATCATTGAGTATGATCATTATCTTCCTTGACAAGTTTTCCTTTCTCAAACTGCAGTCCCTTTACAAAGGCACCTTCTAGACATTTACAGCAAAGCTGTAAATGGGTGTGCACCGGGAAAACCCACAATTAACAACTGTGGTTAACCACAAGTAGATAAGGCCATTTTAAACATGCCTGTCTTTGTCAAGACCAAGATGCTAAGTGGTGTTCGAAGTATACTCACTTTAGATGCTATGGATAATTCTATTTTCACGTTCCCTGCTCAACCTGCTTCACCTACTGGTTGAGAACATAAGAAATACATTCACAGTTCCCGTGGATTTAATATTCAGGATTCTTATTCTTTCATCGATTGAGGTACCATTGAATTCAGGCTGGCAGTGTTCCACACTATAAGACAGAAGTGCTGAACACTGCATCCTGATTTCTCATCTCATTATGGCCTACATTTTTAACTGATGTATTTTGTTGCATTTTCCACTTCTTTCCTAGGATCCAGCTGCTAGCATGGTCACGTAACCACTCCACAGGGTAGCTACATCGGGACCGTTTTGTGGGTATTGTTTTTAAATGTGTCGGGGTTGAGAATGCTTTCTGCACATACAGTATTACTGTTCTTTGCAGAAAGCTATCTGCAAACATGTTCAAAACTACATTCTACTATGAATTTAGAAAAGAGTGTTGGATTTACATTAAGACCAAACACTCCTTCAGGCGGGAGCTCCTGTTTGTACTGTTACCTAGGCAATGGTTGTAGAAAGTGCCTGAGCACACATAAGTGCAAAGGAAAAGGACCTGACCGGCTAGAATTGGGTGCTGCTGATTACAGCTGCTATTTCCAGAAGACTTAAGGGAAACACAGACACACACTCCAGGCTCACAGAAAGAAACAGTTCTGAGCACTCGTGCAATTACAGCTGCAGAAAAGGAACCACTCTGGAGTATCAGGCTGCTCATTAACTTCCACTGCCAAGGTTAACACCTATATTTTAGCTCTTTAACAGATGGCCTGTGAAACTCCCTTTGATAATCTGCTTTTCTCCTCCTGCTGTAGGACCCAAATCAAGGCCCGATCAGACAGTTTTCAATCTTCTTTTAAAAGCCAATGTCGATTTTAAGTGAAATGATATTGCACAAATTGTTTTAATTAAAAGAGCCCTATTTTCTCCTTGACTAGCATCATACCCCAGGTAGCAACAACACTGACAAGAAAATCAACAGGTGGCCTGTTTGCCAATTACCTGAGCACATCTGCTTTATTCAGCACATTTTCAGTAGGAGTTGGTTGCATTCACTTAGACTTTTATAGTCTGATTTATTAATGACTCTTTTAACCCAATAGCTAGAAATTTAATTGAATCACTTCAAAAAGATGTTAAGAAAAGCTATAATCTTTGACAGACCAATGCCAAACAAGAAGTGTAGCCAGAGTCTCATTCATTAAAAATCATGTTATTCAGCTCCAGCACATCCGCTGGCTTGCTGGAAACTATAATTTTAATACTGATACTTTCCCAAGTCCCACATTGCTACATATTTTGAATATTTTGTCCCAATATGGTCTGATTATTGCTAAGTGTAAAATCACTGCCAACTAATTTCATGCAAGCTGGATTTAATTTCAGAAATGGGTGGAGGATGAATAAGGATGAATACTACAAAAGGCCTTCTACTGCAAAATCCTTCAGTTCAAACTATGGCAAGCCACAAGCAGGCTTGCTACCCAGGCTAATCTTCACACAACTTGTATCTCCAAGAAAGATCTCTTCAGTATAAACACAAAGCTCTGCTTCTGTAGCTGAGAGCCAGCAGGAACTGTGCATTCTTGTGGGTTGTGAAAGAAAATTCCTTGGGCCTAGACCCTCCAAACTCAGTAAATGCACTAATTATGAACCTGAAATTCCTCTCTGTTAATGCCCCCAGGCTCTGGATAGGCTTTTATAGCACTCACACTAGCACCCCAGAGTTCTTTTGTGCATTACTGCAGGGCCAGCTTCACAGAAAATGTAGCTGTAAGTTGCCTTCCTGTTATATGGAAGTAAAAATCAATTGTTTTCTCAGTGTTCAAAGCACTGACACAAGTTGTGGAGATTCTGGATTCAGCTCTATTCGTTTTGTGAGAGACATTAAGCTCTTAGCTCTCTGGTGGAACAGATTTAACCATCGGGCTAATTCCAGGAAAAGACTTTTGCTGAAACTACAGGACTGCCATGAGCAGTGAGGAATGTGATCAAAGGGACAGGGAAGTTCCTTGAGGCATAGCAGACGTGGGTCCTCATTCTTTCACCAAAGGCTTTACATTAAAACTTCCTATTAAGTTGCTGGAAATAATACAACTGACAGACTCAAAAAGCCTAAGTGGGCAGATGTCTCATCTGACAGTGCTGAATGTGGTACCTCAGTTCTAGAAAGGTATACAAATTTAAGTACATCTATCTCCAGCTTGCTAGCTTTTGTGAATGGCTCTCTGGAATGCCTGTTTCTGACTGAATACTGCAGAGAGAATATAGGTACCTCTGTAAGGTTTGTGATATTACAAGCTGTAAATTCTTACATCTTTGTGTCCCAGATGTTGATACAATTTTATGCTCTTACATATTTCAAGGAGCAGTCTTTCACCCACATGCTGATTGCTTTCACCTCATATGCTCAGGTTTGGAGGGCAGCTCACGAGGAAGAGATGCTGCCAAGCCAAACTACCAGTGCTCATCATAACTGTGCTCTCAGCCAGAAAAAAAATTCAAGTTTATAAACATAGTCTAAAGCTGAGTAAGCTGAGAAGCTACGATGCATGCTCTGTCACAAGCTCTCTAGATTTTCAGCACAGATGAGTGAAGTTACCTCTTCTCTGCCTTGCTGATATGACTAGGCCAAAACAGCTTTGCAGGACTGCAAACAGAAAAGAGACACTTTTGCTGTGACAAGATCAGCTCTATGATTATGAGTAGGAAGAGAAATAGGAGCAACCACTTGACACAAATTTAGTGGGACAGCCAGTGGTTATCAAGGACGTGAAAAAGTGATTTCTCAGCTCAGCAGCTGAACCAGAAAAAAAGAGCGTAAATATTTTATTTTATTTGGACTGAACCAAAGCTTTTGTTTTTAAATCCATCATCCTTCCTTTGGGTTGTACTAGTGCCCTATCTGAGCCAAAATAGGATATTTTGTTTTCAAGGATTTGTGAGAAAAGCAAAAGAAATGAAAGGTTAGATTCAACAAGGTGATAGAAGAGACTGTCACCAGTATAAGAGTCCCTCAGAAATGGCTGGTGAACTTACCTCAGATTTGGGCAATCATCCCTCAAAAACTAGTTAATAAGGGGGCAAAGATTAAAGCCCAGCTCCCTGTTGGGTGTTTTGTACATTAGGTTAGAAAGTTGTGATCTCTCTGAACCCACAAACATACACAATCCCTTGGAGAGATTCCAAAGACATCCCACTTCTACATAACCCATTGTCTGTTAGCCAAGGCACATTTCTATGGGAGGGGGCATTGAAGAGAGGGGGTAAATCCTCAGACTAAAAATCAATTGGTGCATAATCTGTCATGGAGCAGAGGTTTCCACCATGTACCGCTCTCTCAGCCTGTTCCGTAGCACAGTAAATTAGACTGTCATTTGCCAGTAATGAGGTAGCTGCAGCAAATCCTGCCCTAGAGCAAGAGATGGCCTTCTCAGCATCCCTTCCAGCCTTCTCTTTCTGCAATCCTGTGATCCTGACTGCTGAAGAAGTCCTGGGTGAAACAAACCCACTATTTAGTATTTGCTTGTGCAGCCTAGTAAGTTACCTAAGGGTGAAGGAAACAGGATAATGGCTAGCAGGGTAAATTACATAAATGGGTTTTCCCTGGACACTCTAAATATGCTGATTGTCTTACCATTAGACAGCAAAATTATCTGGGGCCAAAACAGAAGAAGCAAGCAAAGGAGCTACTGGATAAAGGGCAATGGCTGAAGAAATTTAAAGTTCCTTTTTTCAAGGAAGTTGAATTTTAAATGTTTATTTGCCTGTGATAGAGTGTATGAAAAACTCCCTGGCCTTTTTTGTGTATTGAAATACTCTGCAAAGTGTCAATTTTCCATGTTTACCCCAGGGTTATTTCTACAATAGCAGTTCTCTCCCAGGCATTCACTATCAGTAAGGATGCTCGTTCCAGTGACTCTGATCCTTTTTCCTGCCACAATGACAGCCTGTGGCATAGCTTTTTCTCCCGTTAGACATCCTGAGGAAAGCCAACACTAATGCCAGTTTTGGAGACAATACTGGCCTTCCATGGACAGTAATATGAGGCTGCAAAGCAAACTTTGCTTTCAAACAGCCACAACAAAATAACAAATCCACCCCTTCATTTTCTACACTCTATTTTCCTAATTAGGTGGGTGGGGGAACAAATGTCCACATGCAGAAAGTAGGTGGGCATAGGCTGGATAAATCCCATGCTCCCAATTCTTGGCATGGAACAGCACAGCCATTATCCCTTCTAAATGTCAGGGAACTAGCTCCAACTCTATGAGGTGCCAGACACCTGCTCCCACTACTCCCAGCTTTGCCTTCTGCTGTTGCATCTCTCACTCACAGGCCTTGGTGTAATTCCACTCTGCACAAATTGAGCCATAAGTGCCAGGAAAGTGGGATTCTGAAAGCATTTCATAGAAAGGCACAGACCAGGGCAACAACAGCCCCACAAGGAGGTACACAGCTGCCACTTCCATGAAGAGGAGCCACTCAGCACCGAGGCTGTACATTGATAAAAAGCCAGGAGAGGGTTAAAGCAAGATGCTTTCTTGCAGGAAAATGAAGTGAAATGGGTTTAGGGATTTTTTTCACAACAAAAAGAGGTGGAAGAGCCACAAAAGGCTATTGAAAGGCGACAGTGAGCTCTCCTGTCTGACACATGTTGACACAGAAGCAATGGCAACACAACAAGGCTGTCACATTGAAAATGCAGCTCTTCCAGCCACAGAATGGGGTGCAGGGCAAATCCTGTCCAGTGAAGTCCTTGAATAGAGGGGAATCTGTCTGACTTAGTGTGAAGAGGCAGCAAGGTGGATAGAGCCTGCCTCAGGAGGTCATCTTTTTCTGCCTATGATCAGGGCTTCCAAAATGCTTCAATCTACCTGTTTAAGGCAGGAAGAGCCAGCAGAGAAACCATGATGTGTAGTAAAAGACAGAGCTGCAAAGTGTTGAGCAGAGGGTAAAAAGGAAGAGGTGAGAATGTTTCTTAGTTTCTTCCTCTGGCTTTTTCCAGGGACTGTTGATCTTGGACAAGTGACACCTAATGGACCACTCAGCAGCAATCCTAAAACCTTCCCATCCTTGTGCAGCAAAGCAGCCCAATGGCCAAAACAGGAGCCTGCTGCAGATCATTGCAACACTCCAACATGGTCCAGCAAACCTATCACCATTGTTTGCAGGACGGAAGTGTTTAATGTCCCAGATGACTGTCAGCCCACAGCCTTGTTGGAGAGGCACTGACAGCTGTGCCACGGGGACAGTGTGGTTCCCCACTCCCTGATCTACATGGAATGTGCCCTGGTGCTCACACCGCTCCTGTTAGCTGAGCTGAGCTGAGCTGGTTTAGTCTGGAACCAGTCGGAGAGCACACATGCAAATGTGATACCCTTCTGGAACATCTGGGAAAGGCAATGCCAACAGGCAAAGGTGGCAGCTTTTCCACTGGAGGCTTGGAAGCAGTAAGAGACAGATCCTGCCACACAGGAAGCACAGCAAACATGGGTGAGAAGAAAAGGAACGTGCCAGACCCCAAGATGGTCATTCCTGTAAAGAATTGCCAGCATCCCCAGCTGGGTCAGACCACTATTTCCAATATATATTTCTGCAACTGAAGGTGTACATCCAGACTCCTTGGCAAATAAGAACATGCCCCATTCCTGATGTATGCCTGCCTGTTACACAAATTTATTGATATGTACAAAGTTATTTATCTTCTGACTGCTCTGCAGCACATCCCTACCCTTGTAGTAGAATAACTTCACAACTCTGATTAACTTGCATCTCTTTGGGCTAACCCGCAGGCTGCTGGCCATAGCACTGTAAATCACACAAGCCATTTAGCATCAAACTACAGAGATAGGCAAGAAAAAGAACCGGTGCCTTGCTTTTTAGCTCTTCACTGGCTTCACTATTTTCATGGAAATAGCAGAGGTGTTCCATTTTCAGTAACAATATTGTCACCATAATGTTCAGGTACTTCAAACAACCTGTTTAAAAAGCTTAATGTGTTACTGACACGTATTTTAATGCACAGTTGCAGGAGCTGTGGCACCACCTGAAGATAAGACATATCTGCACTTGATGAATCGTGTATCACTCAAGAAAAATGGGACACTTTTGAATGACATGACCCTTTCTGCCACACCATGCTTCTCTAGAGGCTGTCCACTAAAGACACCAAATAACACACCAAGCAAAGTACAAGTCGTCTTGTGCCTACAGGGTGGTTTCTCTGGCAATGATAAGCACTGCTCTCCCAATACAAACCATTTGTCAGCTTAATGCTTCCATGAATGTCAGACCAGTTCTGCCCATGAATGCACCTCAGAAAAGGTACCAGTTATACCATGATAATTCAGAGGAGCAATATATTGATTAGCATAGAAACAGAATAATATTCCCAGACTACATTCTACCTCATTTCCAAACTCATGAGTCCCCCATATGTCAGCTTGAGTTGCAACGTTTCACCTATTGAATTTTCTGCAAAATTGGTGAGAATCAATTTGAAAGCTCTTATGTAGGAATTTAGTCTTTCTCTCTGGGAATCATAAACATTAATCAAGCCATACACTGCATGATAATAATTTTAATTGATATTACATAGCACCTAGCAATTCCCAACTAAGTTACAGACGTTTGAGCAGTATTCATATAAGGCAAAGATATTGTCCTTCAGGAGACAAGAGGCCAACACATGGAGAAAGAACATGAGAAAATGAGAAATTATGTAGAGTTCAGTCACATTCTGAGTCTTATTAAAGAACAAGTCACTTTATAGTGGAAGGTTTCTGTTACTGTAAGGTTGGGTTTTTTTAAAGGAAAGTCATTATTGGGAATTGCAAGATATGTGCCAAGCACATATTTTTTTTACAGAATTTCTTACTCATACAGTGCTTCAACATCTATTGCTAAGGGCAAATATCCTTCTGAAGTAAAAACCTCGGAAAATTACTATTGAGAAGATTAACATCTAGCATATAAAATAACATAAGACAACAAGCAGCTGTATATGGAAAGGAGGAAAAATACTTGTCTAATCAGTTGTCAGTAGGTCAAATTTTGATCTCAAATAACCAGTCTGAAATAAGTCTGTTTACATGTTCACTAACCTGATGTCAGTTGGTTAAATGAACTCAGAATCTGCCAGCCAAACACACAGTACACTTAAAATCATTTTACTTCTCTGATACACGTCTCAATGTTGGGAGCTATGTGGATTTCCACTTCTGGAGTATTAACTTCTTTTCAGCCAGCAAAATCCACAGGATCTGTTGGTCTTGGAATCAGAAACTGCCAGCTGTCTACTTCACTCAGTATGAATAAATGCAGATTTACTGTTTCAAACAGACTTATAAAGAATTGTGGTTTTCTGAAACCAGAAACAACCTTTTAAATCTCCACAAGCAATCTCCAGACCTATTTTCCTTTTACACTATCTGTAGACTAAAACCTGAAGACTGTGTATGAAGATCACTAAAGATCATTCTCCAGAGAGAGAAAGGAAGAAAGAAAGTCAGAGTCTTGTTGGAGCTATTGAAAAAACTGCCATGTTATGCTTGCATTATGTGCTATTTTGGAGAAGTGCCCAATTTCAGCTTATATAGGAAGCATTAGCATGGTCAGTTGTGCTATAAACATCAGAGATAACACATCGTCCTTCTTGGTTTGTTGCACAGCATCCAGCTTGAGGAAAGAAAGTAGAGGGAAGCGAAGGCATGGCAAAAGAAGAAAAAGAGTCAATATATACTAAGGAAAGGAAAGAGAATGACTATCTTCAATTTCAGGACAGAAGTAAGATGGAGATGATAACATGCAAGTTCCATTAAGCTGATTATTTCTCTTCTCACTTGTGCAAACCAGTCAATGAAATTTAGCAGGTTGGTAGGTCTGTCTCTTTCTTACTCCTAGTGCAAGCACAAAAGCACCTGCTGTTGCTATTTCAAGTGAAAAATAAATATCTGAGAGGAGGGAGGTGCAAAAAAAGTATAATCTGGATGGCTTTCCCCTTACTTAAATGCAACCCAATGCTAAAAAATCTCAGCTTGCACTCATTGTCCCTGACACAGAGGGCCAAAAAAGAAACCACAAACCCTGACCTTTTCCATTCTGCCAGGTTAAGAACAAAAGGACATTTTGACTTAATTACCCTTGTTTGAAAGTGACCTTAAATTTAAAAACAAAGCCAGAACAGCTCTGACCATTTTTTCCCCAAAATAATTTAAAAGTTTCCCATGCAAGATTTTGGCACAAAAGACCTGCCCAGTGGAAGTGGCACAAGTACCACAAAATACTGTGACTGGGATAAAAATCTCAATAATATCTCAGACCGCTGCAGAATTTAACAACAGATCCATCAGGTCCCACACATGAAATATAGGATCTTCTTCTAAATCCTAATAATCACTCTTCTGACCTGTCCTTAGTGGCTGATGGAGCAGTACTGTGGCTTGTTTCATCATGCTGGGACCCTTCAGGTCTCTTTGCTCTCCAGACTGCTGTATCCATCCTGTGCAGTTGTAATGGAGAAAAGGCAGTTATCTCCTGCATGCAAGAACATGCCCCACAGATGCCTAGCAAGACAGCCAGTGAGTGACACAGCATATCAGATGCTCCTTCACATTACAGCAATCCCAAAACTGTTGTTTCACACTGAAAGAAGTCTGAGAACATACACTGGGCTGGCCTGAACCCCAAGAGCAGATCACATTTAAACCAGCCCAAATACCTTGACATAACAATAAAGGTGCACCACTCAGACTTCTAGGAACAGTACTTGGAGGGCTCAGATCAACCTTATTATTTCACAAATCTCTCCTCTAAGCCTTAAAAACTCTGTCAGTGTTTAGAAATGTTTTTTAAGTGTGTACTTTAAACTAATTTCACTGTTGCAAAGGCATTGTCTGTCTTCATTACCAGGGTTTTCACAGAAAAAGCTCTATTGTATGTATTTTAATAATTTACTCAATCTGCGTATACTCACTCATTTCCCTTTCAACTAGCAGTGCAACCATGCAAGTGCAACTCAGTGGATGAAGCAGCTATGAAAAATTGTTTAACTGTGACCTTAAGCAGCCTAGTTATGGCAGAAATCCTCTGCCATTAATCAATTACATTTTGTCTGTAGCCTTGACTTTGTACTCTATATGAAGCCCTTCATTGCAGAAAAGCTGGTGGATAGCTTAAGAATATAAAAATTACATTCAGATTTCAGAGCAAAAAAAAAGCAAACAGGAGAAAATATCTTGACAATATTCTTATGCAGTTTCCAGATGCTGCAACATGCTTTTTTGGAAATGTGGTGTGGCTTTTTCTTGTGTTATTTGAGAAAGTGTGTAATCACCCAGTTGTTTGGCTTATCATACAAGAAGTTGCCAGCAAAAAACTGTTATCTCTCAACTATGAGATTTCTGTCTCTGGCTGACATTGCTGATTAAAGAGTCCCTGTGGTGAGCGAGTGTGGAAAGGCAACCATTTTAGCTGGTGGTATATTATTCTCCATTCATATTACTTTCAAGAAAGGAGGATGTTTATACAAAGGACAAACAGCATCATAGCTGGGAAGGCAGAAGGCATGGGTTTGTAGGAAAATGTTACAATTCAGTACCAGTGCAAGATTGTTGATGAGATGTTACACTGAGGCTGCAGGCAGCATTTAGTTTGATAGGTAAGATATTCTTACTTATGCAGCTGCCTGCTGGAAGCTGTAGAAATCTTCCTGGTTAAAAATAGGCAGTTCCAGAATCTCTTCCGTCCCAAATAAGATTTCACTTGTGAATCCTGGCAATTCCTGAAAGTGCTGGTCAGAGGGATACATGTAGCAGAGAGCATGTCTCTTACCCACTCAACAGCACTCTGGGGGAAGCCAAGATGTTCAGGAATACAGGAAACCTGAATTTCTGTGAGGAGGTGCTGAACAGTTTGATGGAAATCTCATTGGAGGCAAAAACTCCTTTGGAACTACTGTCAGTGCTGTTGTCTTAACAGTAAATGGTTTAACAGAGACAACTCCAAAGTCAACAACACAGTTGAGGCTCATAATCTGAACAGTCCTGTCTGACCTTTTCCTTAGCTGTCAAGGAAAAATATATTATTTTTATACAGGCAAATCCTAGAAATAATTGATAGAAATTGAACAGGTGAGGCAGAGCACACAAAGTGAAAGGGTTAGCAGGTTTTTTTCTGTAAAAAGGTGTTACTCCCTCCATAACTGATACCAAAGCAGCTTTGGGCACAATGCATCCCAATGAGAGAGCATGTGGCCTAATTTGGCACTTCTTCCACCAGCAGGAGCCTCTTCTGCAGGCTATTCACAATCCAACTGAGGCTGGCATCTTTGCCTGGTTGAAGCTGACATGCTGTGCCACATTATGAGTGGGAACAGGACCATCCTAACAGATTAGCATGAAAGTAGGTTTGCCAGAATACCAGTATGCGAATAATACTTACGTGTTAAAAGGGGGATCTCTGTCCAAAAATGATGAAATGACAGTCTGTCTTCAGCTTGCCCAGTTACAGTTAGAAAGTCTGTCACAGGGTATCACAGCTGAGCTTGGCATACCCCAAAAAGCCATTTCTGCAGCCCATGTCAAAGAAGAAACCTTGTTTCAGGAATCAAGCTCTCTAGAGGACGTGAGAAACACCCAGAAAAAAACTGTGAGAGTCTCAGTAGTCTGATTGTTTTTCTTGCTGGAGTGTCTGGTTTGGCAGGGAAGCCAAATTACAAATTTCTTCTGTTTTTTCAGGGTAATTTGTCTATCTATGAGCTTCATGGTAAATTTTGTAGTGAGAAACAAAGGTTAGGGTCAGATTATGATAAATTCTATGCAGATAGAAGCCTCTCCCCACTCCTTTAGTGTCTTGTGAGATGAAAGCAGTTTTCCGTTTTGGGCCTGGGTCCATTAGCCTCCATTTGCTCCTTGAAGAAGTACTCTGGCCGAGTTAGCTGGCATGCTGACTGTGTCTCAGCAAGCAATTCAGGCTAGCTACCTAAAAAACTTGCAGAATATGAACTGAATTTTTGCAAGATATTTGTTGCACATAACCAGAGCTATGGTGTATAAGGGGAAATTCATGCTTGCAGGATTAGCACAGCTCACTTGGCATTCTGCTTTACCTTTCAAAATCAGGGGTTTCCCCATCTGTAGCTGGAAGAGTGACCTACCATTGAGGCTGGACAGGTGATTTACACCAAAAAGTATACTTCAGCACCCTTCATAAGATATTAATGTCACATCTGAATACTCTTTTCATAAGGTTTTCATAATAAAAGAGTGAAAAAATAATTCTATTTGCACAAACCGTGGATAAAGTGTTTGACATTTTCAAAGATGTGGGCTGAAACACAGAAATATTTTTAATCCCAGATAAGATCTCAAGGAAATAATTACTGGGCCTCAGAGAAAATGTAAATCAAAACTGCCAAAACTGTGTCAGTACATTTCATTACAGTTTACTTATTTAAGCTGAGAAAGAAAACAAGCAGAATGCAACTTCTGTGCAAGTTTATACTCCTGCATCTCCTTTTAGATCTGTCTGTTTACATTTTACAGTGTTTTAGGAGTGACACAAAGGTGACAAGTTGCTGAATTCTAAATGTCCTTCAGTAGCTGGAACATTGCATTCCCATGCCTCTTGATGAGTCACATTACTTATTTGTCACATATGTTGCTCACACAAGGGAATGTATTCAATGAAGAAATTAATCCAGGCAGCAAGCCATGGACAGATGAATGAAAGTGACCAAAAGCAGGTTGGAGCAGATAGCGAGTAAGGAAGAAAGGAATGATATATCTGTGCAGTCTCCAAATCCTCCTAATATCAAACACAAAGGCTTTAGAGAGTGAAAACAGCACTTAGCAATGCAGAAATCACTCTCTGTCTGCTGCTGAGCAGGAACCTGGCTTGCTAGGACTGTGCTCCTCCCTTGATGTTAGACCTCCCTCAGCTGTGCTTGAGCTCTTGACCTTGGGCTAAGGGAGGAGAGGAGGAGCAGCAGCATTTGGGTAGGCTGCTTAGCAGAGATGTGAAGAGCCAATGGATCCTTCATCAGGGCCCACTGGGAACCTGTTTTGGAAGGAACGAGAAACTGAATGCATTGCCAGCACTATGGGCTCTTGTTCTTTGGAGTCCAAACTTCAGCCAGACTGTGAAATCAGAAGGTTAGGAAGGAAAAACACAAATACAAAATATGGTTTCTACCATATCACCTCATTTCACCATTGTCTCCAGAGGGCATATGGACACCAGGCAGGCCATTGCCAGATTTATTATTCTAAAAGACATGCTTTCATCAGCAATTTTTTAATGAAAAAGTAGTATTCTGCTAAGATAGCCAAAAAACTAGCTCTGGTTATCTCAAACAGTATACCCAAACCTCTCATGCTTCATAGCTAAGACACAAGGCTCTTGCCATTGTAAAGGACCAACAGTGTCTGCTTCCATCCCAGATTATTCTTAGTGATTGCCCCAGCCACTGAGATCCAGATCCTGGTCATGATTTCAAAAACTTAAGCACCATAGGACAGTATAAACTGTCCCTATACATAAGTAATCTAGACAAGAATCAGTTGACTTACTAGACAACACAGAAAGTAAAGGAATCCTGATCCAGTACCTAAATGGCTATTAACTCAGATGGAGCTTGAAGTGACCAAACTCATTGAAGCTTTTCTTATGATTTCTGCTCTTTGTCAGGAAACGAGTAGCATTGGCACTTTTCTATCAAAGAAGGACTTGAAGAGCTCTGAATACTTCCTCTTGAAAAATATGGGTTCGTGCCAGCTCTTTGGCATGATTCCCACTGCCCACTGCCCAGCCAGGGGTCATTTCTTCCACAAGATGGCTTCAGGCCACTCATCACACTGTGGTCATCTGTGTGCTAATGTATTCCTCATTGTTAGGTCATAGATGGAAGCCTTTCCCGGACCTTCCAATCAGGAAGTCTTGAGCTTATTTCAGTTCTGTTACCTGCTTTCAGGTATGGCTGAGTGGCAGTTTGCCCTGGAAATAGATTCTGTGCCTTTTGCTAGAAAGGAATGGTTTTTCCTCTCTAAGGAGGTGACTTCTGGCTGTGCTTTTTGAACTCCAGCAAGTATAGCTGTTATGCACAGGGTAGAGAGGTGCATCTTGTGGTAACCATGTGAGTGAAAGAGGCTGTGGTTCTGTTTGGGTCTTTTTCTTTCAATCGGGGAAATTTAATATTTCATTATTTGAGCCATGCTGCTTTCAAATCTGTCCTCTGAGAAACTGAGATCACTGCAGCCTAGAGACAAGGGAATTACAATTCTAGACTAATAAATTTTGGACTGACCTAGAGCAGCTATGAATCACAAATAACCTCTCTTAATTCACTTGTGTGAAGCTAACCACTGTGGTGTTTCAGACACTGAACATTGTTCATGACCTCTTTCCCTGGAAGGACAGTTGGACAGAAAATTTGTGTCTAGTGAAGCATTCCTCCTAGCCCAAATTCTTTTATTAATTCAAAATACAATAAAAAAAAGACAGGGTCTTGTACTCTGGAGAAGATGACCAGTCTTAATACATGCTATTTTCTCCACAAACCTTTCAACTCAAGAGCAAAATTCCTCCTCATCTTTCCTTTGCTGGCATAATCTCAGAAGGTCTCTTGGAAAATTGATGAAATAAAAGTGTAACTTGGGATCTCCAGCAGAACTTGAGCATGTTCAATTTAAGGCCTCAGGCTTCTCAATAAAACAATGGCTTTGTTAATCCAAAAGAATTCTCTTGTGCCTCAATTCCCACCAAGCATGTTAGAATCTGCTGGTACCCAGCAAGGATTAACTGGTTTACAGCATTATCCAGTTAACCCCGACACCAACTCCACTAAAGTCAGGAGGATGAGCCAGGCAGTAGAAACTGGATGGACAGTTTGAAGTCATTTACAATGAAGCCTGGATTTGTGCAGAAGCATTGGCACATAACATGCAATTATGTTCAGCAGATTTTGAAACTCTGGTCCTAAAAGTTAAAGTCAGATTTGAACTACAGGTAAAACTCATGTTTGGCATGGTTTGTCCCCACTCTTGCAGGACAGACAAAACTAGCATTCAATTCCTAAGGCTTCCAAAGGCAATTCCCATCTCTTAACCCACTGACCTCCTACATTCAGATCCAGCTCAGACTGTTGCTTGTTGCTAACACACACTCCTTTGTAAATCACACAAACAACTCCGTTGTTTGCACTGTCATTACAGCGCACTTCAGATTCAAAATCTAAACTTTGTCTCCAGCATTCTCACATATAACATGACTGCTTGCCCACTAGGGGACTCCTGATATTCTCATCTACCTTCATGAAGGATTAGTTGTCACTTCAAGCCCTCCAGCCACCTGGAACATGGAAATTCCATTTACATAAATTCAGGGCCCACGTTGTTTCTCTGCTCTTGCTGGATGTCATAGCAGCCTAATTCATGGGTGGTCATGTCAGCCCTTCACCCTCACATGGTGCCTTCGAGTTACAAGCAGCAAACACAAAGCTGAAGAAGAGAAAACACATTCTTCAGTCTGGCACTGAACAACAGGCATATGAAACCTAAGGAATATTTTATAATAAGGGGGGTTTTAAAGAGACAGTAAGCTACACTGAAAATAACTTACACACAAATTAATAGTTAGTTCTTCCTTTCTAATACAGACTTTCATGGAAGTCACTTTTACCCAGTAGTCAACCTCTGGAAAACCATTAGTACCTTAGGGATCTTACTAGCTGTCTTCTACTACAGGATGAATTATTTAAACATTTCAACCTTGAATTAAACACTTTGGGAAGCTTCAAATGTTGCCTTTCCACACCAAACAGCATCCAAATCAATTGTTGGCATAAACAACAGTCAAGCTGCCTTCTCTTCTTGCCAGAAGAATTAGGTCCAATGGGATTAGCGATCATAATTTTTTCCAACATAGCTTACAGCTCAAGACTTCCCACCAAGCAGCCACCCATTTTTTGTGGGCTCCAGTCATGGTATGATTTCCAAGAGACACAATCTCAAGCCTAGGAAGGCAAGGGCATGGGTCCAACTCCACTCTGGGACATGGCAGATGATTCTCACAAATCTGCAGGAATTTGTTCTATGCAAACCTGAGATGAATTTGATCCTGGAAATAATTCAATGCAATTGGTAGAACTTATACTATAACTGCCTTCTCATTTAGTGTATAGCTCAAAAACTAATATTACTCATCTATTAGCATTTCACAGTGAGTTATTTGTTTAGAAGCAAAGAAAAGTGATTAAAATATACAAATGGTGAAAATCACCTTCTCATCCTCTGCACTGCTGTATAATTCATGCTGAAGAACAAATGAGATTATAGCTCGGGGACTGTCTCCAGGATGAGTTACATTTGTCCCATTTCCCATTCCTGTTATAATCTTTGTCAAGACACTAGAATGATATGTCCCATTTGCTGTCCCCTTCACAATATTTGTCAGACTACTGCAATAATATAGTTGCTGGATACCCATATACACATCATGAATTATTTGTTGATGTAAGGAAAGTATTCTTGCATTCTCTTTGAGTAATTTGTCCTTTCCTTTAAATCCAGAAGCAGGTACTGAGCAACATTATTTCTTTTTAGTGTTTTTGGGGTGAGATTTGCTATGCTCATCCTTTTGTTTGGAAGTGGTAAAAGAGGAGGGGGTGTGCAGCAGAATGGCAGACACAGTGTATCACTTTGCTAATTGCAAGGAGGGATCCAGGTGCTGGCAGAGATCAAACCTACTAATATAATATCACCAGCCCTAAAGGGCAAATAATTGCAACAGATAAATCACTGTTCAATAAACACACCATTAGAACAGCCTCTACCCCTGAGCAAACAGCTTGGAGAAAACTTATCTTCTTATGCAAGCATTTGTGCAGGATTAATAGTCATCAGCTAACAGCATTTTTTAAACTAATGTCAAAAATGGATATGCTCCATTTGATCTGATATGGCTGCTGCTGAGTAAATGCAAATAGGAAAAGAAAATGAAAAAATAAACACATGTCAAGTGGACACAATGCTTCAAAATTAATGGGAAAAGGAAGGAACAAACATTATGCTGTTTAGCTTGCACTACTAGGAATGCCTTACATGGCAGGATACTTGAAAGGAGGGTCAAGTGATTACCCTAAACAGACAATCTTGTTATTTTAGGGGTTCTGTTTAAAGACTTACCTGCCACTTCTTGGTTGAAAACTGTGCAAGAGCAGGCTCACTCATGCCATCATCAATGCATCTTGAGTCTGACTGGAGTGGAAATTACGTGGTTTTGAACACTGGGCCATAGCTGGGAAGTGCGTCTCCAGGTTGACTCCTGAAGGAACCACTCCCCTCTGGGGTGGGACTCACTGGAGCCAAAGCAGCAGGAGTTAGAGCTGCTCTGACCCTCTCCCACCCCTGGAGCCCGGGAGGACTAAATGCAAACTTTAAAAACAAGGGAGTGGAGGCTAAGGGTAAGTTGAATGTGACCAGAACCAGGACATACAGAGATAAGGGGGACCCCAGTCCTACAATCCCAGAGCTGCTTGGGCAGCTTAGCAGCAGATGACTATAAGCAGGTACCCATCATGAGCATTCATGGCTGTATCTGCTTGTCTGCCAGCAGTAGTCTGTGTTTATGGGGTGAGCTGCAGCTGCATAGGGAAGATGGTTTTGCTTCACTCTGGGTACACTAAAAGCAGTTGTGTTCTGGCAGTGCTGTTGTTGGTGCCAGCCATGCTGGAGAGGACCCAAAGGAGTGTACCGGAGAAGGGAAGGAAAGAAGGCCAGCTGAATCAGACTGACAGCAGAAGAAAAGCTCAGCTGTAAGAATTCTGCCTGCAGCATGAGACACCACAGGAACTAGATAGTTTGTGATGTATGCTATGTCACAGGGATGTAAGAACAACCTTTGTGTTCCATCTCGAAGGTCCTACCAGTGCAGTTCACTGTCAGACCTAGATTTGGCAGGGCTGGGAGCAGTGACTCCTGGAAAATTCTGGAACTAGCATGGACACAGAACATGCAGCAAAGGAATCACACAGAAGGAGCACGAGAATATGCTGCCCCCTCAACAGCAGGCAAGAATGAAGTGGCCAGCCTGGCATGCCACTTAGGGAGGAGGGGTAAGTGCACTAGCAGAAAGCCTGGTCAAAAGCAGCAGCAAGCACACTGAGAAAAGGCAATCTCTCTATGACTCCCAATTTAACAAACCTGCTTATGAAGAGGGTGAAGGAAGGGAATTTACCACTGATAAATCCTGATTAGGAAACACATTTGTTCCTCCCAAGTGAAAGAGCCAAAGGGTTCTCTGTAATACATATTTCTGCAGCAAGCAATTGATAGCACATGACAACTAACAATTAACAATAGAGACTTGCCCCTCCACTGAGAGAGACAGAGACAGCCACCAGCAGGGTGGCCAGGGCAGCCACACGCACAGAATGGGTTGCAGACCTTATTTGACCCACACACTCAGCAGCTCATGGGCTTCCTCTCTGCTATAAATGATGCAAAAATCATTTTAGCTCTGTCCTAAACTGAATGTCATGAGACAGCTGTGCACTCACTGCATCTTTCTTCAAGATGTTTGCAAGTTTAAGAATCTTAAATGATAAAGAAATCAAAAGAGGGAGACTATCATTCATGCCACTCACAAAAAAATTAACTTTTCTCACCACACAAACAGAAGCAGCAATATGGCAGTCACACTTGTATTTCAAAAGAAAACAGTAGCAATAATGCTGTCATTTTTTTCAGATTATAAATTCTTCAAAGATACTTTTTTATTGCTGCTTTAAATATGTATTTCCAAATGTGAATTACAGGCATGAACATTGTGTACCAGTTTAAGAAAAAAAAACAAAATAGATACAACCGTGACAGTGCTCAGATGCCTGAAGACAATAGGAACAGAGAAAGCATAAGGATATGAATTTATTGTCCTAATACCACCCTCCCAGCTTCCACCTTTTTTCAGGTCAAGAGATGTCCTCCCTACCCCACATTTTCCTCCCCAAATAATTTTTCAGTTAGCCTGTTCATGTGAGAGGGAGATTATAGTTGGCTGTCAATAATTTTCAGCAATAATCCAGAAGGATTTCTTGTTTTAGACTAAGAAGAGTTACTTCATACTGACTAAATTTGCCACAAGCCAAATACCAAAAACCAAAAAATAACCAAAAAATGCAAGTTAGGCTTACCAGAGGCAAAATACCACCTTAGGTTTTGCACATGTCAGTCAGATAACAAAGTAGAAGAAAATCAATGAGCATAGATTCCCCAATGAGAGACAGTTTTCCATTTGCTGCTCTTTACAAAAGGTGTGTAGCTTGTTGTCACTTTCATACACTTTGAAAACAAGACAAATTATTCAGATCTTTATTCGTGATTAAATACCTTATTAATGTATTTCCCCTTGTTAGCTACAGCAGTTGTGTTTATGCAAAACCAGAAGATGGTATGAATTCCCAGGAACCATCATGGCGTTTCACAATGTACTGCACAAGGAAAGCAGGCAGTTGCATAATTATTCCAGCATGACATGTTCATGCATAAAATTAGGCCTTCTCTCCAAGCACTGTCTGTCAATGAACCCTGCAAGTCTATAGGAGAGCTGTTCATAACACATTCAATTTTACCTATCAGTATGATGTCCAATTACTTGGGAAAGGGTGAAAGACTTTATGCCACATCTAAACATGACAGACATAACCTTTAAGTACTGGCAAATGCCAAGATGTTGCTGGCGGTAGGCATTCTGAACATGTTTTTGTTTTTCTTCTTACATGATTTCCCTCCTTTTTTTAGATAAATGCAAACTGTTAAATATTTTAAAACCCTGCATTATCACATCTCACTATAAGCAAATTTGGAAAGCAGAAGGAAGTTTTAAACTACCTAACATTTCCTAATGCATTTAATATAATGTGGGTTTTGTTCCTTCCACAGGTACTAAAGTAGCTCTTCCCTGATCCCTTGTTTCAGCACACAAATATAAAGTTATACATTCAACATTAGGTCCAATCACTGAGCCCTGCACAAAACTAAAAAAAAACCCGAAAGAAATAAAAAACCCCAAAAACCTAAAATAATTTTGTTGTCTTATTCTAAGTAAAACACATCCAAAACCTCTGTTCCATCTCCAAAGGGTAAAGCTGATCTGTACCTCACAAATCTTTTGAAAGAGGCCAGCATGTCTTCCTTCTTAATACCTCCCAGCAGGGAGCACAACAGCAGGTCTAGTTTATCTTAATTATCTGTCTTTATCTCCATAGGAGAAGAGATTACTGCCAGTGTGTTGCTGGCTAGAACAGAAGAAGCCAAAGAGCGCAAACCATTTCCCTTTTTCCACAACTTCTCTCACAGCTCAGGTAACTGCAATAGGAAAAACTGATGGAGGGAGTGGAGACCAAGAGAATGATATTTCTGTTGTTTTAGGTTATGTATTGCAGGTGGAAGTGGATGGTCAGAGTCACAGTGTGTGCAGAAGAAAGAAAAAAGTTTCTCTTTGTAAAGGAGGATGTGTTTTATCCTTGCTTACCACATAGGAAAACAACAAAGAGAAAGCCAGCTGCAGCCACTGAGCCAAAAAAAGACAGATAGAGAGTATAAGGGATAGGTAGAGTACTGAGTGCCCTTAGGACAAAATGTGACTTTCAAAATATTCATTTTATAGGGTGGCATGTATGATAGTTCTTTTTGCATTAGGGAAGTCACCTTTTTGACAATTATTGGCTCTATGCAACACCATACTGCTGCTTCTCTTCCAGCTAGCTTAAGGAACAGGGATTTATGTGAAGGAGGGTGTTGTGGTGTTTGATTTGAAGCCTGTGGCTTATTGGAAATTGCAGTTTTGCTGCTTTGTGGCAATTTTGGTTGCATAATTTTTAGTATCATGGTTGACTGTGTAACTAATGTGCCCTGTTTTTTTGTTCTTTGCTATTAGGAGAGCCCAAGTCTGTTTTTCAGTAGAACATCATAAACTGCCCTAAGAGTCTGATGTGCTGCTCAGAGAAGTTGATGGGGAGTAGAACAAGATTCCCATGTGCTTCCTATCACCTAATTAGTGAATCACAAATAAGATTGTGACATAAATCTGAGTTACCATTTTCTTATATGCTTTGCTCATCTGTGGTGGTTTTTCCAAGACTGCCTTTCTCTTAAGTCTCCATGGCCCTGAGGAACAATCTTTTTTTTGCATCATTTGCATCTTGATCAGAACTCATAATTTAGCAGTAATTTCCAGAAATGTTAATGGAAATATTTCGCATATAAGACTCGATAGAAATACCTTGGAGAGGTAAAACAGACAATTAGAAGTCTTTCAGTTCATACCAGAAATTTACCTCTCACTGACCTTATATCTGCTTGACATACTAAATAAAAATAAACACAAAATTACTGCTTTACTGGCCTAATCTGGATTATAATTATTATTACTCTTCCCCTGAGTATTGTTGTGTATGAGAAATTAAAACACAGTTCAGTCGCCTTTTGCTGCCTATTTCATGTGATGGGTAGTTACTGATGGTGAATAATTTTTCCTTGGCATTAGGAGCTGGATTATGGTGCACATCTCAGCCCACCAGATGAACTTTGAGCATTGTGCCAATCTGCAGATCTCTGTTATCCAATGAGCTGTGGATAGAACTTCTTGCCTTTGTTCTAACTCTTACATGAAGGCACAGTCAGTGGACTGCGTCATTGCTAAAAAGGAAGATCTGGCCCTAAAGTTCCTCAGTTTAAAGGGAAAACCTACATTGACCATAAGGCGAAATCAATTGATGAGTAGCCTCTCCTTTATCTTTGAGCAGTGAAGGGTGGATTTAGAGAACTGAAGTCAGCAGGAAATCCTTTCAAGCAATTTTGAAAAATGTAGCCAAGAATTCTTTTCTAGCAAACTTTTGGCAGCATGTGCACACCCTTCTGGTTTATAGTGAAGGAGTAAAAAAGAAGATACCAGTATTAATAATATATTAATTTCAAAAGCTGGCAAGTTTCCTTTGTCCAAATCAGGAAGGACCCTTGAGCCAGCTGGACAGTCTGAATACTGGTTAACAATGCTCTTTTCCAAGACAGAAGTCATTTGATAACTTATTTCAAGCATTAATCTTTTTCTCTTTGAAATATGATCTATATATTCTGGCTTTCTATGAAAAACATATCTGAGAAAGACCTCAATTATGACTGGGGCCTTCAGGACAATATAGCTGATAAATTCAAGTGATGATCATGATGACTGCTTTAATAAGCTGTAAAACTCCAACTGTTGGCATGTAGCCAAGATGTGAAATGATTGCCTGTTTCACTGTTCTGGGAATTCCACAAAAGTCTGACAAATCTAAATTTTATTCTGAGACCTGTGTTTGAGGTTCCAGCCTTACAGGCCTCCAGGACTAGTAGCCCAGTGTTTGAGCATGGTTTTTATGCCAGAAAGCATGGGGTGATTTCAGAGCAGAAACAGTATGAGAGTTTCTGATTAGGAAAATATCCAAAATATGAACCCACATGCAGTTTTCCAGTGATGCCCCAAAGAAATTTCTGACTTGCTGAGCTTTTCTCCTGTGAAAAATTTAAAGTGAAGGTGGAAGAGTGATTCAAGCATGGCGTTTTTCTTCTGAAGAAATGGAATAGGGGTAGCAAATGTGCATCTCTTTCAGCAAGCTTTGGCTGATGTGGTGGTCTGTGCTTGGTGAATGGTATTAAAGGAAAGACTCAATTTTGTATCATACTTGTGCAAATCTTCACTCTGTAAAAAGAAAAACCATGCATCACTTGTGTTCACATTTCATGCTCAAGACTGTTAAACAGCAGTTTATGTTCTGCCAGATTTATTTTTGTTGCTGTTTTTTGTTATTGTAGATATTACAGCAATGTTGCTATAATTTTCACTATGCTCAGAGCTGGAGAAATCCATCTAGGAACAGTCATCAAGAACCATTTTCTTAATCTACCCCTGTGTGAATGGAAAGTGTGGTAAAGTCCCACTAAAACAGGAGAAAAAGCCATCCATATTGTGCAGTTCCTGCTTTCCTCTCCCATCCAAGGCCTATTTTCTTTCATAACCAGCTCAATGACACTTCCAAACAGCTGTATGTTTTCCTTTTTTCTAGCTAGATTTTTCTAAGCAATCAGAATTCTGCTGCAGCATTAAATAAAAAAAAAAGAAGAATAAATAAAATGAGCATTTCAACTACAAGCAGTCTTTGCTCTTTCACTGCAGTATGGCTCCCATCCAAATCCAATTATGTAAAACAACAGCACCTCGGCACCATTACCACAGCCATCTAAAGGGAAGAATTGCACCTACTCAAAGCTGAAAACATTTTCAAGAAATTTAATTATTTTCTTACTTTCTCGCCTCAAGCATGCTTTTTACCTTTCTTCACTGTAAAACGCCTTGGGTGTTATTCAGCTAGAACATATGGAACACTATATAAATCCAAGTTGTTGCTAATTTTACTTAAAAGTCAGGTTTTATTTTCTGTTTTTACTTCTGCCTGTTTACACTCCTTGAAACATCTTTTGCATTGCCCAGATGTTGCTTCTCGCAGTGCTTCATCTTTTGTACAGGTTAATCTTGCTTCTTCAGTATTTGTGGTTTTTTGCTTCATACAGTGTTAGAGATAAATGCAATGCCAAAAATTAATTGTCAAAGAAAATAGCAAAATTATTTAAGTTCATGCCTTTAAATTCAATATCAATTAACTTTAATGGTCAAAACCTTTTCATCAATTTACAAAACTTGTAGATCATGATTTTCAGAGGAAGAAGTGACTCTGAGACAGCTCTATATAATAAAGAGATTTCTCTTTATTTTACAGCTTTCTATCTTAACTTTTACCTACTGTGGAAATAATTTGTAGCTTTTTGTTCTCATATTAGGCTTTCAATGATCTCAGTCAAGAGTTCCAAGAATACTGATAAGAGCTGCTGGCAGAGCCTGATCCCTGTTCTGCAATGGACTATAAGAAAGAATAATCAAAGCATGATTTACTCTCAGATATGGCACTAGTGGGCTCTCTAGAATATATATCAGAGTTATATCCTAGAGGCACAGTGAGTTGTTAAATACTGGCCAAAGTTGTGGTTGTCTTCTGGAATGTTTTCATTCAACAACTTGGGTGCCCAGCAGGCTGCACTCATTTCCAAAGACAGTTCGTCAGAACGAAGTAATTTTAATTTAGAGTATAATCTTTCACACATAAATAACACAATCCTTTGCATAAATATTGATGCTGTTTCATGTGTGCACTCATACTTCCTAAATGAAAAATTGTTAAAATGAAAGGGCCAAGTCATTTCTTCACTCTCAAGTAAAATCATAGTGTTTTGTGTCCTCCCATCTCTTGGTTTTTTTAGTGTGAAAATGCTATGTACAAGAATAAAAACAAATAATACTTTTCTGTTTTATGTGAATCCTTTCAGTTTATACACTCTAGGTGGGGGCTTCCTTGGCCTCCAAACTCTCTCCGGTAGCTGGCACCCCAGAAACCACAAACACTGCTTGTTCCTGGGCAAAGCTATTACCTTACTGTTTTTGAGACCGTGGCTAAAAATCATTCCCTTTCAATTAATCTTTCATTCCTGTATGTACATTTCCACATTAACATGAACTGAGAACTGTGAATGAAAGCCGTCATTTGGATGAAATCTCTTTGACTTAAGCAAGTGATCAGACCTGCCAAAGCAGGTGGGTGCTCAAACGAAGCTGTGACCCTGAGGGAAGCCCACACTAAAGTAGATTGGACCCATGGTCCTGTGAGGAGAGGATCCCATGCTGGAGCAGTCTGACCCTGAAGGACTGCACCCTGTAGCCCCTGAGACTGAATGACTCCTCATCACTCAGGCAGAGAAAGCAGAGAATTTGTGAGAAAAATTGAGCCTAGGAAGAAAGAAGTAATGGGAGGAAAGATGTTTTGAGATTTGTTTTTATTTTCTCATTACCCTACTCTGATTTGATCACTAATAAATTTAACTAATTTCCCCAAGAAGATTCATTTTAGTCCATGAGAGTAACAGGTAAAAAATCTCTCCCTGTCCTTCTCTCCCTGTTCTACACCTGTCTTTTCATCATATTTTCTCTCATCTGTCCAAATGAGGAGGTGAATGACAGAGCAGCTTTGGTGGGCATCTGGCATCCAGGCAGGGAAAACCCATCAGAGTAAATAATTTTAAAAAGGGGGTTCTGTGTGATCCTGTTCCACATTAAACTTCTGAAAGTTCAGTAAGGTCCTAGGTCAATAGATTATCATTCTCAGCAGTGTGTGTTGCTGCAGGTAATACATTGTTTTCTTGCTGTCCTTGATTGAAGATGTGCTATACCTGATGCTCTTAAGGCACCAAAGAGCTCCATCAAGGAAAAGAGCAGTTCCTTGGCTTAAAAAACTCTAAGAGGCCTTAAGAAAGTCTTGTTGGCTCTGCACAAACAGAGCAGCATTAAATCATAACCTGAGCTTTTTAGCAGGCTCACTCAAGTACAGCAAATACCAGCTGGAGGGTAAGCAGGGATTTTCTTTCCAAACAGCTAGGACAGACATTTATTTCACTAAATTAAGCAAATATCAGCCTGTTTATGGCAGTAAAAGTCAGCTGGACATCATGAGCTATGGCTATTGTGGGCTGTTCAAGACCTGGCATGCCTGGGGGACCTGAAGGGAGCACAACAAAGCTACAGAAAAATGCAAATGTGTGGGCTGTGTGTCAGCTCTCAGGATCAAGAGGATCAAGATATCACAACATGGAGGTGCAGGACAGGTTTCTACCAGGCAGCAAAACTGATGCTAATAGTGCTACACTGTTCACTCACGGTGTCCTGAGAGACTCATCTACCTGCAGAAGAAATGCAGCACGAACTGTGCCTCTGCCTAGAAGAAAACCATCTCTATTCATTGTTTAGATGAGATTGTTGAAATGAGTGAGGACACCAGGAGAAAATAGTCCCTGGGCCTTGGAAAATTAAGAAGAGGAAGAAAGGAGGCAGATGCATTTGAAGGAGAAAGATTTTTTTGCATCTTCCCTGCAACATGCTTCTCAAAGACCCAGGAATGGCTGCTCACAGTATCTCTAGAAGTGGGCAGGTGTTATTCCTAAAATAGAATCATAGAATTGTTTAGGTTGGAAGGGACTTAAAGATCACCTAGTTCCAAACCCTGTGCCATAGGCAGGGACATCTTTCAGTAGACCAGAGCACCATCCAGTCTGGCCTTGAACACTTCCAGGGATGGAGCATCCACAACTTCTCTGGGTAACCTGATCCAATGCCTCACCACCCTCAGAGTAAAGAATTTTTTACTAATATCTAATCTTAGCCTACTCTTTGAATCCATTTCCCCTTGTTCTGTCACTCTAAGCTCTTGTAAAAAGTCCTTCTCCAGCTTGGACTTCTGTCAGCCACAGTGATAGGCAAATTCTCAGAAAAACAGCTTTTCTTCCCTCCACTATACCAGCTTAGTCCTGGTTATTGAGGGCTGCCCAATGCCTGACCAAAGGGGCAGAAACTGTCCTAGTAGGGAAGAGGAACCAGGCCCAGTTAATTCCCTGTTTGTAGGAGTACAAAGAGCACTTGTATCACCCTAAGAGCACACATACCTTGCTTTCTGTAACCCTGCAGCACCATGAATATGACCAACCCCTACCACTCATCTTGCTTATTGCTTACTGTCCAGATGCTGCCTGCAGATGTTCTGGAATCTCTCTGCTATGCAACTTCACACAGCCTCAGTTGTCCATAATGAAAGAGAAGTGAACCCCATCACACTGAATGATAAGGAGGATTTCCAACTATTTCCATCAAATAGCTATTCTTAATGTGGCCTGAGTTTGGGCATTTTGTTGCCATTCATACACTGAATATTCTGTCAACCTGCAGAGAGCCTGTGAGTCTCTTCTCTGTGAGCAATATAGGAGGCAATAGGGCATTCTGTTCCAAAGATTGAGTGGGAAGGCTCCCTTTGATTTGTCATCTTCAACTGATTTCAGGGCAGTTGAATTTTCACTCCCTCCCCAAATCCTTTGCCCAGTATTTTTACATTCCCTGCTTACCAGTACTAACATACTCTTTTTGGAATTTAAGGCCTTCTTTTATTCTTTTTCTTAAGTATATGTGTTCTTTCTGATAAAGCAGACAGCCTTGAAAATACAAATCAGAACACACATACCACCAGGAACAAGATAAACTTTCTGATGAAAAGATTGTTGCTCTAGGCTTCTATTCTTCAGTGAATTGAGACCTTAAAGAAACCCTACATGAGCTCTGCAGAAAATCTCTGGTGAGGCCAGATTTTTAGTACTGCTCTTGAATCTCAGCGTGGTGTTTTTTTCTGAAGACTGTCATTTTGCTGGTGGCATTAATACCTGTGTAGCTGAGAGACAGAAACAGGAGTGAATTGGCCAATGCTAATGCTAGTGCACACACACACACAGACTTAGTTCATAAAATAAAAGAAATTGAACTTACCGAACAATAACTTAGAAAATCTGATTTCTTATTTGTTCCAATGCCGAGAGGCATTTCCTTTGTCTCAATCTACTTCTCAGCAGGAGTCCCACACTGATGAAGTATCATCAAATTGTCATCTCCCACTGAGAGAGACACCCGCACTGCTCACTGATTGGAGAGATAGAAACAGGGACAGGTGTTTCTAAAAACTGTGGGGTTTTAAAATTAAAAGAATAAAATATTTTTCCTCTTGTGGCACATATATCCAAAATAGAAGAACTCCTGAAGTAAGGCCATGAAAGAGAAACTGAAGAAGACAAATGAGAATAGTTAGTGTGGCAAGGAGCTAAACAAAAGTTTAAGAAAGTCAGCCTCAGTGGTGGAAAGGACTTCATTTCAGGTCAGCTGAAGTCTTGATAATTCTGTAGCAGAGTAAGGCAAGTCTGTTGTTTGGGTTCATCTCACAATGGCTGTTCCATCAGAAGAGTTGGTGGGATTCTGAAAACAGATTAATGATTGTTAAGAATAATGAGGATATCTGTGCTTACTGGTTAGGATAAAAATTCAGGACTGGTAGAATCGCTTATGATTAAAACTGAGCAGCTCTCTTCCTGGTGAAACTATATTTCATTAGCTTTTTAAAGCATTTTAGAAAAAGCAATTGAATTTCTCAAAGAAATTGCTCAGCAGTGATCTCCTCAGCTAAATGGGGATAATGCCAAGCCCTGCTTTTACACAAATGAAAACAAATTTGTTAATTTATGTGAGGTCCACAGCTACTAAAGTCAGGAATGTGACAAGAATGTCCATGATAAGATGAGTAATCCTAACTTCAGCATGAAGTGAATAGTGTTCAGTAAATAACCTGGGACCACACAAACAGAAGGGGAAAGGAAAATATTGAACAGCTTCTCACACAGTGGATTTAGTCTGTCCCTTGCATTATGAGACACAGACCCTCTGGGGAGAAATAATATATGCTTATGCAATTAGATAATGCATGCACACAGGAGGGTTAATTAAGGTTGCACTGTTCTGACATCTCATATCTGTGTGTTTTTAAAGTTGCAGTCTTAGCTTTCTGGTGTTTTTCAAGGGATTTTTTTTTAACCTTTGTGTTTGTGTATCAGAACAAAAAAAAATATTTGTGTTCTAATGCCAACCAAACTTTTGTTTCCCCGCTCTTGCCTAACCACATTGAAGTCCCCCCTGCCCAAGAGCACAGGATCCCTCTTAGAGCTTAGATCATGATCAACTCCCTACAGCATCAGCTTATAGGAAAATGAACAACAATAATTTAGTATTTTCTGTTTCATTCTGCCACTCTCAGAATGAAGCTGAGCAGCCACAGAAAAACACAAAATTAAGTTCTATTCTTTATGTGGAGATACCTTCAAAACAGAAGTGGTGTAGGAAGGTAATTGACTGGGAAGGAATGTTTAGTCTGGGCATGGACAGTGTTCATGGCAGGCTACCATGCAGCTCTTTCATGCAGAACATAGCTGAAAGGTCCCATCTAAATTGGATAAAATACATGGTAACTGAACAAAAATGTCTGATTCCTTCTATGCTCAAGATAATTCAATTGTCTCTCATGTAAGGACCAAATGTTTCCTTAGAATCCCTGGGATGAAGGATCTTTTCACAGGCTATGAAATCGTCAGTCTGGCAGCTCCACAGAATGGCTGGTTGCTGCTTCTGCTGAGCTGAGGGGCAATTGTCATAGCCAGAGACTTTGTAGTGCACCTGTCACTATTAGGCAGGTAAAGCACTTAAACAGAGCATCTGCTGGGCCCTGCCCTGTTGTTTGGTTTTATCCCACGAACCCTCTTCGGAGCACACCTGACCCCTTTATCATAAAGCTGAATAGTCACACTATGTTTAAGCCTCCCAAGACAGCTTTCAGTAGTAAATTTAGACCAGACGTTTTTGTGTCTCTCTACAGTAAGTTTTCTCCCATGATTCTTCTCATTTCATGTGCAAACCCTCTGAAAAGTATTGCAGAAGTTAAGAGGGATGAACCCTATAACAGTATATAGAAGTGTAACAGTGCTCTATTCTGGAGTTGAAACAGAGTCCTGTCTTCTACAAGCTTTTTGAGCCATCCTACCAGATTATATTATTTGACAAAGATGTTAATTGTATTCTATTCTATAGGTTGTTCAAAATGTAAGGAAAGATTATCATTTTCCCTTAGATTCTAAAGGGCTTTACCACAGAATCGACATCACAGACTATAAAATGCAGTCACCACATGAAGTATGCCGATGTCTCTTTTGTTAGGTATCTTTCATTTTTTGTATGAATTATTTATTACTCATTAATTCTGGGAGAAGTGAATTGTGCTCCTGATCATGACCAAGAGAATGACAGGGACAATGCAGCAACAATTACAGGAGTGTGCAAGTTCTCTGAATGCCTGTAAAAATTATTTAGTTGGTTGTAGGGGGAAAAAAGGTTGTTTAATGTTGTTTAATGCTATACAAATACTATAATATGGTATGGAAGCCTCATTGTGTAGAAGAAAGTAATACACAAAGAGCGCAGTAGTCTTTTACATTGAGACATCTACTCTTAGATTTCCAAGCCTTTGGTAGGATGAAATAATCATGACATTTCTCTGTGAGGAGCTGAGCATGGAGTAGCACAGCTGCCCATCTACTCCTCAGTAAATACTCTATGAAATGAGGTGATCTCAAGGCACCAGATTCTTGTTTCAGAGCTCCAGGGTGTGCTCTCCCTGCAGAATATTTGAGCATCATCCCCTAGGTAGAACCTTACCATTTACTTTGCTTTTAATATTCTCAAAGAGTTTTAATCTGTCTTGGGTACTGCTAAAATACTTAGACCTAACAGATTCTAATGCATTAGGGATACAGTACACTCAACACACCCACCATAATTAAATCTTGACCTTTTCTGGCAGGTAACCCCAGCAGGCTAACATCAATGGATTTAGTAGTGGACTCTTTCCTTCTAGGATAACAGTGTCTTCATTTCCCTTCTCTAAGTGGTTTTACATTGTTTTGGCCCTATCTTTGTATGCCTGTTAGTATAATTAGTTGCTAAGAGAAGTCACTCTTACAAATGCAGGAGTAAAACAACAAAGCAGAAGGCAGGTGCACTTGGAGAGCTGTCACTGAAGAGAGGATGTGGGTGATCATCTGAGTGACATGAACACACAAAAGGGTTATGAGGAGTTTTTTCATAGACAAGGAGCAAATGTCTGTGCACTCTGAATAACTCTTGTTTCACATTAAAGGAAGCAGAGACAGAGGGTGAGGGGGAGTTTGAACCAAGTAGGTGGAGCTATGAAATAATTATAGTTGATTTTCTGGGGGTCTTATAGAGGCATCTTTTGGTTTTACCGATGTCATGAATAGATCTAGATTGCAATGCATCAACAGATACTAGTAGAGGGTTACTGGTGCTACTGGCAGCAATGCTGGGTGGAAAATGAAGAGATAGCTGTGTGTATTAGTGCATGTACGTGCACAGATGATTTGCTCTGTGACGATGACTACAATGGACTGGGCTCAGAAGGAGTGCTCCCTCAAGAGTGGCTTCAGGATCACTTTAAGCTTTAATGGAACACCATGAATAAAAAGCCACAAACCACACGCACATTTACATATTTGGCATTTGCCATTAAAGGCAGGAACAGCTAGGGTCAGCAGCAGAAATGGGGAGAGGAAAAATGAAGATTTTTGTCAGAGGTGCTTAAACCTCCTAAGAACCACAGACAGAAAAAAATTGTGCTATTTTCCCTACAGTCCTGTGCTCTTGTCTGTACAGGCACTGTCTGATCTTGAAATACTTTTAAAATGTCTCATGTGCAGATTCAGTGAAGAAATGGGTGATGTGGCCTCAACAGGAGACCGGCTCCTGCTGTATACATTGCTGTATAGGCTTGCCTCTGAGGGCAGAGAAAATTAATGTTTCAACTCAACAACAACATGAGCTCCTGATTTCTTTAGCTAAAAGCAAGACCAAGCTGGACTCACATACTTCCTTCCAGGGTTTGTTTAGAGATCCAGCATAATCTAGCTCTGAAAGCAGTAGTCACACTATTTTCTTTTTCTCTACGTAAATAAAACATTCCTCTTGACATACTTGAAATATGAAGTCAGGTTGTACTAAGATCTTGGTACATTAAATTTAATCATGTAAGGAACCATTTTCTGCAGCAGGGCTGGAGATAAAGAAATATCTGTCTCCCTGTTGCCTCCACCCCTGAACTAAGTCTGTTGTGTTTCTAATTCCAGCTGGAAGTACAGAAAAGACAAAGTGCAGAAAATGTCACGTAAAAGCCATTTTGCCATAATTCAGGTCTTTTTCTGACCAGTGGCACTCACAAATATTTCTTTCAGGACTTTATTCAAACTGCAAACCATAGTGAGATTCAATATTTTCCCCCACTTAAAACCTAATAACAAAACTTCCCTAAAAGTCATGAGGTCACTGTTAAAAATCCAGATATTTAAGAGTAATGCACTCTGAATGTTCTTCTTTTTAGCTTTATAATTTTGCAGTTCTGTTGGATGAAAGGTTTTCAGGCTTTCCTTATCCCATCAAAAAGAACTGAAAGCATTTTTATAAAAGAAAGCTGAGATTCCCACAGACCTAGAGTTTGGAGTTTAAAGAAAACAATCACCAAATATGGCAAGAAGCTGTGAGCTGGAGATGTTGAAACACTATTATTATTATCATCTGCTCTCATCTTGTCTTTCCCAACAGGCTTCACACCAAACAGAGAACAGAGAAAATGCTCTCACCTAAGACAAGATGAATAAGCTGGTTACATTTTAAGAAGTGCCAGGCACCCACAGCTCTGCTATCAGTGGGAAATGCAGGTGCTCTAAGGGTAAGATCTGGCTGTCAGATTTTTTCTGCTGTTGACT
Organism: Toxostoma redivivum; assembly: GCA_013397375.1. Classification (NCBI taxonomy): domain Eukaryota; kingdom Metazoa; phylum Chordata; class Aves; order Passeriformes; family Mimidae; genus Toxostoma; species Toxostoma redivivum. The sequence continues at coordinate 1,973,694 of VXBI01010041.1, read as the reverse complement.
TGCCTTCTTGTTCACTCTTCAGGCAGAACTCAATCCCACTGCTTTTCTGTGTGATAATAACAGAGACTTGTGGCTGTTCTCTGCCAGCTTCATCTATGGGCTTAGACAGGGTCATTCAGCCTCGGGAAAGACATAAACTGAGTGCTCTGTGTTTATGGTCTGAAAAAGGGGTCTGACTTAAACTTTTTACTTTCCCCAGTTTATTTCTCACAGAAACCAGAGCGTGGGAGGATATGTATGACTATGTCTTCCTCCAGTACAAAGCCAGGATGAACCTGGCTGAAGAATTACTTTCAGTTTTCTGTGATGACTTTATTGCAAACAGCAGTATATGTTATGAGGTTTGGGCTCAGTGGTGGAGTGCCAGACTGCAGTTAGTAGCCTGAGCAGGTGTCTGAAGTGTACCCCTCAAAAAGCTTTTTTATCACTCAGAACAGGACCGTGCCATGGTCTCTCTTCTCTGGATGTGGTGGCAGAGCCAATGGCACTAGTTCTCTGACTGACTAGCCTAAAAGCTTTCTTTCACTGCCAAATGCTGACTATGGAGGCCTGCTAGTGTGGGATTGGAAAAAAAGTTACTTTGAATCATCTGATAGAAGGAGATGGTACTAACCTCCACAAATGTACCTCTGGTGGAGTACAAAGAGAGGCTTGAAGAAAGCTAAAATGTAAAGAGCATAGATTAAGCAATAGGAATCCCAGTGATCAGTGACACCTGTGTGCATATTTCCATGCAAGGAAGGAGGATGAAGAGACCATACCTCATCCTCTGCTAGACTTGCCCTGCTAATAAGTCCTCAGCATCCCAGAACTTAAAAACAGCTGTGAACTAGCAATAGCTTAAAGAAACATGTATTTCTCTCCCTGTTGGTCTTGCATTGACTGCAATTAAGAGGAGGAAGAAGGTAAGGCTTATATGAGTGCATATCCCCCCCAGTCCAGATGAGTTCTTGCTACTTTATTTTCTTCCCTGTCACTTCACTCTGCTTGTTAAAGGTGCCAATTGTATAATTTTGTGCTATGATGTGAGAACACTGTTCACACCCATGGTAACGATGTTCCATTCCATTGGGCGGCACAGCTTTTAATTTCTACTTAATACAGTATCAAGGTTTTATGTCCAACATTCTAAATGCCACAGCATGTTGATGAAAAGAAATTACATTGATGAAACAGTTAGGCAGTGATTAATATGATCCATAACTCAGAGTGATGTAGCAGCACCAGCTTTCTATCCTACACAAAATGATGTCCAATTACTTGCTATTGATCAGATATTGCATTGCACCAAATGGGATGCCAGCATCAATTCATTTCATCATATTGAATTTCAGCCAGTATCATGGGTATTTGGCACATGTTTTGCTGAAACATTTGTCTGCCATCACAGAGCTGATGAACAGGTTGGCGGGTTTTGTTTGTAAAAAGGGTGGGGAGGGGATGGCAAAGAGGAAGAAAAAGAAAAGAAATGTGCTAATCCAGCTTGTGAATTTGTCCTCATACCTGGCACTGACAGGACAGAATGCCTCCATGCATGTGCACATTTGTTTCAGACAAGTAGCTGCATGTCCCTTTCAGACATGTTAACATTCTGTACTGCTCACTGCTTATTTTTTATTGATAATCAAGTGAATAATTAAAGCCCAAAAGCTGTGTAAAACCCATATAAATCATCTTCAATATGCAAGTAATGTGCCTCTGCCCAGGCATGGCTCCTGTTATGAATGACGGCCTAGAAATCCATGATCATACTGGTGCGCATCAATTCCTCGGTCTGAATTTGTTTGTAGGAGATGTGGATGCCAGCCAATATCAGGGAAATGGGATGGAGGTACACAGAGTGGTCTTAAGATGTCTCTTCAGCCCACTTTCTCATGAAATTATCATCTTGGTTTTATGTTTCTTCTTTGCTGTTGGAGTACTATTCTCCCAACCGACACGCCATTATTTCTGAGCTCCCCTTCCCCTTATTTTAATAGTTTGTTGGTTTGTTCCTGCCATTAATAGTTCACTTACAACATTTGTTCCACTCTCCTTTGAAAGCAAACCCTCCCGTGGAAGCACGATCACTATTAACCTCTCTGGCGAAGATCACGAGTCGTGTGCCTACCACATGGAGTACTGCTAGGCCAAATGTAACAACATCTGCCACGCATTCAACAACTTCCTTTTGGATTCCTCACACTCTATTTTCACTTCCAGCTCTAAGCAGGAGTGAGATGTCTCTCAGATGCCAGAGGGCTGGGAATGTGCCATCCTTCCACTGCAAACTGGGGGGGGTTTTGGAGACAGGCAAATTAGGCCAAGCACTAGAATAAAAGTGGAGATGAGCTGTCCACAGCTTATTTCTGTTAACCCTCAAGGCACCTTCTGCCACAGAACTACTTTCCAGATCCTTGAAAAATACAGTGCCTGCAAAATTATCAATTATGGAGCTGTAGCTCTGCAAATGTTTGCATATCTGCTCAATTTAATGTGCTTGAATGGCTCTGGGGCTGCATGAGGGTGTAAAATTGAGCATACTTGGAAGTTTTTATAGGCTCCAGCTTTCTACCTTACAGAGCAGATGGCATCTCTGTAAGCATTGTGGAACATTATATTTAGAAACAATTCCATTTGTTATTCAAATTATTTGTTTTCTGGGCACAAACAGCATAGTTAGTATGCTGCAGATGTTGAGAAATGTCCCTCTTTTCCAAAAACTTGTGACTTCCATGGAGAGTGACTACAGATACCTGAGCAAAACAGCCTACCTAAGCTTCTTTCTAGAGAATCTGGCTGGGATTACCAGATAGACTCATTCCTTTTCAAGATACTTCACTCAATCCCACAGTAAAATCTAGTGCCTGTGGCAAGTCTAGATTTTATCCTAATACACAGGCATTATTTATGCTTTAGGTGTCTCAGGACAGATCAGTTGAACCATGTTATTCAAACTTGAGATTAAATATAAACAGGAAAAATGGCTGAGAACACCAAAAAATTAGGTTAAATAAAGGAAAGAAAATTTTAATCTCTTTTTATTCCATAAGCACTTACATTTTTCTTAATCAATTCTATTGTACAGTAATAGTTTATTGCTAAGATAGGATAATAATCAGAGATGTCCACTCAGTATTGAATTTCTAAAAGCCAAAGTGTTTTCCATCCTTACCCTCTTTTCGAATATTTTTTCGAAATGTAATTTCAAGTCTATGAGCAAATTATAGCTTAGCATGGCTCTGGAGGCAGAAATGTTCTTCTGCAATAATTCAGTGCATAAAGGATTCAACGGACAATTCCCTGGCAATACCTGTTTTATTGTGGCCAGTATTCTCCAGCTGATCCTTGCACTAGGATTGCATCACTTAAAGACAGTTTTTCAGAAGAGTTATTGCCATCATTTCCCCAAAATCAGACCCTTTGCAGTGTTTCAGAGCAAGTATAAAGAAAACCGAGCAATCCCAACTCAGGAGACTCTTCTGATTTTGTAGTTTTATATATTTATTTAGTTAAAAGTATCCCCCTCTTTTGAATCAAATACCCAACACAGGCTTAAGTTCCCCAATTATTCATAAATCGATCAGTTTCATTACAATACTTGAATATTGCGTTCTTCAGGCTGAACAACCTGGTGAAGAGAAGGCTCCAGGGAGATTTCATTGCAGCCTTCCAGTACTTAAGGTGGACCTAAAAAATTGAAGGACAGAGATTTTTAACATGGGCAGATAATGATAGGACAAACAGGAAGTCTAAACTAGATGAGGAGATGTTTATATTAGGTATCAGGTAGAAATTTTACTGTGAGGGTGATGAGGCACTGGAATGGATTATCCAGAGAGGTTGTGAATGCCCCCTTCCTGTCAGTGTTCAAGGATGGAGCCTTGAAAAACCTTATCTAGTGAGTAGCACCCCTGTCCATGCCTGCGGGGTTAGAACTAGATGATCTTTAGGGTCCCTTCCAAACCAAGCTATTCTATGATTCTGAGATTGATCTCTCTGCATTGGACTATGAAGAACCTAAACATCTCAAAATGTTTTCTACCACTTTCTTTTTTAAAGAGTTTGTGATATGAGATGGTCAAAAAGAAGAGGCAAATTTTCTTTTTTTTTTGCAGTAGTTTTATGGGGCTTATTAGTGCTTTTAAACTTTTCTATTAGGAAGGTGGGTTTTTTAATCTCAGTTGGCCACAGACAGGTAAAAAAATGAAGGGGAATAAATCCAACTGCTAATTAATTTTATCAGACTTCCAAAAATTAATTGCAAAACCTTTAAAAGTTGATAGTGCTGATGAAAATCCTGCTGCAAATCTCTGAAACAAACTTCACACAAATTTATGTCCAGCATTCTTAATATCTTCCTTTCCACCTCTAGGTTCAGGTTCAAGTGTGGTTGTTTGAACAGGGAAATGTACAAGACACACTGGAAACTACCTGGCATTGCACACTCAGTATTGGAGCTTCAGCTTCATCCTTGCTTGCTTAAAGGGATGCTCACAACCCACCTGAGAAGCTGTTCTAGGTGATTGTTTAACATGCCCTGCAATTTATGGCCAGGCTGGTCACAAAGCTTCCACCTGCTTAAGAAGGAGAATTGGAGCTCAAGGAAAGCATAACATTGCCAACAAAGATCCTCAAAAGGAACAGATGAGGTGCCTCTCCCAGAATTGTAAATGTCTTTAAAGCTAGAAGTTAACATTTAAAATCATAATTCTGGCATTCTGTTAGAGAATCACAGCATTGCCGAAGAGCTGAGATTGGGAGACGTGTCTGGAGATCTGTCCCCCAGTCCCGCCTCCTGCTGAAGGCTGTGTCAGCTGGAGAAGCCTGCTCCAGGACATACTCAGTCAGGTTTTTGAATATCTCTAAGGATGCAGACTCCATAGTCTCTTGGCATATTCTGTGCCAGTTCTCAGTTTCTCATAAGGAAATATTTCCTTATGTTTAAATGAATTTTCTTGTATTTAATTTTGTGTCCACTGCCTCTTGTTCTGCCACTGGGCACAGCTGGGAAGAGTCAAGATCTATATTCCTTGTCCCCTGCCATCCTCTGGAGTTTATACACACTGATAAGATGCCCCTGAGCTAAGCAATTTGAGGTCTCTCAGCCACTCCTCCATGGCAGATGCTCTGAATCCATCTCTTTGTCCCTTTGCTGGGCTCACTCCATTAAGCCTCTGTACCCCTCTATGCTGGGGAGCCTAGAACTGGGCACAGCTGAGGAGAGGGGAAGGGTCACCTCCCTCGATCTACTAGAGATCCTGTCCTTATGTTAATCACCCTCTCACTTTCAAAATAAATCTGTTTGATTCTTATTTTAAAACTCTTTTCCTTAAATGTGAGGAATAAATGGAAGGAGGGGGGGAAGGAAAGGGAAAAAATCCCCAAATACGTAAGCCCAGAGAAGAAAGAGAAAAGACAATATGAGACAAGCTCTTGGAGCCCAAGGCCATAGCTCTAAGAAAAAATGTCACATTGACACAATACTTGTAATAAATTAAAGAGCTGCTACTTCAGATGTTGCCATTCAGCCACTCTGGCATTGACTTTACCCTTTCTTCTACAGAAAAGCACCAGGCACTCAAGGCACAGCTGGCAGCAGCTATACTGGTTCCTGGTTTGTCTCTGCACTCTAAACTGTCCTTAGCCTACAGAAAGTCCAAAGTAATTTATTTGGTTCTTCAAATATTTGTGCCTATGGTACTTATTCTAGGCTGGCCAGAGGGAATCTGAGATAAATTTGGCCTTAAGCTGTAGTTGGAAACCTGTAACTCTGTGTGTCATGGAAAAATTGAAGGGAGGACGGATGCTGCAGTCACTTAACGAAAGGAACTAGGCAAATAAGGAAGTGAGTTGGATGAGCAAAGTGGGAGACAGCCAAGGAAACAAAATTACTTAGCTAGCATATGATCCATTGCAGCAAGAAACTTCACAATTTCAAGAGGCTTTCCAATATTTATAAAAATGTAATAATAGGCTTAAGCAAGAAAAGGCATGAGGTTAGGCGTCATGTGATGTCAGTGATAAGAGAAATGTGTAATTGAGCTGGAGTGGAGGTGAAGGCTCTTCCTGCACACACAGTGCTATTACATTCTTTTCCACTTGGATACCCTCTCCAAGCACACTAATCCATGGATCTGCAGAAGGATAATCTGCTGACATCCAATTTTCTGGGATTTTTTTCCTGGATGGGCCAATTTGTTGAGTGTTAACACTTTCCTACCAAAGTGAACCTCAAGAATTAAAGATGGGTTTGTTCATGAAGAATGACCAAGCCTGTGTTTCTACCGGTCTTACTGATGACATTACTAAGTTCCCCAAGCTAGGGAGGACATTAAAGACCTTAGAGGGTAGATCACTACTGCAATTAGCATACAGGTAAAGGAACAAGCGTTGATTCTCAAAATTAGCTGAAGCAAAGAGAGAGGAGTAAGCTAAAATGTTTTGACCGTGATTGTTGTTCAGATCTATTCCCTGGAGATCAAATAAAGAATTGTGGGCAAAGCCTAACTCTAACATAGATATTCCTTGGTTTTACAGGATGAATGCATTCCTTTTTCCAACCACAAATGCCCTGAAGCTAGGACAAAAAAAGCCACTGTCATTTGCTAGTGCTCACTACTCCTGGTGCTGACAAAGCCACATTGTTCTCCCTAGGAGGAAGAAGAGGAGGAAGGCTGGGAATCGGGATATGACTAGCACAGCCTCACAGGGAGCTTTGAGGGTTTTTTACATCCAGTCACTCCTTTGCAAGACACAAGGAAAATTTTGCAGCTGCTATTGTAGTGGAGAGAGTTTGGATGGTAGGTGGTGTATTTGTATTACACTCTGCATCCTTACAAGAGGTACTGAAAAACGATTTTATAATTTTACAATGGTTTAATGCATTTAGTAGAGGGATCTTGGTGGTGGTGTGGCCTGTGCAAGCACGTGCTTGGGTCAGTGACTTGGTTTTTTCATTCCCTGGCCAGTGTTGGGAGATCTTTCTTCTCAAGTAGTCCCATAGTGCACATACTACTGCTCTGCGTTCAGGAAAGGACATGCAGATGCCTGAGGGTGCGGTGGGGTCTCCTTCTGCAGTCACTTACATGCAAATGGCACATCCTTGGCACTCAAAAAAGGAGCCCAAGAAATATTCCTGCCTCTGGTCAGGCCTGATGAAGGTCCCTCCCTCAATGTGGAAATCTGTTGAGTGCTGTGCATGGCAACAGTGCATTATCTCCCTCAGAAACCTTGAGCCTTCTGTTGAAGCTGAGTTATGTGGACAAGGTTTCTCCCACAATGTATCTCTGCAGGAAGTGCCTCTTCAGGCTATACCTCCACATGTTTAAAGGAGAAGACAAGGGAAAGAACAGTGATGGGATAGGGAAAATTGGTAGAGGCTTTTGTTACAAGGATAGAGGGACCTATTGTGGCACTGTCTGGTCTGCTGAACTCCAGGCTCTGAACATCCTCAGCCACACTGATCCACAGTCTGATCCAGCTGTAGGCATGATGGATGACCATCCACCCAGCATGACCACCCTCTCTGGGGGAAGGGAGCACCTGTGGAAAGAACTTCTCTTTTGACCTCTATGTCTAACATTGTTGGGTTAATTTAGTGTAGAGGGACAGCCTCCAAGGACAAAATTACTCATAAAAATATCTTGTAGCAAGTTTCTCTCCAAAGAAAAATAATATTTTTGTAACTCACTTTTCCCTTACAAACACATGCACACCTCCTGTGTTGTAGTGTTTGGCTGAATGTTCCCCTTGTGGGTTGACCCCAGTAACCAGATAAAAGGGAATGTCAGAGGGGAATTAATGAATTCCACTTCCTTCCACTGAAGCAGGCAGAATAATTCCAGTAACCATTTGTAAAATGGTCATTATTTTAATTTGCAGAATAAGGACATTGACTTTCATTGCCAAACAGTCTGTGTCACACCCTGTTGGGGTTGTACTTTTCCCTTCCATTTCAGAGTGGCCCAAATCCCAGTATGGACAGCTATTAGAGGACTAACTGCACCTCCGTTTCCTACACACCCACCTCCTGGCTTACTGTGCAAAGACAGCCAGGTCTTCCCTCTTCCTGGTTGGTTCTTAGTCTTTCTCCCATCTCTCAGTAGATCTATCCCCCCTCCAAATATAGCAGGGCCAAACCCATGTTTTTTCTCCTGCTCTTGGATCATGACTATGTGATGGATCACTCTTTAGCTCTAGAGATTGTCCCCATTTCAGTTCATACATCTTCCTGCTTCAGGCCCCCGGCCCAGGGAAATGGTCATCTCTTTCTTGAAGGTCTTCTGCCTCAGAGGCAAATAATTTTGTGCAGAGTGCAAGTAAATCATGAAGTATGCAAGCATTTGGAGTTAACACATGTCAAAAGAAGGGGCAAGTCATGTATGTGGAATCTTTTCCTTTCAGTGAAGAGTGGCCCCAACCCTCTGCTGCATGCATGCTTTCTCCTTGCCAGCATGTGAAAGGGCAGGCTGAGATTTCAGTGCTAAGTCCATTTTAGCAGAAGGCTTTGCTAATTCTTTCTGGGGGTGCGGCTTGCAATTTCTGCCTGCCTGGAGCTCCTAGTTCTGCTTATTTTAAATTAAATGCCTCATTTCCCAGCATGCTTACATGATGGCTTTGTGTCCCACCTAGATCACTGCTCATTCACCACCTCCAGCCCTGCACTGGAGACACACACACATTGCTTTGCTCAACATAAAATTCTAGCTAGAGAAATTACTGTCAGATCAGGGAGATGGACATAAGAAAGCATTTGCTGCTCTTCCTTTCCTCCTCTGTCTGTCTGTGTGTAACCCTGCCTAGCTCAGGAGGGCAGAGGCAGCTGCTGCTGAAAAGAATGAGACAGATTTTCTTCATTATTCTATCAGGGCAGGAGACAGCAAAGCACTTGACATGAAGAGTGTCCCTTGAGGTGGCTGAGGCCTGGCTGGGCTGTCACAGTTGTCTTTTCCATGAGGACAGGAGCAGAGCAGAATTAGGGTTGGTGGCTGTTGTAGCAATCAATGAAGTGAAAGGCTTAGCCTGCTCTTTCCTTTCTCATCGCTTCCATACTCATTTGTTAAGCTGGATGGCAACATGTCAGTTTGCCTCTGGTCACTATGGGGTTTCTTTTATTTCAAGCATGGCCATGTCCAGCAGCATCTGGAAAGGCACAGTGGCAGAAGTTGCAATCTTTACATAACGGAGTTTTCAGGAAAAGGAGCTGGGGTCAGGAACCTGACACCAGATGTGTCCATTGCAAAAAATCAGTATTGAAAGTCAAAGGAGCTATGCAAGATCTGCAGCGCTTATCTGAGATCAAAATATGAACATTCATTATAAATGAAAAAAAAAAAAAAAAAAAAAAAGCTCTTTCTGCTAAGCCAGACATCTGGTCAAAATTGCACAAACACGTTGCAATCAAAACACATCTCAATAGCTGTGATTTTTTTGCCTGTGGCCATGCGTGGATGTCACCTCTAAGGGGCAGTGTGTGTGTGCGCATTGCGCGGCTGGGATCAGCCGGGCAGTGAGAAGCGGCTGCCGGCGTCATTCCGCAGGGGCAAGTTGTTTTTCTGGCTGAGAAACAAGACATAATATATAAAATTGCTCTAAGGATAAGAATAGCAAACATGCAGCATTAATAATGTAAAGCAAGAAGAAAGTCCGGCATTGTTTAGAATATTTTATGAGGAATTTATTGTTGTTAATTGAAGGAGAGAGATTGATCACTGAGGAATCTAGCTCATTATTTAACAAAACCTGGATAAATAGTGTCTCATTTCTCTGTTCTGCTTAGCATTCTCCTTCTGAAACCTTTCTGTTTATGGAAAAAAAGGCATTTCAAACCACATACAAAGTGATGCCCCAGGACCCCCCTTCCATTCCCACATAAATACATTATAAAATAAAAACAGGCAGGATATAATGCTCTTTCCTTCCTTTTCTTTCCCTTCTCCCCGACATTTTGAAATTCCTGTTGAACATCAGCATGTAAACAGGGGCGCCAGAAATGGAGGAAGGGAGGAATGCACTGTGCTGTGCCCCGTATGCCCTGGTCTGGGGCCTGCCCTGCTTGCATGCGGCAGGGAATTAGGATGCTGATCGTTCCAAGCAGCAACCGCGCTGTCAGCTCCTCCAGCAAGGAGCCCTGCCAGCTATCGATCCGGCACTGGCACTCACCTCCGTGCATCGGCGCCCAGGGCCTGATTCTCACCAGCAGGACACTTTGATAACAAGGTTGCCTACGTGAGGTGCTTTGAAAGGTCTTTGCTGTTAATTTATTAGGGGAAAAAAGCAGAGAGAGGTGAAAAGCCAGCACAGTATGCTAATTTTTTTTCTTTTTTTCTGCTTTCATTTTGGATGTAGTCTCCAGCCTTTGAATAGATGCCCATAATGAGCTGGCTCTAAACAGAAATACTACCAGAATTAAAATAAGACAAGACTAACTTGGACATGCTGATTATATCCAACCCATTGCAGCCACCCTCTGATGCCCGTTTAATATTCATTTTTCAATTATCAGCACCAGACTAGTGAAATTAAAGGGCACTGGGTAGATATTAGATTCTAACCTTGTTTTTTCCATGCTGAAGTTGAGAAGGCTGGTCAGCTGAGAATGGCTGGATCCAGTCTCAACAGCCATAGAAACAACGGAGAGGGTTCCATCACCAGGCAAATCATTTCCAAGTCACTCAAAGAACACTGTGATGGCATTGGGAAGGACCAAACTGGATGGATAGAGAAGAAGCAGGGCTCTCTAGAGGCATGGTGATACACTTAGTCTCCCATCCCCACAGCTACAGAGATATAAGCCCTAGACTAGAGTCACAGAGGACCACACATTTCCCTGAGTGGGAATTACATGGTCTGATCTCACAGCAGCAAGGTAATTTTCAAATAAATTTTGATTTTACTAGCTGTGTTTAAAAAAATCCCCAAAGATCAAATTATCTCCATTTGGTACTTTATTCCTAATTAAACATTTTGATTTTCAGTTATCAGCATGACATTTTTATTTTTGAACCTCCATTTTATTTTGATTTTGTTTACACAATGTACAGAACAGTAAAACTGCTTGAATACAAATTTTTCTTCAATCCAAAGCAAACTTTCTTTCAGTTTTCAGTGCAGCGATGTTTTTGTACTTGATGTCAGCCTAAAAGTATTTTCACCTCATCTTTTTCCCCTGAAACTGCTAATACGTCAATGTTTAACTAGAGCTTCAGTGGACCCTTCCTTTCTGCACCTCACAGGCACTGAAGGACAGCTAGCATTTTATAGGGTTCAGGTTTTATAAGATCCTCAATACAGACCCTCTTTCTGGAAATCTCCTGGTACCAGGGGCTCCCAGCATTGCCCAGGGTACCACATAACAAAAAAAACTGTGATTTCTTTTCAAATGACATCAGATCATTCTTCCTGAGATTTGTCAGTGCTCTGCAATACAGTTCTTAACAACTGCTCGTGTAAACATTTGAGAGATGTCTGTCTATTTGCGTGGAGAATAATATACGAAGCTTAGTTATGGGCAAATTTTTGTGGTTTTAGCTTTCTTGGACTTTTATTCTTTCTTTTTTGAATTTCTATAAGGGTTTAATGAAAATCAGGCCTGATTAAGTCTGGGAATTTTTATGTGTCTGTGCCTTGATTATCGAAAACTCAAGGACTAAGGGAGAATAGCCGATTAAGAAGAAATCAAAGTATTTAGGTACTTTTACTAACTACTCACTGGTCTCATTCTGCAAAATATTCCCACAAACCGAAGGAAAATCCCCAAGTCTGAGCAGCAGCACATGGGTGTTATCGCAGCCGTGCTAACTTGCGACAGAAGGAATTATTTGACTGACCTTCTTTGGACCTGAAATGGTTTCTGACACAGCTGGAGAAGAAGCTGCCCCTCAGAAGCCATAAAATGTCACTGCTGGATCACTTTGAGGTTTATGTCTAGGATGAAGTGGGGAGCTGGTCTCTGAGTGGGAAGGGGCAGCACATTTCCCTACATTGTTTTGACTTTCCCTACCTGCATAGGTGTTCCTGGGCATGGATGAGTCCCTGGCAGTGGGGCTCCTAGGGGTGGGCTGTTTTGTACCTGCTGAATGGGCCTTCATGCACCTCAGGATCCTCCAATGACTTGTTAGTTTTCATGCCCATCCTTCTCCACTACCTGTACAGAGAGTCTCTAAAAGCAGCAGCCCTAAATATCAGGCACACCATGAATCTATCACAGACTTTTTCAGTATAGATGCTGTATTAGGCAGGTAAGTTTGTTTTCAAACCCACAGTTGGCTGCTTAAATACAGCCCCAGATGTCTTGTGATAGAGCTGCTACACTGACATTTTATTGTGTTTTTAAGAAGCAGATTTAGTCAAATGGTTACAAATAATTTGAACTTTGGAAAGCAAAATCCCTTTTTTTTTTCCTGTGAGCTCAGTGCTGGAGAAAACAGGTGATTCATGATGCGACATTATGCTCTTCATTTGAGTGCTGCAAAGATTAGATTAAGCTTCTTGTGTACAGTGTGTGTGACTGAGCCAAAACACTGCCGTGGAAAATCTGGTCCCTTCTGCTGCTGCACTGAGCACACAACTCCTCACTTTGGGAGCCCTAATGGTGCCAAGGGTCAGGCCAGGCACCAGTGCTCAGCTATGGGTCAGCATTCTTGGCTCTGTATTTGCATGTCTTTGTGAGTCCCTTGGGTCCATTTGTCTTAGGTCCAGCAGGATGGCCCTTCTGTGTCCTAATGCATTTGCAGACAGTGACACAGAGCTGTGATATTCCCTTCCTCCACCTCTTCTAACTACTGAAATTGAGAGAATTGTAACAGAGTGATTTCCAGCAGAGAACAGGAATCAAGAGCAAGGGACTGAACCTTCACATGTATTCATGACCACGCACACTTTTATGGACCCAATAGTACTGTCAAGCATTTCATGGGGCTTTCTATCAAGGACACTATATAACAATAAGTTGTATTGTACTGCACTTTCAGTGAATATATGAGGTAATTGGTGTGCAGTTCCCTAGACTAATACTGGAAGACAGGAATCTGTAGACAGAGAAAATGAAGTTTAAAAATCTCTTTGCAGACTGTGTTCCCCCAGCTGGGAGAGCAAAGCACAGTCAGTAACAGCCACAGATCAGTTGTTCTTAACCCTCTTCAAGCCTGGGTCACATCCCTCCACTGCGGCCCCATCTTACTAGGATGGAGCTGGGGACTGGTTAAATTTAGCAGTGGAGGGAGGGGTGTATGCTTACACCCCCACCCTTTCAAAGCCCCAGAAGAGACTTGCCCCCTTTCCACAGTGCTAAGCTGACATGTAAGCTCCAGGACACGAGGTGTTCAGCACACAGAAGGCCAGGAGAATGAGGAGAAGTCGCTACCACCCTGAGCCACAATCCAGGCTGCCATGAAGGACTGGCTGCTCCCAGGCAGGATGTCGCCCTGATAGCTCTCAGGGGCTGTGTAACATGTGCTGTCATGGCCAATCATGGAGCTCTTGGTGAACAGAAAAAGCCTGCAGCTCTCTTCTGAGCAATTTTTCCAGTCCACCGTAGGTAATACAGGAGATGTGGGCTGCAGGCAGAGAGCCACTCCGTATTTTCTCTGAGGTTGCATTCAAACAAGATATTCAGCATAGAACCCATAAATGATATCTTTTCCCATTCAAGGTCTGATCTGTTAATCTGTTGTCCAGCTGCAGTCAGCTGGATCACTTAGGTTAGCTCTTCTGGGCGTGGTGTAAGTCCTCATTGAAACCAGCCCTTAGCACAGTGCACAGCTGGGAATCTTCCTGCTGCTGATGTGCTGGATATGAGCTACAGCCAGGAGGAACAATTTATATTTTCTTTCTTGTTCTCTCTTACTCTGTGAGCCATCATAGAGCTATTTCATTGAGATGTTGAGTCCCAAATGTCTGGAATATGATTAGGCTGAGTAATCTTCTCATATAGATTTCTTTATTATTATTATTATTTCTAACATTTACCCTCTTAACCGTGAACAATGATATTTGTGGGGATCATGTCCATTCATACATAAATATTGCTGGTAATATGCCCAGGGACAACCACTCACTAGGCAGCAGGACTTTAAAAATGTAGTGCATTAAAGCCCAGCCATAGTGATTTATCCCCCGACCTGATTTCTGCAGGAGGAGGTCATACTGGCAGTTCTGCCATGTTCACAGTGGCCAAAGAGCAGCTTACAGTGTTAGAAGCACTGTGTACCATGGTAATATTGCACTCAAGACAATTCATCACCCATTGCTGCCAGGGCTAGTTATGGGTTCAGATCACCTACCTGTGTGTGGGAATGTGAACTTGCACATCACTAGAGACCCTGGAGCTTTATTTCCACCACTCTGTGTACGCAGACCCATCAGAGAATGTCAACCTCTGACCAAGTGACAGAGCAGATGCAAAGCACAAAGAAAAGTGACTTGAGACAGGAGATGAGATCTGTGACTCAGAGATTTGTCCCTCATAATAGAACAATTAAAAAGGCAGAGAGGAATTTTCAAAGCAACATCCTGAGAAAAAATGGAAGAGTTTTGTGGACATTCCCCATCAGATTAGCACTTCATGGCAAGAAGGAAGAGACAGCACGCTGTAAACTCTCCAAAGGCAAGACCAGTGTTTGTGTAGCAAAATAGCAATCCGGTCTATGTATGACCTGGGTGCTACTCAAAAGCAAAGGCTCCTAACAAGTTAGGTAAGATCATAAATGAAGTAAGCATGTTTGTCAGTCTGCCTCTATAAGGTTGTATAGTTACCCACTAGCTATATAGCAACAGGGTTGTGATAAGAATAAACAGATAAAATATCTGGCATCAAAGCTTTTCTTTTAAGATGGCTGCAGTATTACAATCTAAACCTCTTTCTATATCCTATTGACTATTGTAGTCTTCCATGTTATTGTTTAACCGTGTCTGAAGACAAATGTTCTATATTAATTCTGATTTCCTTTAAATTGTCTTATTTCATGCTATCGAGCAAATTAATCCACTGAATCAAGAGCAATTCTTTCTGTTGGGTAGCTCATCTTGCTCATTATTCATTTCTGAAGGAGTGAAAATCCTTTATGTAACTTCATGCTTCTCTTGCTTACAGAACTCCCTGTAAATACAAGGAGTTGTTTTTCCGACATTTGCAATTGGGTTGGGAACTGGCTGGAAATTACCAGTGAAGCAAAGGAAGAGATAGATTTGTTTAACCCAAATCCAGAAGGAATCTAAAGTCCATTTTGTAGGAAGTTTGCTCTAGGATTGCTTTGGGCATGGGGAAGCCAGCACATATGCTCCTAGTCTATGTCCAGGAGCTGCACTGTGTCTGCTTTGAACTTTGTGAACCTTTCCCCAACAGAATATAACTGCTGGGCAAAATGTTCTGAGCAGAACTGCAATATCCAGTTAGGACTCTCTCATTCCCTGGGAATCTTAAAGCCCAACTACAGCAAAATTGAATTTTTTTTAACCTTGATATTTTGGGAAAGAATAATCTCAACACCTGCAGATTGCAATATCTAATATAGTAATACCTCATGATAATCCATGTGAATATTTTTAATAAATTCAATAAAGTATCCTATTTTTTATCTATACTGTATATATATATGTATACACATATACTACTTTTATATATTGTACCTTTTGGGGTCCCAGTGTAAGTCACATGCCCAGTGTATCCTGTCTTCTCCCAGTGCCCATGTCCAAGAGGCAGACCTAACGCTGCCTCAGGCATTGAGGTTGCAGAGCGGATGTGGCCCTGCAGGGGGAATGCATTACAGGCAGAGAGGCCAGAACCTTGGCTAGTCCTCATCCCACATGCCCACTAATGCACAGTGCATGCTGGCACAGGGAGAAAGGGATTTTGTGCCATTATACAACTGATTTGAATGGTGCTTAGAATCTGTGGGTTGTCTGTGCATCCTTCAGTCACACACATCTATCTATGGATGTCACTTCTGAAGATAGTGGCTTTGTCTGATGTGGAGGCTCTTGGTCTGGTGGCTGATAAAACGTCCCCTCCTGAAAGGAAAGGGAGTGACAGAGGGAATTAAGCTCCATTGGTTCTCCAGGAGGTAGAAAAACTTTTGAAGACATAATTTCTTTTCTATTTGTTTAAGCAAGACAGGGCTGCATTTTCATCCTTGTAGACTGATCTTGCTCATTCAACATTGTTCATTCAACAGGCAAGTAAATACCTCTTTGAGCTATATTTCTCTCCCCCACTTACTTGGCAGGAGACACCTGTAAAAGAAGAAGATAAATAATGTGTCAAACGTGGCCTGCAGAGGGTTCAGCTGAGCAATTTCTGGCTTCCTCTGCATGTCTTCCAGCTGTTGTGCCCCTAGTAACTTCAATTGCTGTACACAGGCTTGGCCTAGCTGCAGTTTCATTCAGTTGGATCTATACTTCCAAATATTTTTCTGCTAAAACAATCTGGCTGGGCCAGGATTTCAAACCTCTTCCTACATGGATTGGGAAAAATGTATAGTAGCTATTTCTTCACTCTGCTATGAACAAACATTTAATACCTGTAAGTAAAAGATTTCAGTCAGAGCACTGGGTCAGCAAACTGCTTTTGTGGGAACCAGAGTCCCATGTGTCAGGTTCATATGTACCTCATCTCATACTTCCATGGCTTTGCTTGCCCAGGAAGGAAGACCAGTTTTTCTACCAGCATTTATCAAATTTTTATGTGATGACTGCCAAAACTCCTCCATGAATTTACCCTGAAAATTCCTTTATGAAAGAAAATTACACTCAAACAAAGCTGAAAGGTGACTGCTTTCAACAGAAATTTCCTGTTATTTGTCAAAAAGAAGTCCCAACTGTCTTCATTGTGATGCCCCACACCAAAGCTGTTGTTCTCTAGCTTGCCCTGGGCTGAGATTGTGCTTGTAACAGCAGCAGAGCCACATCCCCACAGCAGCATCAGCATGGAAAGTGATGGCAGACACCATGAGATTTGGAATATAGCCATGGTGCTGAGGTGGCAGAGTGGAAGGGAGTGGGAGATATTTATACCACAAATATCCAAGAGGTATTTTAGAATGCAAATACTCATGGGTTGATTTTTTTGCCAAAAACTTGAAACTTCTCTGAAAAAGATAAAGGAGAAACTTCTTAAAACCTTCTACAGGACAAAGATTAATTTCAGTCATCTCTAATGACTGTATTAAATGATGAATATGTTCTGTTAACCTAATTACTGTTTAGAAAATGGATTGCACATTGCTTTGCTATGTGCACCTCAAACATAAAATATTAAAAATCATCTGCATTTTCTAAACTCACAGGGATTTTCTAGAATTACGTGCTCTGGGTGTGTGGTAGAGGATACGAGACTTTAACTGGACCTCTGAGTAAGCCTGGTGATCTGGGATTTTCCAAAACTCTTTACTCGTTGCTGTTAACCAGTAATATCTGGTGACTCCTTCCCTGTCATTTAACAGAAGAATTTTCCTCTCCATAAATCCAATTACTAAAAATTTTAGGTCATATTTTAAGAGTGACACAAAAGATGTTTTTCCATAAACTTCACGACAACAATAAATAATGGTTGGTGTGTAAATCTGTAGGTCTTCAGTTAACATCCTTCCCTCAGCTATTCAGTGAATTTAATTGGTGAAAATATTCTTCTCTTGGTAGAAGCAGGTAACACCATCCATATTCACTGAAAACCATACATGCAGGGAAAGCAAAATATCAGAGCTCACATTAGCAAGGAGTAGAGAGGTTGCCAGAAATGTAGAAATGCCCATTTCAATGAGGCAGCAAAGCAAGATAGTTACAGCAAATTCTGTCATGAGTGGCAATCAAACATGTAAAGGGAAGAAAAGGCAGCTTTATTGTTTGGTTGTTTGTGGGATTTTTTTAGATTTAAAATAAAATTTGTTTCTCTAGCTGACAGCTGTGAGGGAGAAAGATTTTTTTTTTCTTTTATTTCCTGTTATTAAATTAAAAGCTTATTTTTTGGAGAATCATTTAATATTAAACCACTTGCACTTGGAGAATTTTTAATTTCTTAAGAACAAAACACAGTCCTTTCCGCAACTGGATTATAGATTGATTACAGGGCATCAAAAAGTCAAATAGATTGATTCATAGCTGTTTGCATGCTTGTGCTTACAAACCACATACCACATGTGCATTTTTTGTTACTATGATTTATAATAATTTGCTGATAGTATTAACTGTATGCAAAAGCTTTGCAAAGAGGGACCGGACTGAAACAGTTTAGAGAATAGTCAGGGACTAATTAAAAAATGGATGCAGCACACTGGGATGTGCTGTGACTGACAGGGCAGTTTTCCGTGTGCTTCCCTCAAATGGTAATTTCTGAGATTTCTTTTTTAAGGGGATTCTTCAATCTTATTATTTGCTTGTACTGCTCTGGAGGCAGGCTTGCTGCTTTTGGGAAATTAGTGCTTCGGAGTTGTGACTTAGAGAGCTGGAGATGTAAGAGAAGGGAAAGAGGCAAGGTTGAAAGCTTGGAGGCAAAACGAAAAAAGAAGTTACAACTGAGGTGGAAGAACATGGCACTGCTGGTAAACTTTGCAGATTAAATAAACTTCTCTGGCATGATAAGTGATGTTAATAAGTACAGAGCATTCCTGCGGCAAGATCTGGACTGCTTGGTAAGCTGGATTTTTTTAGAAAGCTGGTGTATACACACAGCCTCTGGGAAGGTCACACACACACAGAGCAAGAATGCAGGTTATATTTTCAGTTTCAGACTGGGAACCAGAGAACAGAAACTCTGGAAACAGTGTAGGGGCTATTTTGGATGAACCAATGAGTGTGAATTCCCAGTGTGAGGCTGATGCTACGGGGCTGATGCAATCCTTGTGCAAGTTAAATAAAGGGGTTTAGTAGGGCTAGGGAGTGCTAGTGCACATGCTCAGATATCCAGGAAATATGCAGAAAACTGAAAAAGTACTACAAAACGACAATAAATTCTACCTATCAATAAGAGACTTAAAATTATCTTACAGCTATTATCTAACTTATCCAGTGGAAGGTTAAGAAGTAATTTGACTAAGATGTTAAAGCATCAATATAATGAGAACATTTCTGATGGGGATCTTCCCTGTGGGAAAGAAACTGCAGCAGAAAGGAAATCATACAAAGTACCAGGAAAAATAGATTACTTTCTACCAGCTGCTCTACAGAAGCTGTTTGTCCCCTCTGTGCAAGTGTGTGTTTGCACCTCCCCCTGGGAGACAGGCTCCCCTTACATATAACCTCACCATCATTGTAGTTTGCTGTAGGTAAGAACATGAATAGGGGTGATTACCTCAGGGAAGCTGACCCACAGTAATTTTTTCCCTTGAGGTGAACTGTTCAGATGTTAAAGTCCATAGAGAGGTCTAAGGGCTGTCAGCTGAGGCTAGCCACATTTGGATGAAAGATATGATACATTTCTTTTTAACAGGGAGGGTTAAATATTTAGGTCAGGCTATCTAGGGATGTAGAGGGTTCTCCATTAGTTGCAGTCTTTTAATCAAGACTAGGTGTCTCTGTAAAAGACACACTAATTGTTCAAACAGAAGTTAAAGGTTCAACATGGAAATTCCTGGATGAAATCCTGTGGTCTGTTAGGCTAAAAGCTCATAATGAACGTTGCCTAGCCTTTCACTCTATTAATCTGTGAAAAAAATGAGCAAACAATTGACAGATAACCAGGTCCTCTGCAGTTCAGACTGAGGGTAGCAAGAAGAGGGTTATTAAATTTTCTGGAAAAGGTAAAAGGAATTTGCAAAGAAATCTGACAGAAAAATGGGCAGAGAGCTGGGCTTGGTTGCAGTAACTCAGGGCTCAGTGTAAGAACTGTGGAACAATCTGGGACATTCAAAGAGAACAGGGAGGTATTACTGGTACAAATGGCAGAGACTGTGCAATAGAGTGGCAGAGAGGTCTTGAAAGAGGAAAATGAGTCCACACTGGAGGAAATGCCACTGCTGATTTAGGGGGTTAGAGTGAGAAATTATTTGCCAGTTCTGACAGAGAAGGGAAGAGAGAGTAATTTGGGTGGAAAGGTGAGACAGCCTTGGGGGAGAGGGTGCAGAGATAGAAAGTTTGGACACTGTGGAAGAGAAGTGAGACAGACAATAGACAAGGGTTTGAAGGATACTTGCTTGGGAGAATACAGAAGTTAGCAGAGCATGAGCCTTCATTCATATAGCACACACTTGACTTTAATCACAGGCTTACCTGATGGCATTAAATCCATGCTACTGGGAAAAAAACCAGGCCCCTCACATGCTAAAAAAGCAATGCATTCCATTTTAACCACTCCATGACCAAAAATAAATTGTACAGTCATCCTATTCCAGACTACCAGATTGATGGCTGAATAGCTAGAACTCAGCAAGTTAGGTAATTTTGCACTGAATATAAATGAGAGTTATAAGATAAATGACATTTAGTGACATTAATTAACTGATTAAATTAAACCTGATATTTTAATCAGAATTTGTTTATGCAAAACTCTGGATAAAAAAGAAATGGAGTTTAACCTAGTTACTTTAAAAATTCCAGTTACCATAACAACTTCTTGTGATATCAATTAAAGGTGGTCTTTTCTTTACATTATTTTTAGAATTTGAGTTACCATAACAACAGAATGCTGCTTCATTTGCAAAGAGTTAAAATACGTTGTTGTTCTTTGAGAAGCAATCAAAATACAAGTGGGATGCCAGGAATTAATACCCGGAATGGTTGCACAAACACCATTTTTCAAACACCTCACTTGTGGCACGAGAGCCTGATGGATCTTCTCCAGTGTGACAGGCTCAAGATGTTCCTTGGTTGCTCAGATCAGGAAGAGATTATTTATCAATTGGAAAAGAGTGGGGCTGTCAGGCACCAGAGGTATTATGAGCTGTCAGATCTGCAAGGAAAAATGATGCAATAGCAAATAAATTCACCTGGCTCTCAAGTGTTTCCGGAGGGCAGGCAGGAGAGTGCCTCTCGGTGAGGCAGTGACCCCCTGCCTTCTCCCCAGAGATCCTTGGTGGGAAGAGAAAAATGCTGACAGATCATTTCAAGGACTGTGCTGGGCCCCCTTGGAGGTCATCCTTCTATTCTACTTCTGGCCATTCTTCTCCTAGGAGAGGTTTTCCTTTATGCAAGAGCAACACCTGTTGACAGAGGGCAGCCTTGGTATGAACTGCCTACAGAGAGGACTGGATGCAGTTATTTTCCCTGCCCAATCCCACAAGAACTTCCATGAGACAAAAGCATGGGTAAGATTAAAAATCAGAGGTTTCACAGTAACCAAAATGTGGAAAGATCACTGCAAACATGCACACACATATTTGTGTATGTACACCATCAAATTAGCTAAGAGCTTACATTTGTATCCCAAGCCTTATTTTAACATAATTACTGCTCTAACTTACCTCCAAAGGGGAGGTAAATAACAGCTACAGACCTCTACAGGGTCTGTATAGATGGAGCTCTTCTCTTCTTGCTGAGCTGAATCTTAGAGATCCCATTTACTTGTTTGTAGAGAAAAGGGAGGCCTTTGAACACTTCAAAGCCCTTGAACCTACAGAGAAAATGCCCTGAAACACAACAGCAGCCCATGAAGCAATGGAGTAAGGTGCTTTTCACAGCCAGGATCCCACCTGCAATCCAGATGTAGGCTAGAAAAGATGAGTTAGGTGGGCATCAGCTTCTGTGCTTGCTGCCCTTCTGGGCATTGTTGTTCATGAGAGGACACTGCAACACAAATGCAGTCCCTCTTATTCAGCTGTGTTTTCAGTGGATCTAGGGAGATACTCATGGCTGTTACCAAACTGGAGAAGAAAGCAGGATTCAGAAAGCACAAGCTACTTTCTCCCACTTGCAGACTTTCCACACACACTTGCACATTGACTGCAGAGGAAAAGAAGACTTATACTGGATTTCTCCTGTTGCCTTTTGGTGACAGGGCAAAAAAACAGCTATAGCCATCTTGCACTGTTCTTCAGTGACCTTTTTTCCAGGCAAAGAATGCAGATTGAGGTCCTGAAAGTAGGAGAGGTAACCCTGCATTCCTGGTTTGATTGTTGTCTCCTTACTTAATGAGTTTTTAAGAGGAAGATGAGGAGGAGTGGGTACACAGGGGAATTTGCATGTGCTCTTGTGTCTGAGGATTATTTAATTAAAAGACAATAAAAACGTCAGCTGCTGCAAGTTGCAATCTGGATCCTCTTCCGCTCCCCTTATCTCCCTTTCTTCTTCTTCCTTCTTTCAAAGCAAATAGATAAGTCATGGGGAGGAAGGGGGTGTCAGAAGACAGGACTGCTGCAAAATGCCAGCTTGTGCTGATTTATGTCGGGCTAACATAAATTGTGAGAGACCTCAAGGCAAAATTTGTCTTTTCTCAACAGCAGCTCCAAATTCACAGTGTGTTTATCTCTTGCTGTGCTCCACTAGATATGACTTTGGGGCAGCTTCCTTCCCAGGATGGATGGCTTGAAAACACAGTGTCTTCTAGCAGCAGCCACTTTGGGCACACCCCAGCTGCTCCTCGTGGGCACTCTGACATAGTGCCCCTCCTTGGATCTGCCGGGGTGTGTCTTCTGTGAATGCTCCTTGCCCATTTAGGCTGAAGTGGGCTGGCTGCCTTGGTGAAGGCTTTGACATGGGTTACACTGGCAACAGCTCATTTTCCCAGTGCAGACAAAGGTGTGCTCACACAGAATGCTTTTCTGGGTGAGCTTTTTGTGCTTGTCAAGAGCAGCAGGGAGAGGGCCATGAAGATCTGGGATTGAGGTGGAGCCAGCTTGTTGCAGAGGGACAAGACAGCATCAACTTGCCCAGCGAGATTGCCTCTAACCTCCTCCAGAAATCTGATTTTATAAAATGTCAGAGGAAAGCTTCATACCCACCTCCCATTCCTTGAGATCATCTTGTGTTAGACTCCTACCCAGCTGGGCCGCACTGAACCTGTGACTACATGCAATTTTATTTCTTGAAGAGAAATTGAAGGAAGGTATCATCTCAGGCATTGTTTGCCATCTGGTTATCCTTCCCTCAGCAAGTCTGGGTCCTGGATGGTTGGTGCTATAGGGCAGAAGGTCTGTGAGAAAGGTTAAGGGCATGGTGTAAATGCCAGAAGTAGCTAACTCATGTCCTGCAGACACAACTCTTGCAGCACACTTGGAGTTGCAAAGCAGTGCCTATAATCCAGAGCCCTTTTGTCTGAATAAACTGTTCTTATTTGAACAGCAGCCATCCTGCCTGGGACTAGTCGAGGTTTCTAGCATATGCTGAAGCTTGGAATAATGTGTCATGGTTCAGAACTAACTGAGTGGGTATCCACTGGCAAGCAGGGCTACCCCTTATGGACTGAGAATCCTGAATCCCTGCTGACTCCTTCCCCAGTCTCTGGGCAGAGTCATACTCAGAGATCCTTGCTCCCTGAAGCTGAAGTCAAATGTCTGGTAAATGTGGCCAAATGTCTGTGGTATGCCAAACACAAAACTAATTCTGCTATACAGAGAGAAGCTGAAGTACTTGTCATGGCAGTGAGAGCAATAGTGCTCCTAATGTTACTTTGTATGAATCTGGTCTGTATAGGGTCTTGCAGTGTGCTAGCCTTCATAGCTCCTGAGTACCTCTCCTTTAGCAGCCTCTCATCAGCTCCTAGGAAAGCTAGCTATATGGAGAGTGGATTGTTTTACTACTGCAAAAAAGGAAAAGCGTAAGACGATGGAAATAAATGTATTGACAAATGAGACGAATAAATGTTCCTCTTGCCTGCACTATCCAGAGGTGTTTGACATACCAAATTATGACATAACTGTAGGAGTAATAGTTGCAGCTGTTGCCTTTGTAAAATGATCTGTAATGCCACATGCTAATAAGTAAGACAACATGTCTAAGTCATTTTATACCATGCCAGAAGATTAATCCCATGCCATGCATACACAGTGCCAAAAGTGGTCATATCACAGCAGTAGGATCAGTCCTGGAATAATCATATCCTTAGGAAAAAATCCTCTGTGTAATACAATGAAATCCCACTTAAACAAGTCAACCTTGTGAATCTATTAGAGCAGCATCCCCAGAGTACTGCTACTGTAGCTTGTTTCTAGCATAAAGTGGAACATGTACATAAAAATGAAGACAGGAGCAGAATATTTACTCAGGTGAAAATAGGCTTCTTTTGGGAATCCTTATGGAGAGAGAGACAGAAAAGCTGCAGTTGCCATATGGAGGATATCAAAACCTAAAACCCGCTGTATGCAACCAACTTGTCAGACTGGTTCCACACACCTAATCCATACAGAACTCCACTTGTCTTTTGGAGGAAACTTCTTTGAGCTAAGACGGGGGATCATCCCTCTAATCTAAAGAAGTTCAAGCCCTTGCTGCATTTTACAATTCATACATTCATCCTGAATAGAAACAGGATGTCACAGAGTCCCGAGGCAGCTTTGTAAATCTCATCATTTAGACCTACAAAATCTGGATTATTTTTTCTCCTGTTAGCTCTAAATACCACCTTTGAAAAAAATGCTTTTGACAACTTGCTTCTAAGTATCAACACACACATGTAAGTCTAACAAATACATGAAAACTGCCTAGTTATTGGACGATGAAACCAGCTTCACTAATTCAGCTGTGCAACACAGGCAGATGTGATTTCCCTAATACCTGGGGCTTAATAATTGCAGTATGTTAAGGCATATTTAAGCTTCAAAATCACATTTGTATATCCATTCAGAATGTCATCCAAGTGTATCCATTCCTTGTTTTTCTTTCACAGAATGGTCTTTATTGTATCTATTTGCTGTCACAAAGCATAGGAGGAAGTTAAAAAAATAAAGAACATACTGGTCAGACATCCTCAGGGTCATTTAAACAGCTGCTGAGCTTTCCATTTTCAAGAAAAGCTGGCGGATTTGAATAGACTGAAGCCAGACTGTTCATGGGACTCCTCTGCTTACCTCAGCAGGGGGAAAACTTGACCTTGAATAGTTTCCTAGGCAAAAACAAGCATGCATCCACACCAATACTTGGAAAGTCATCCTCCTGCTGCCATCCTATTGCTTCCCAGTTGGTGCTTTGCAGTTCAGCCTTGGGGCAGTAGCAGTGGAAGAGACTACTGCCATCAAAGGAATGCTGTACTCTTCTCCCATTCCTGTTTCAGTTTCAGACTGGCCAATGAATTATGAGCTATTGTGGAGGGTACACAGAGGGGCTTTCAAAGTATCCTGAGATCAGCACTTGCACTGATGGTCCTATTTTTTGCTTCCCTTCCCTCTGATGCCATTATGTCCTACATGTATTATGTTGATCACTATATAAACCATGCAGATCTGGAAAGGTCTTTGAGGCAGAAATCTTCGTAGGTTTTTCTGCCTTGAGAAGTAAAACCTCTGGTCTGCCTGATTTCATGGCAAATTCATCCCAACTCAGTGAGTAGTTGAAGGACAAACACAATTCCTCTCTTTTTTTCCTCTGGTATATTTACTAATATCAAGAAGCTGCCATTCTGTCCAAGTGGGGTATATAGAGTATGAAGGCAGGTAAGGCAGGTTTCCAAGGAGAACAGTGTACAAAGCAAATACATTCCCACAGTGCTTTAGCATGTGCTGTTCCCAGACAGGTTTTGGTAACATTATAAACTAACAGGTGATTTGGGTTAAAATACTTAGAAAACGTTCCCTATGTAGGCAGAAGTGACATATTTACCCAGTGAGTTGCACAAATTCTTTTTTGCCCAAGTAGCTCCTGAATCATCTCTAGAGCTGTGTATACAGTGTGGTGAAGATTTCAGGCCTCTTGGTAGTCCCACTAGAGAGGTGACACTTCTGTTCCAAAAATTCCCCTAAACAGATGGCCTCTGCAGACCAGAAGTCCTATAAATGCATTGGAGGGATGTTAATCAGTTTTGCATGCAGTAAATAAGAATGTATTCAGGATGGAACATTTTGAGGCTTAGTCATTGAAAGCAGCTTGAAGTTATTTATTGAAGGAGATTTTTGTTTGGGGGCCAGGACAATGGCTGAGAAAAATCAGATCATTTTCAAAAGTGAATAAATCTACCCATACGGATTTTCTTTCTTCTTGTCCCTCTTTCCCTCATTACTCATTTTTTCTGTCACTTTGTCTGTTGTCTTGATTTGCTATAGCTTTTCCCAAAGCAAATTTTCTAAGAGAATGTCAGCTAATTAATTATCGTTTCAACATAATTTTTATCCCAGACCTTTGACCTCTTGGCAGCTCTGCAAAGCATTCTGAGGCATTTCATATTTGCTTAATAAATATTTCTTTTAAGCAATAAATTGATAAACAAGACAAAGAATGCATTCTTATCCTTCATTGTTTTCCTTTTCAGAAAAAGAAAGAAGACAATAGAGGCAAGTTAGAATAAAACCACAGGCCAAAATCACTTGACACAGATGAACACATTAGGGCACATGAAAAAATGGCAGGCTCTGTACCTAATATATGGTAGAAAGGAACATGTCCAATTATATTATTTTACTAATTTTTATCATTAACTTTATTTTATTGACTTGTATTTCTTGATTCCCCCTGTGAGTGCATGCTCTCCCTGAAGCAGCATCATTTATCTTT
Source organism: Toxostoma redivivum (assembly GCA_013397375.1). NCBI lineage: Eukaryota > Metazoa > Chordata > Aves > Passeriformes > Mimidae > Toxostoma > Toxostoma redivivum. The sequence goes on along the minus strand of VXBI01010041.1, from coordinate 1,947,147 downwards.
ACTCTGGTGAGAAGGGGATTATTCCTTGCTGAGGCTGATGTGCTAGTGCAGCACTACAAATTATGGTAAGAGCCATTCATGTAACTCCCATACATGGTGCTATGCAGGATGGTGCTGTGCAGGGCCAGGAGTTGGATCCAGTTGTCCTTGAGGGTCCCTTCCAACTCAGCTTGTTCTGACATTCACCAAGTGATGCAGCTGGCACTTTCCTTTGGAGGCTTAATCAGCACTCCTCTGCCTGCTTGCCTCTTTGCCTGCCTTCAAGTCCTGGCCAGAGAGTACAGACTCCCATGACAGAGCTCTTCTTTTGCAGGATGTGGGGGAAAGTCAGCTCTCCGCAGTCAGAGGAATAACAGTGCTGGAAAGAGGGGAGAATCCAGCTACAGGCCTCCTCAAGGTCTTTTAGTGTCTGAGATGAAGTGGTGGCTTTAAGTCCTTGACCCAGTTTGATGAGAGAGGAGACACATCTCAAAAGACTCCAATGATCTGGATAAGGCACTGTATGCTAGGGAGTAGGAGGCATTAATTCAGGACATTGATATCTAAAGGCAGCCCTGAAGGCAAAGTCCCAGACTATTTGTGAAGCCAAATGCAGTGCCTTGGCTGCACTTTACACAGATTAAGGGTTCAGTACCACTCCAGCTCTCCTCCAGCTACTCGTCCCATACCCATCCTCATACCACCAAGGAGGTATTTGGCCTTATTCTTTCACACCATCCCAGATCAGTCTGATCATTTCTTCAGAAACGGTTTTTATCCAGAGAAACTATTTTGACTAGATTAATCCATTTGACTTGATCTGATTTCAGAAGCTCCTCACCAGTGTGCTGAGCTTGCGACTGTCAACCTTCCCTTGTTGCTATAGATCCCAGGCTCCTGTACTGTCAAAATGGATCCAGCACTGCTCTGGCAAGCTGCAGATATCTTTTGGCTTTATTTCTTTGCTGGAAACTGTGGGAAGGAGGGACAGCATGAGCAGACAAAGCAAGGTTTCACAAGCTGTGGTCACAGTGGTCAGGCGGTATGCAGAGAACAGTCCCTCAGCCAAAACACAGGGCCCTGAGCCAAGCTTTCTGGATCCTTCTTGTCAGTTCTCCTACACATTTCCTGGAGGATTTTGAAAGAATCATTTAAGCTAAATTGGGCATTTGCATCCAAAAGTGCAACTAAAGTGGCTTGATTTTCAGAGGCACTAAAAGCTTACAGCTTCTGTTCAAAAAAAAGAAAGGCTGTGAGTTTTTTTATAGGGCAAGAAGTGCCTGCCCTTAGAATCCTGATTTCCTCATGAAATGTTCATCTTTCTTTGACTTTGCTTTCCACATCTGTAGACTAAGGAGAGCAATAGCTAAATTAAAGGGCTAGAGAGAGAGTTAATTCAGTAATGTTTGCAAAGATCTCTGAGATCTCAGATGGAAGGCACTATATAAATGCAAAGTATTATTTTATGAAGATCAGTTAGTAGCACTTCATCATTTCAAATGGCACCAATTATACACAATGTACATTGATATATACACTCTATTTTCATTAAGTGCTGCTGCATTTTATTCAAACTTATTTGCAGTCTGCTAACTATACAGATATTAATAATGCCACAAAGAAGAGAATTTTGCATAGTCTTTCATTTTTAAAGTTTTTTTTCGAAGTGTTGTTTTGTATACACTGAATGTCAGATTTACCAGTCTGTGCACTGGCCTGTGGTGGTGCTTGTGCTATGCTGGTAACACAAAGCAGCCATAAATTCTTGTATCTTCATGTCACAGAAGTAGGGGTGTAAAAGCCAAAATGTGTTTGCTAGTGAAGCTGGCTCTGGACAGCTTTAGCTTTGAATGATAATAGGTGAGATCTTCTCATGTCCTTTTAAACAGATTAATTCTTCCTTAAAGAAGTAACTAAAATTTTCTGTAAAAAAAGCCTCAATGGACACTTCAAATTAAGATCATGCATATAATCTCCTGTCCATTTTCAGGATAAAATAGCAAAATTTACCCAGGTTCAATAAGAGTATCTAGGGATGCCACTCCTTCCCCCAGCACAAAAAAATAAACACTGTTCGTATAGCTTTGCCAGTCCTTTCTTTTTCAGACTATACATATGGCATCACTAAAAAAAGCTCTCAAATCATAAAGCTAAACTCAGGCACAGTGTGCAATTTTGTGTGTCCAACATTCATTTCTCTGACAAAACACTGGAAGGCAAACCAGGAGTTTTCTTTAATCCCCTCACCTCTGTCTTTGTGAGTTGCATCTATATTCCCACATTGTATTTTCAGCCTTTGTAATTGTTTTAGAAGACTTGTGATATTTGGTTCTCTTTCTTTCTGTGCCACAGTTGGCACACTGCAGAGAAAAAACCCAGAGGCGTGAGGGTTGTTGAACAGCTTGAGAGCTTGAGCTAGTGTGTCCCAGTGGCTTCTAAATGGACACAGGTGAGCCTCATTGATCTGCATTTAACCATATAAAAACACCTGGAGTGGTTTCTTTTGTGCTCACAGCCTTAATACATACAGACAGAGGTAAGCCAGCCCTGCACATCACCTGCTAGAATTTTTCTATAGTTGGAAACCACCAGACCTACCCCCTATCCTTAAAGAGGAGAGAGATGCTCAGAATGGGGCCCAGTGAAGGGAGTAAGTCCCACTACTTCTTCTTGTAGCTCTGAATAATTTGCCAGCCCAGCAATAACTGCTGGCCTGCTTCTTCCTAGACCAGGGCTTCAGGTGACCCAGCACATCGTGGCCTTCCCCACAGATGGGAGCTGCCCTGGAGCTCCCTGGAAACAACATGGAGCTGCAGAAGCCCAGTGCAGCCCCTCTGCCAGCTGTGTGCTGACAGTGCTGTGTACCAGGGCCCTGGACAGCAGCCATGCTGAGGGAGGGAGCTCAGGTACCTGCAGAGGGTTCCAGTGTCCTGTGAAGACACACAGAGGTTTTACATCTAGACACCATCCCTTGCTAGTGCAGGAGGCAGTGGGAAGATGTTCATATTTCTCTGCTGGAAGTCTTTAACTCTGTTCTTAAAGACACAGACAGCAAACACAGAGGGCACTGGGACCCTGCTGACTTGAATTTGCAGTTCACTTGAGCTCAGTTTCAAAAAAGCCTTTCATTTGAGCAGATAACATATCAACTTCTCCAGTAGCTCACACGCAACTTAAGAAAAAACATTCACAGTTCTCTAACCTCTCACAGTGATTCAGACAGTCCTAGGCTTCAGAAAAATTCTAGGAATACTCAAAAAAATTATATTTTCAAATGAATGTATTTTCATCAGGTTCTCTCTGCATCTAAAAGCTGTGCTGTTTGTGAGTCTGATCTGTTTTGAGGACAGCTGCATAATTTAAGTTATTGATGGAAGTATCTGTAAGATAAAGGTTTCAGTTTTCCCATTTTTTTCTCAGCCATATTTCACTCCCTCACTTTGAGTCCCTGCCAGTACTGAGGGTTTAAATATTTGATGGCAAGAAAATTGTTTTATTTAGCTTATAGCTGAGCATAAGACTTTTCTAACAACAGAACCACAAAAATTGTCTTAGCACAAGATCTAGAGAAGTGTTTTGTGTGCAATTGCACAACATGATAAAAGGTTCAGATTGTAGAAGTGAAGGTTGGCTATTGACACAGTGGCAGGGAAGGGAAGTTCAAGGCATAAGCCAAGAACAAACTGCAGTGTGGCAGATACAGGCTGTGCATGAGAAATGAGTGGGCTGTGAGTGGAAATGGACACCTGCTGAATTTGTGATCTCTCATCTAGGACTAATCCTGTCATATTTCTAGGAATGACACAGGGTGCTTACAGCTCTTCAAAGCGAGACACCCTCACTTGCTTCAGACTGAAACTCTGGGAGTACCCCTGGCCCCCAAGTGCCTAGGAAAAATTGTGTGTTTTTTCAAAAGTCTGAATGACCTCAGCACTATTTGCAGCATCTTTGGATTCCTTGCCATGGAAAAAAGAGAACCCCACTGAGGAGTGAAATAATTTCACTGTTCATGTGCACAGGTATCTTTTTTTGCCTGGTTTTATATTATATTTTATTTTAGATATACTGCATTTTTAACCACTATAATCCAACATTTTCTCAACAGAGTGTTTCAGAATGAGGAGGGAACAGTGTGCAAAGTTCATTTTTCAGGCCTTCCCCTCTGCTAACCTAAGATGTAACTCAGGGATGGATAGCAAATGTATAACCTTCATTTAAATTTTAATAGGTACACCTTCACATAGAAAAAATTGCCAAGCTGAACACTTACTTTCCTAAGAGAGACCCAGTGTATAAAATTGGGATATTATAACACGTGAAATAATGGAATAAAAATCTCTGTTACTGTGTTTGTTTATTACACACTTTGATCAAGCCACTCCTATTATTTTCCTTCCAATCTTTTAATGAAGCTATCATGTGTAGAGATTTAGCAAGCTGTATTTTCAAACAGAGATCTTCTGGTGGGGCAGAGGTCAAAAACAGAGGCCTTTCACACTGAGTGAATAATTCCCAATGGGAAGCACAAGAGTGAGAATTCATAAGTTTTTCCTCTACCTGGCATTGGCTGTTAAAAGATGCAGCCATGCAGGTCAACTGCAAACACCTGCAGTGGTGCAAGATGCAACTATGTTTCAGCTGCTTGTTATTGCCCTTCATCTGCAGGTCAGTAAGCAGGGAGCAGAGAACTGGAGCCTGGGCAGAAGGATGTCATCTCCTGTTCCACTTCGATATTTAAGCTCTTAGCCATCAGTGTGTTCAAGTGAGTTTAAATTCTGCCCCTGCAGCAGTAATTCTGCAGCACAATTAAAATAATTCATTGGTGAGTGTGAAAAATGAGGAAAAACACAACAGGCTTGAGGTGAAAAAAATCCTGCTTTATATCTCCAAATCGAATGTGGAACTCAGAACAGGTTGTGTGCAAGCTGGGTTGCCAGGATCAGCGGTGGGGCCTTGTACAGCAAGGTTTGGTACCTCAACAGATGTCTGCAGCATTTTAGCAGCCATGGAGTTGACCTCACCAGAAATGTTCACCTCTGTTCAGGTGAAAGCTTGGCCTTGTAGGCTTAACTAGAGAGTGAACGAGAACCAGAGAGAGCAATTCTCATATTTGTCTAAAGGAGCTGTGAGACTCAGAAGTGTAATTAATCATGGCAAGACTCAGATCAGAATTAGAATGCACACAACCCATTTTCCAGGCTTTTAATGCTCTTCTTCTTTAATTGAACTTAGTGTGGTTCAGCTCATTTGAATAAAGCTTCAGATGAATTTGGATTTATTCTGGTTTGAATGATGCCATATGATATTCCTGGGATTCAGTGAGGACTATGGGATTGTCGTAGGTATTTTAAGCTGAATTTTAATGGGAAAGGTTACATGGATTGTCACACAAATGGAAATTGCCATGGCTACCAATAATGCTAATCCAATGCCATGACTGACTAATCCTGACCACATTGTGCTCAATAAAGAACTAAGCAATGATTTCTGCAGGTTGGTTGATTTTCCAGCAATACCAGCAGCTATCTAACCTGATACAGCTTGAGGAATTTGCATGGATAATGGGCATGGATTGAACAGCATCCCAGAAAGCTACTTTTATAAATAATGCCTTTTGAAGATCACTAACAGAGTGCAATGTAGGGCTAGCTCATCTGAGCTCTGGGATGAAATGAAGATCATACGCTTCCCTCTTTCATAGCACAGGGACAAGATCAACATACCAATTACTGCAAGAGATATTGCATCAACTCTCAAGTTAATGAAATTAAACAAGTCCCTGGAGCCAGCTGATTTTGCTGCTTCATTAGTGGACCTTTTGTTAAGACTGTTCTCCCATAGCTCCATAAGAGCCTGAACTCAGAAGCTTGCAACCAAGGAGCCATTTTGGCACAGTGACTTTGTAGTAGGTGCAGGTCAGGTCTGAAATGCAAACACCTGAAAGGCTTTGCAGCTGCTCTACCTGATCACCTGGCTAGATCCTGTACAGTGCTCTGCATGTGGGAGTGCAGAGAAGAAAATGATGAGTAGGGTAGAGAATTCAGCAGGAAGCAATGAAATCACTGCTCTGTGGCAGCCAAGCAGCTTGTCCTTAGCAGCAGGAGCAAGGCCAAAGCTGGGTCTGCATAGCTCAGAAGTTCGTTTGCATTCTGCCAATACACTTCAAAGCTGTTGTGTCTTCAGGGAGAGAGTCCCTGAAACTGTATTCCCTTGGATTCCAGGTTGTGAAAGAAGGCCAAAACAAGCCCTACATGCTCCCAGAATCCCTCAAACTCAGGAAGGCTCTTGTAAAAGTATTTGACTGGTAGCCTTAGCCCTTCATATAGGGATTAACTTCACAAGGACCTTGAGACTTCTTTCTTTTCAGCTCCTGGAGTTATGCATACTGCTGAGTGTTGCCTCTGGTCAGATATGGTGCCAGCTCTCCCTGCAGTCTCTGAACTCTTGCAATTTTCATTCCCTTTAAAACACAGTACTACTGTAAAGACTGCCAATTGTAGAATAGAATCATAGAATCATTCCAGGAGAGTTGTAGTGTATTTGGGGGCTCCTCAAATTCTGACAAGATTTGAAGGGAAAATGAAATCCATAGGTTTTCCTCCCAAACCTTGTTCCTGGTGTAGCCTTTTACCTGCTCTTTTCCTCCTTAACCCCAAAGCTAATACTCTTGGGTTGAAAGAGAGTGCCCAAGTGTTCCTGTAAGACACAAGCACATTTTAACTCATCTAAAGTGTGGGGAATCCCATGTGCTGGTGGCTGACTCCTTTTCAACTACTCTGAGCTACTGAAACAATACTCAAGAGGTAAGTGCTGAGCACCTGTCCAGGTATGGAGCAGACTCAGGCTTCCTCTCACTTCAACGCATTTCTCAGTGGCACTTTCATTCCTCTAGATGCTTGTTTTGGTAGCCCGAGGAGAGCCATCTCTGTGTTCAACTCCTGTCAGAAAAGATGAGCTACACTGCTGGTTATTTGCTACTGGGAAAGTCAATCTAGTGAACTGTAAGAGAAATCATCTGCCCAGGAGTGCTGTAGACTGCAGAAACACACAGATCTAAAACAAAGACACACACAAACAACTTGACCAAACCTGCTGGTTTGGGATTATAGGTGATTTCAAAGGCATGCAGGGATGTAGATTGCAGTGGACAATGAATTGGAACTGGGTGCCTAATTACATTAATAAAAATCTCAGCCAGCATCTGGAATTATGTACTTCATTGGAATTATGCCACCAATATTCTTCTCTTTTGATGCATACAACACTTGAACATAATTGTCAAGACTATTCCTTTTATCTGCCTCCTGTGCAGCTCCCTGGAATTCAATCCATCCCCAGGCCAGCCCGTGTGAGAGATGAAGTAGACTGTCAAAGAAGACCTCTGTTAGTGCATGTGGATTTCAGTCAGTCTAATATGCAAGCCTGTTTGATGGAAATGTGATGCTTCGTCATACCTGTGAAATGCCACTTGCTGTGGAGGAATAATTGGTTCATTAAAGGGGACTTAGATGGTACTTTAATCAGATGGCAGAAGGGTTTGCCCAATGGTGTTGAATAGTGTTCTCAGCTCAGAACAGGAGCTGTATCTTCTGTTCTGAGCATGAGTTGCAAGAGCTCCTTTAAAGCCAGGGAGGGAGAACAAGAGATATGAAATGGGATAGTAAGAAAATAGTAAACCCATGAGGCCAGAACAGATGGAGATCCGTCCTGAAATATGAACAGTTTGTAGTGGCTGAACAGCCAACCACAGCCTGCAGGCTGATACCTAACCTTCCCAGCATCACTATGAAGCTCTAATAGGAAGTTTAAGAAATCTCACTTTAAAGCAGTTGTCCTCCCTTTTTGCAATGATTCTCTGCAGTCACTGGAGTTAAAGTGGACTTGATTTTGATATTTGAATTTTGAATTGTTTGAATTTTTTGTATGCCATTCCTGAGACTATGGCTCAGACTTGCTTTCCAAAGTGAGAGTCTGATTTTTCTACGTTCATCTCCTCTGAAAATCAGGTCCATCTTGTGTGAGCAGGTGGTTCCTTTTATTTGTCGCAAAACTAAAAAGAAATTTTGATGGAAAACAAGTTTTATATCTTTTCTTTCATACAGACAACATGCAGAACTGCCCTTGGGGCTTTGAATATATTTACATCCTTTCACAATTAACCCTAATGGGACATATGTGGTATTTTTTTTTCTTCTCTGAGCAGATACACTCAAAGCTGCAAAACATCTAGTGTTTAAATAGATCTCATTATATCAGCTACACCAAATCTCTCTTCTTTATATACAGAGGATTAGACTTCTTTTCACTGTCATGCAACATTAAAATAGGAAGGCATACACAAGGCTGACATGGATTTGACAAAAAATTAATGATTTGTACATCACTTTAATGCTTTAAATCTGCAATTCATATATGCTAATTAGGTCATAATGGGGCTGTTTGAGAACAGAACTGTCATCATGCTGCTCTGGCAGCTTCTGGGAGCAGAGATACAGCCCTGCCCTCCCTTGGTTGGCTCCTGGAGTCTGTGCTGTAACCTGGCAGATCTATGACACCATTTTTTTCTCACACAATTGTTTCCTGGATGTGGTGCTTTAATCTATCAGAGTTATGATGGCATATCTCAAATAGCGGGCTCCTGGATCCTGCAATACGTCCTGGTGGGGACGGCATCCAGGCACTATATCTCAGTGATTGATTCCCTGATTTTAAACTGTCACAATCTATCTCACAGGGCAGCTGTCACCTTCCCAGATGCATGAAGTTGTATTTATGCAGTGTGCTGTGAAAAAAAAAAAAAGATGATTTTGTTTACAGATAAGTAAGGTTGTAAAACTTAGAAAAAACAAAAGGGGATTCAAAAACATGTCTATATTTTATTTTTCATCTAAAAAGCCTGGCATATCTCTCTATTGCAGGAGAGCAAAACTGCTCCCTCGTTCAGTTCGATCTCTTTAGTTTTGCACCAGTGGTGCAAAGACAAAAGCTGTCATAACAGAGGGAGAGAAAGCCAGAAAGCACCTTTACAAATGGGACAACAGGAAGCAGCAGAACTTGCAAAATGAAAATGTTGCAGAGCATCGTGCTGTGTGATAGCATGATCTGCTGTCTTTGCTAACAGCTGCTCTTTACAGGTTCTACCAAAGCTGCTTTACACTTGGAACAAGGGTACATTATATAGAGATTCCACAAAGCATGAAGTAAAAGAGGAGAAAGTTATGCCTTGTGCGAGTTTCTTCAGGGAAGTGTTATAAGTGCCAGGGGGCTGATTCAGGCTACCCGAGGACACCTTGATCTTTCAGTCAGCTCCAAATCATGAAGGAGTATTTTCAGGAGGCATAACATATTTTTTGTCCTAGAAAACTGGAAGAAAGGCTAAGTATAGATGAATGTCAGAAGATTATGGTTCTGCAAGGAATGATGTATTTAAAAAATTTGATAAGCAACAGGTCTACATAGCAATTGGATTCTTCTACCTGTGGGATCCCACTAATTCACTTCTTCTTAGACAAATTGTCTTCAGTCTCCTTCTATTTCTTGTTTCTTCTCTGTCTGTACACACAGACATATATACTCACACTGATATCCATTCACTCATTTATAGTCAGAACTGATCCAGTGGTCAGTGTGCACCTTTTACAGCCAATGAAACCCACCCCAGTAGGATATCAACCAGTCAGGTCATTCCTTGCCCTATGCACCTCTATTGTACCTTGTAAATGTGGTGTGTTTTCATCACATTAGCAGTAATAATGCTGTTACTCATCCATTTGTTAATAGTAATTTTCAAGACATAAAAGTCCATTTCCTTGCACTTCACATGGTCATTTGTAGAAGCAGCAGCTTTCTTATAGCATGCCTGTTTCATTGTTGAAAAGCACATTCAAAGCTTATCTTCAAGGCAAAGCAGCCCGTTCATAATCTCACTTTTCATGTACAGTCAACAATCTAAATGAAAATATAGAAGGCTTGCTAGGTGGAATATCTTTCCTGCTCTGTGGACAGAGTGCCAGGGTACATGCTGGGTGATATCAGAAGTGCTGATGTGACAAATGCTGCAGTAGTGGCCCATTTTGACCACTATGCAATACTTTCGTGCAAAGTGCTAATGTAGACAGTATGGACTACAGAACAGCTGTAGGTTTTGTACTGTGCTCAGAGTCCCAACAGAGATTAAAGCTCTCCTGTGGTTGGTGCTGCATACTCATCCCCCTCCCAAAGCTTGCAGTCAAACAGACAAGACAGATGAAAGATGGGAAGTAGGAGAAGCACACAGAAGTGAAGTGATTTGCCTGAGGTCACGCAGCAGGTCAGTGATGGAGCCAAGAATAAGAAGCCTTGCTACTTCTTGCCAGCATGATGTCCATTGCCTAAAGCTATGTACAGAATTTCTCTGAGGCTGAAATGCTCAGTCTTCTGAAAGGCTGCTGCCAGCAGCAGAGTGCAGCTGTGCCATGGAACAACAGCTAGTACTTCCTGCAAGGGAGGACTGAGCATGGCTTTGGCAGGGCTTGAGCACAAGGCTCTGCAGCGAGGTTTGTGCAGCCACCCTGGCACTGGATCTTCACTGCTCTGGCAGCCCTGAGGGGTAGGCACATCCTGATGCAGGACAGGGGCTGTGTGCATGAGAAATGTTCTTCAAGTCATCACTACTAGCCAGTATTTGCCAACAGTGAAAATGTGAGGAGTTTTTCCTTCCCCCTTATCGAGGCTAGCTATGTTTTACTGATTGGCGGAATGTCTTGTGTTGTTCTCATTCACTGCATCTTATTCATGATGCAAAGGGGATCTTCCCTTTGCACAGGGAGTCCAGAGACCACGTGGGAACTTGAAATATGTGTGTGTAAGGCCATCTTTTAAGAGTTTCTATTAAAGGTGCCCTGCCACTGCTAATCCAGGTCTGGCTTCCATGTTGGATTAAATAAATAAAGACAAATACCTCTGTAGCCTCACAAGTATAATTCAGCTCAACAGTAGGCAGGACAGGGACAACCTTGCTAATGACTTCTCCAGCTTTTGTTCACTTTTCTGAATGAAGTCTTCCCCTGACAGGACAAGCAGCTGGAGCCACGTCAAAGGAAGCAACAGGGAATTCAAACAGAAAGCATTTGTCATAAGCATAGTTCAGATTTCCTTTGACTAGTATGCTGAGGTTTCATGCATATTGTAATTGATACAAGCCCTGGACCTTTTGTCCTTGCTTAGTTGCATGCTATTTGGTGCAGCAGACCAGTGCAGGAGAAAGTAATGACTGCATGGAAAGTATAAGGTGCTAAATGAGAGCAGGTAACAACACTAAGGTGTGACACTCTGAGTTTGGTAATAGTCCTAATCTGAGAAAACAGGCTAAGTGCAATCTTTAGGATGTGTTTTGTTTGCTTTAGCAGAAATTGACTCCTGATTCTCTGGATACAGCAATTTTGTCAGCAAGCACATTAATGCCAGATTGATTTTTCCAGTAGTCCTTGTGCCACTCATCGTTTCACATGTAAACATACCGAGAAATAAAATCCTCACCTTTCCAGTAAAATACAGCAGCTCTTTCTATGAGGACTTGTGATATTCGGTGACATTCACCATATAGGACAGGAAATCCATTGCTAAAGAGGCAGGGTGTGAAAATACTGGCCCAGTTTCAGTCCAGTTGTCCTGAGCATCATCACTTATGTCCTCAGAGTCACCAGTGTCATACTCCTTATGGCAAAAGCTGGGTTCAGCTTTTCCCCAAGTGACCCTGGTATCCAGCTTGGTATCCAGCTGAAGACACCTTGGGTCTTAGTCCCAGGGATGTCAAACACCCACATCCACAGTAGGTGGATGTGGAAAACACCAGCCACTGCATGTCAAGAGTGGCTGCCCAGCACATGAGACACCCACACCGAGTGGCCCTTTGTCTGAGTTCCTGAACATTCTGTGGGCCCAATTCCAGCTTTTTTAGAAGTGCTTTCCCCTGCTGAAGGAAGCCAAAGGACCTTTAAAGTATGTCTGACACTGCTTTCTGCATCAATTTAGTTGCCTCTCATTTCTGCACCTCTGTCAAGCAGCCTCCTCCATATGCATGTTGTCTGTCATCTTACTCAGAAAATGTAAGTATAAAGCATAATTAGTATTAATGATGTGAGAGATTGAGTTTCTTATTTGTATTAATTGCTGCTTAATGCTTTAAATGTCTCTAGCACTTAGAAGGATTTTAAATTAGAAGCATTCCTTTCTGTAGTGTCTTCTCGGAGGGGGGCTCTTACTGACTGGCACTGACTAACCCAGAGTGTGCCATGAGGTTGTTTATATGTTCAGGTCTGTTACCACTAAACAAGGAAAACACTGATGAAGCTTGCTTAAGGGGAAAGAATTATTTCACAGCTAGTGCTGCACTGAGCTGTGTGTTTGGATTTTAAATAAAAAACATTGCTGTGGAGCTGAAGGGGCCTTGTGTGAACTCCCATTGCTAGTTTTTCAGGTGGAGGAGGAACTCAGCTTTTGTAGTATCTTTGTGTGTGGGTATGGAAGTCAGTGCCCTTTTCTCTGTAAAAGGAACTTCTGTAAACCAATCTCTAGGGTTACTGGGAGCTACATTTGGCTCTGCTTTAACAGCTGGAGGATGAGACAGCTTTCCTAAATGGAGTATTGATTTAAGTTTGTCAAGTATGTCCACGTATCACCTTCAAAACCAGTGCCCCCCACATTCTCAGCCCAGTCCTGTGAATAGCAATGACTGCTAAGAAGTCCAGGCAGTGACTTCTCTGGGAGACAGAAACAGTCTCAGAGACCAGCAAAGACATCCTTGCTCTCAAAACCTGGTCCACACTTATGAATTAGATACATAGAACAAGGATTCTGGTTGGGCAAATATATATGGGTGTATTGATGCATCTGTTACACAGGAACACTTTCCTAAGGAGAAATGAGAATATACTACCTACAAAAGGTACCTCTGAATTATATGAATTTATCCATAGAAGAGGTTTTATTGATGTGACTATTTCGCTAAGAGCAACCAATGGGAAAGCTCTTGGACTGGCTGGGTCAGCACCTAGAAGCAGCAGTCACATCTGTGTAGGGATCTGGTGGCATTGCTTTGCTACTGCTGCTTTGCAGTTTAATTCAGTTTCTGCATTCTCCTGTGCAAAAATGTGCTGTGCAAATTCAGTGTGCAAATCGTGGTGGAAGAAGTAAATGCTGTGACTTAATGCTGGTCAGATGGGCTGGTTTAAGAGATTCTTATGTTCCAGTTCTCTCTTATTATACCACAGCAGTTCACAATAGGGTTGACCAAAGGAAATATGTGCTGTCAAACCATCAAGGTATGGACTGTGTGACATTGCTGGACCAAGAAATTAAATGGTAAGGCAGAGGCTGTTGCTGTCTTCCACATGTTCCAGAGTTCTTGTCAGAGCCCTGCATTCTGACTGGAAAAGATTCTTCAACAGAGGTCAGGAAAAGAAGTTTAAAGATTCCATCCCTTGAGCATTGGCTCCTAGAGTGAGACTGCATTTACTGAACGTACCCCAGAAGGATGGTAGCAGCCTGCAGGAATGAGAAATCTCTCACTTTTTGCCCTTAGCTGGGGTGGGAGTCTTTCAGGGGTGTGGAGGCAGTTGCTGGTGGCCATTATCCTCATAATTTTATGTTATGCACATGAGAGGAGTTGTGGCTTGCAGGGATGGACCTTCCCCAGGTGTCTCTGTGTGTCTCTGGAGGTGAGTTCCCAGCCAGGGGAGAGCATAGTGTGTTATTGCACGCTATGGTTGCTGTCGTGCAGCTGCTCTCATGTACCCTCTGTAGTAACTCCGAGGGGAGGAGCATAAGGAGTGAGTTTCACTATAAAGATACAAAGTGTAATGAAGGTGGGCGTCACCCACCTGCCTGGGTGGGTGTCCCAAACTGTGTGCTCTCACTGGCCAGGAGAGGGCTTAAGAACTTTCATATGACAGACACTGCATTAAACCAGAGACCACAGTGCTCTGGCAGTGGGCTGCCTGGGGTGGCTGCGTGTTAAGCAGTGCTCCGGTCAGCGGTGCTCACAAGTGCCTACTCTGTGCTCTCAGAGATGCAGTGTGGTCCTTTCCATCTTACTGTTGTGATTCTCACAAGGACTAAAATGGCACATTTTCCAACCCATTTAACTTTTTACTTCACAGAATGTTTTAAAATGGTAATTTTTTTTCAAGCTCACAGATTTTAAGTTCAATAAATAAGTCTTCCTATTTATAAAAGATTTTTGATCTCTGTAAATGTGACAAATGGGCCAGAAACCAAAGGCATTTAAGAAGCATCTCAGATCCATAGCATGCATGATACTTAACTCCAGAAGAAGCATACTATATGCAGACATTTTATGACAGAGCTAAGATCCCAAAATTCCTTGTATTGGGTTGTGTCTGGTCTTTCTCATAGCCCTCGGACAGTGACTGTCCTCTGCCTCCTTCATGAGGATCAACACTAAACCCTGCACCAGAAATGATGCAGTCCCACTCCTCTATGTGGCCAGAGTGCTTCAGCCTCCCTGGGAGGGCTCTTGCCTGCATGTAGCAGTCTGTAGCCTTGGGGATGTGCAGAACAGCCTTCCACAGAGCCAGGCATGTTCCTGCACTCAGGCTGTTTGTTGAAGTGATGCACTGGTTGATAGGGCCTCAACAGTCTACCTGGATTAAAGTGTCCTTTAGCATGCACAGAATTATGAGGGATTTGGGTTGTTTGGGGTCCTTAGTCACATGTCTGTTTTATCACTTCGGAGCTGGGGTGAAACACGTCTGTGATGAAAATGGGGATACAAAGGGACACTTCAGTAGTGTGTCTTGAGCTATTATGTTGACTGGCATCTGAGCTCTGTTCTCCTCAGAACAACTGAGGAATGAAGTAATCTCCAGTGACAACTCAGGAATTAAATAATTTCCAGTGTACCTTTAAAAGATCCTGGGTACCATACGAACAGTCTGATATGAACTGTTTCGACTAGGAACTACTAAACTATGCTAGAGGCACTCCTCAGTGCCCCAATGCAGGCTTTGGTTATGCAGTGTTGCCATCAGCATTGTAAAGAAAGTAGGAAATTGCACACCTAGCACTGGAAAAAAAAGAAACAGGTTGGACAGCAATTTCAGGCCATTTAACAACAGTTTTGTGACCTATGTTTTCCTTTTATTTTTCTTTTTTTTTTTTTCCCAAACAATGGCTGGTAGATCAGGTTTATGTTTCTTTATCATTATATCAGCCTAAGAGTTACTTTCTTTTCATAGAATATATGTTTGTTCAGAAGTGTTTTATAGAAACAGCAAGTAAGGATTTTCATAGGCTCATTTTTTTTAGTCCCTCCTTTTGCATGGTAAATAGAATTCAGATTCTGCAGTTCTCAAAATACAGACATGCCTATGCAATGTTGACTTCATCAGTATTCTGCATTTTCATTGGTAAGCCCAGTGCAGCCTGCCCACAAGTTTAGTGTGGCTTCCTTTAGTGCAGAGGAAGAGGAGAGGAAATGCCAGCCAGACCAAACACAGAATATTGAAAAGGTCAACATAATAGAGCAAGCTGCTATGATTCATAGAGACTTTAACAGTCTAATATTTCATCTCATGACAAAGATTGTAATGAGAACTGAAAATGGCACAACATTAATTCATCTTTGTGACAAACACTATAATGAGAATGGAAGTGTACAAGCTTCAAATACTCACATTACTGATCTGTGGTCCTTGTTCTGTAACAGGACACAAACCCCAACTGCTCACTTAGAAATAGAAATCTAAAATCAACAACTTCTACAGCTATTCTGAACAGCCTATCACACGTTCTGATGTTAATGCAAGCAGAGAGCAGCAAAGCTTGCCAAAGTCAACCAAATTTGCTGTGTGTTGCCCAAGCACACATGGCCCACTAGCACAGCCTGGCTGCCATGGCATGACCCTGCTGAACTGTTTCCATGTCCGTGTGTTTGCACAGTTGTGTAGCAAACAACCTGTTTGCACAGCCTTATGTTCACAACGGTAGAAACTCTCTGTTGATACTGGGAGCTGGCCTGGGGGCAAAGATGATAGGCTGGCTAGTAGCAAGAAGTCCCTTATTTTCTGTCTCTGACTAGTCCTTATATAAGTGGGGTGTGAAGGAACGTGTGTGTAGAAAGTGCTATCACTTACTACATTTTTAGTCGACATTTTCCGTGTTATCTTTAGGGTCACAGTAATATAAGCAGAGCATGCGTTGGAAGTCTAATTTTATATTCTGTTGGTTTGCTTTAAAAAAGGAAAAAGGAAAAAAAAAGAGAAACAGAGAGAAAGAAAAAGAAAAAGGCATATGGATTCTGGCATCAATTCTTGGGAATGCTGGAATTCATTAAATAAATAGACAAGTACCTCGAGCACCGTGTTACAAGAGACTGCAAAATCACACTTCGCTTTCTGAGCACTGGGCACAGCCTCTGGCTTCAGCTCCCCAGGCTACTGTAAAATGGTGAGACTTTTGTCCTTATAGAGTGTCACTATACAACCCTTCCACCCTACCCTACCCTGAGGTTTCCAGGCGACCCATCACATTCCAGGCACCTCAGTCTATAGCTAAGATCTTGATCCACTCTCCCTAAGAGACTTACTAATTATGTGCCAAGCATCCTGGAAAGCTTTGTATGTCTGATAAAAAGCAAAGCAAAGAACTAGCACTTCTCAGAGATCTAGCCCAAACCACAGCTTGGCTAGTTGGATCCAGCCCTGAACAGCACACAAAATGTTGCTAGAGAATAGTCGTTTTTCTGTCTGAGAGCAGGAATCCACTATTGCGTGGATCACATTAACCTAAGGGATGATATTTTTAAGAGAGATTCCTGTTGATCGCCCTTTCCATTCCTTTCACCCCCATGCTTGCAATTGCAGAATTTCCTTCAGGCAATGGAAGCAATTTACATGCTTAAGTAACATTAGGAAAGTATTTAACGTATATTTAAGAGTGTCACAGTGCAATTTAGCAGCTGGAAACAAGGAGCAAATGGACACCATGTTAAATACCAGCTCGTAATGGGCCATCCACAAGTGCTCAGTGGAGCATAGTTTAAGAATCAGTGTCTTCTGTGTTTTAAAGAAATCCATATTAATAAAATACTCTGTCTCTCTGGAACACGCATACACAGGCACAGCGAGCTGTGTGTTTCACATTGCAGACGACACAGCCAGAAGATGTGTTAGCCACTAATGAAACGCAGCTCTGGAAGGACTGCGGCAGCTGTTGAAAAGCACAGAGTCACGCTACACGGCAAGCTGGAGTGGGAAGTGAAGAGAAATATTGTATCAGGTTGTAACTACATGAGGAATTTAGCTAAGCAGAAGGAATTTTAGAAAAGCAGAATGTGATCACCCACACTGAAATTTAATTAGCCCTCCAGAGCTTCCACCCCCTTACCAAAGGTGTTATAGGACCGCCGGCAAAGGCGAGTGGTTACTAATCTTGTGCTTGGCAATGTACAAACATGCAAGATGATATAATTTATATCCTGAAGACTTAACAGTTTAAAGCCCCCAATTAGAGTGTCAGGAAGGAAAGTGTAGAGACAACTGAGGAAAGGTGGGATGGGAGTAGGAAAGAGTATGTGTGGTTTAACTGATGGTTTGGCCTTAGTGAGCCAAACCTGTGCTCATCTGTGCATATCTGTGAAGTTTAAGGTGCAAATGTGTGTCCATTTCCAGCGTCAGAGCTTTCTTGAAAACAAGCTTGAGAAAAATGAGCTGACATAGGGAGGAGAAGGATGGCCAGAGGATGGTGGAGAGCAAGCTAGGGCAGATGTCCAAATACTTATAGTTGTAAACCTGACCCTAACCAGAAGCTGGTTTAAGGATCTCTCTGACTTCACTGAAGGCCAAATTCACCACTGATACTTTTAGGAGTAATTTTAAACTTCTGTGACATTTTAAACTGATTATTTTGCAATTGGTTTCCAAGCATCTCTTTTCACTCTAGAATGTCACATTAATTCATTCTTAATTGATCCATACGCTTCCAATTTTCTGAATCCAAACAAGTGTAAAACTAAGTAGTCAAGATAGTATCTTACAGTAACTTAGTATCTTACCAAAGATAAAGTTCTGTAGGATACTTTATGCAAAAAATGTATCTTACCAAATATATAGTTCCTGTGGTTTAAACTCCCTTGCAGATGTCAAAGGTGGCAGCTTTTTAGATCTAAGTTCAAGAAGATATCTCGAAAGTAATATGTGTTCCCTGGATTTTACTATTTTTCCAAAGAAAGTTGTTTTGACTGTGGTTATTTAAATTGTATTTGATCTCAGAAGATGTAAGGATGACTAGACACCATGGTTACTTCATTTCTGCAAGATGTAGCTGCTTGCCAAAATACAGTTGGGAGAACTAATATTTATTAAAACTCTTGTT
Source organism: Toxostoma redivivum (assembly GCA_013397375.1). NCBI lineage: Eukaryota > Metazoa > Chordata > Aves > Passeriformes > Mimidae > Toxostoma > Toxostoma redivivum. The sequence continues at coordinate 1,928,796 of VXBI01010041.1, read as the reverse complement.
AGATGCTGTGGTTTTCTTTTGTCTCCCCTGAACAATATGAAATATGCCCATACTGACTAAAAATATTCATACTGCATGGCATACATAAAAAATTCTAATTTATATTCTCATTCAAAATTAAGTTTTGTGGAAAATGCCTATCAATCTTACTTATAAAAAAGAAAGATTTTTCCCTATAGCTTTATAATTGTAACAATATGCAAATATGCTTTACTTCTCATTCTAGGGAAATAGGGCTTAAAATGTAGAGGGTGTTTTGAATTTTCAGAGTCTGAAAGGATAAGCTCATGGCTTATTTTGTGTCAGTAATGAACAGAAAAAATTGCTTCTCATACCTCCATTTGGCACTTATTTTGTATTTTCTGCAATTAAAGTGGGGCTGTAGTCAAATCAACTCTAAAAATGACACATTTATCCTCTCACAGTGACTCCTGTATCAAATTCCCTCTGATTATATATCAAGAGATGATTTCTCTAGCTGTCAGCACTGCAAATTCATCCTGGGATCTCAAACTGCAAGCTGCATTCTTTATGCTTATTACAACATCATTCGTAACAAAGAACGAGGAATGTGGATGTGATTGAGTCTGCGAGATGCAAAGTCCAATCCAGCTCATTCCCCCATGGCACAGCTGGGGGCACAGCAGCACAGGGAAATGGTCCCACACCGCTGTGAGCCAGCATGCCCACCCGTGCTGTTTGCTTTTGTAGGTGTGTTCACATAGCTCCCTCGCACTGACTCTCCAACCCAGAATAAACTGTCCGGGTTGGACAGCACTAAAGCTATATGAACATCCCTTTGCATGCTGAATAACCTGCAATGGCTCAGGTGCAGTCCCAGCCTGCAAAATACAGATCTTCATTGAAACACAGGCTCTAGTTTCATTTCAGCTCTCTTTTGTCTCTAAGAATGAAGAGACCTCAGTGTCTGTTTCACCAGTTCTCATGTCACAAAGTACCTGCCAAGATTTTAATTTTTCTTTTTTTTTTTTTTTTTTTAATTTAAGTCAATCTCTTGCTCAGCTTTGCCCAGAAAAACAAAGCTGCAGCAGTCATAGGTGCTGGAGGCACAGTCATGGAGCAGGCATGGTATAGAAGCCCAGAAATGTTTGCAAATGCAAATAAAGATGCCTTCCCTTTGCTAGCAAGATTTGTGGTAGCAGAGGTGTACCTTTCTTGTTCTTAGTTCATCTTCCAGTATCACCAGCACCACAGGGACTCTGGCATACCTGCCTCTGGGGGCAAGATGGTTATTCCACAAGTAATTTGTCCCACCCAGAGGTCACTCTCTATGTGACAGGTGTAGTAGTGTGAAGTGCTCTCCAGGCTGCCGCTGCAGCTTCTTTCCTTGAATCATCAGCAAAAGGAGATTTGTTCTCAGCTGGCAAAGAGTAAGATGGAATTGCTGAAAACACAGTGTCTGTTCCTCTCTCCCAAAACTGCTACAAGGAAAGGGAGCCCCTTGTGTCAAGGACTCGGGGGTCACTGACATCCTTACAGTCTCCTTTGCTTACAAGGCAATTGCTTGGGGAACTCTGCCCACAGAGTCTGAGGATGCAGAATGAAGGGCACCTGCATGGCTTGTCTCAGCTTCCAGCCCATAGCAAAGTGAACTCAAAATGGCATGTTAAGAGACCAGCAACTGTATTGGTTCAAGCATATTTATCACCAGCTTCTGCTGTGGGAGTAATTTCATTTTACAGGTTATGTAGCAATTTAATGTGCTGCCACCTCACCAGCCTGATGAGACATCTTCATGCTAATTATGCTCATTCATTAAGTGCATACTGCCATGAACATCTCCTTTGTACTAGAGTGTGTGTAGCACAAACTTCGCTGGCAAGAGAAATACAAAAATGGTTATTGTTGCAGTAGTGCTGGCACAGGAGAGAGATGTTAACTTGCATACAGGCTCAATAATAAATGAAATGTTTGACAAAGAAAAATGAATTGGCAATGTTCCTCCATCTTTCTAAGAAACTGACAGTGTATCCTGCAGCCATGGGTCCACATGCTGACAGTTACAAAGAGGTTTTGTGAACTCACTAATAAATACTATGTCAGCCTGTCATTAATTTTGGAGTTCCTTTTCTGGGCAGTTTGTAAAATCTAATCAATGCAGCATTTTTCAAAAAAATCTATGAAAATTTTGAGCCTGTAATTGTGCCTTCCTAAAATAATAACAGGGAATCTGGCAAGAGAAGGTGAAAGCCACACAATATGTCTTTCTTCCTGGCTGCTGCTGTAATGTGTCCTGCAAGCATGAGCTTTTCCCATTACGCAATCGTCTCATGCAAAATATTCAGTGATATACTTGGAGGAATTGGAAACTTCAGATCCACTTTCCTTTCTCTCTTCCCACAATATATATGGTGTTAATATTAAGTTAATATCATGGCTTTCCCCTTGTCTTTCCCTTATATAGTTTCAACTATTTATTTACATATTTTCCTTTTATCTCAAATCATATGGCAGGCTCTACACATCTGAAGATGGGCTAGTTCCAGCCTCCCCATGCTTGAACTGCCTCTTGAACTTTCTCTGATTACATCATTATATATAATGATACATTATTAATGCCATCAAGGCATGCAGAGTTGGTCACAGTGCTTACACTCTAAATCTGACAGAAGCAAAAAAAGGGCAATAGTTTAAACAAAGGGGGAAGTGGAGATGACATTGAAGAGGTAATTGATTGCAGAAAGCTTTATGAAATGAGTGCTTAGATGAAAGAGGGCTCCGAAGGAAAGAAAAGAGCTTGTTGGACTAGAAGTTGGGGCTGTTCCAAAATGAGGCCCCTACTCAAGAGAGAGTTTCTGTTCAGGGTAGTGTTTAAGCATGAAGTCAGACATTTGATGGGCTGGGGCACATAGACCTTAGGGAGACATATATAAAGACACAATGAGAAGGAAGAATCTACAGTAATGTGAGAGCAGGAGAACAAGAGGCCTTGTAGTTTGTGTTCAGCAGGGTCAAAGTCAGCAAAGTAATAAAATGCGGGGGGGAGAGATTAGAGTTTTCATGCCAGAGGTTCAGGAGAAACTGGGTATTGCAGTGAGAAGGCTTGCAGAGAGAGGTGCTGTCTTTAAATAAACCACTATGATGGTGGGGAGGGGGCAGATGAACTTTTGAGCAGATGAACTTTTGAGCAGATGAACTTTCCTCCAAGGTTTTAGTAACATTGTTTGGAGACCTGGACAAAAAGAAAAACACACACCTTTTCCACTCACACATTTTGAACTCTTTACTTCCTTAAATTAATTGCTTGCTGTTTGTACCACTGTTGTAAAGTATGGACTTGAACACGAGGATTTTGCACTCCAGAGAAATGTCAAAGGTCTGTTTAGGAAGAGGAGAGTGATAGCAGCAGACATGTCTTCATCCACAAACATCACAATGGGCTTAAAGGATCTTGCAAACTCAAACCTCTCATTTGATTTTTCTTATTTCTGTGTAATTGCAGGAGCTTTCCTGCTATCCTTATTGTGTTGTATGGCTACACAAACAGGAGAAATAAAACTATGAGGAAAAACTCAAGGCTGACTATTAGGAGGAAGAGAACAGTGTGAGTAGGAATAAAGGAACAGGGAACAGAGATCACCTGATGGCATACAGTTAATTTAAGATGAAGGAGACAATCTGCTCTTGATGCCTTTACTATACACTTACAGTTTGATGGTGGAGTTTGAATACACAACATCTGCTGTAATAATATTAACTGTTATATTTTTATCTCTCTTCAGAGTACTGTATAGTATGAGGATTATTTGAATTTTTTAGAAGATGGATGATATAGCAGTATAGTGTAGGCCATGGACAAGGCACAGGACTCTCTTGGTGGTAAAGGCCTCCATATCCTTGACATGAAATAGGTGGTGCAGGCTTCAAGGGGCTTGTAGAATAACTAAGAAAAGTATCCCTGAGTACGGTCTTTCTTCCCCAAGAAAAAACTCCCAGCCTTAAAACTTCTGACAACCTTTCCTTTAACTCAGATATATTGCACCCACTTGAGGTGTGTGTGGTTTCTATGGTATATGTGTTCTCCACTTGCTCATGATACAGTTATTTGATTGAGCACCCCTTAAACTCAATATGAAAAATTATTTATCTGTATATTCCTCTGAATAAATGCAAGTAAGGAAGAGTCTCATCACATAAAAATCAGCCACTCTAGTGGAGCTGGCTTTGTCACACAGTAGAGTAATGGCACCTTCTCTGTAGTTGCTGAACTGCAGGCATGGCCCTGCCCATGCTGAAGGATCCTGACTTAGCTGAGCTGTGCAGAGCAGTGCAACTTAGGGCACTCCTTTCTATTCAAACCACCATCATGCACACTGACAGCTGGTAGGCGGTAACCTGTAACACCATGGTTTAACATCTTCGTCCTTTTTATTTAAAAGCAAGCCTGTAATAAAGTTTTACTGAAAAATAGAAGTTGTGTCAGTAACAGTGGGAGGTAGAACAGAGTTTAACAAGAGAAACAGTAGGCTAGTGAATAAACTGCTAGTGGAGGTGTGAGTTACTGTGTCTTTGCCTACACAATTTGAATCATCTGCTTTCTTAAAATAAATGAGCTGTTTATTTCAAACTGCATTGTACAGCTACCTTAGCTGTCAGAAGTCAAACATAAAAATATTCTTTCTTCCGGAGAGAGACATTCATCAACCAGTAAATATTACTCACTCCATTGATTATACTGTGATTATATTTTCTCTTTAAATAGCTGTTAGAATTGGCTATAAAAGACTCATTTGTTTCTACTATAGATAGTCTCTTTCTTTAAATGCTTCATTGTTTTGAATTAGTCATTATAGTTTGCACAGCTGAAATGCCAAATGTGATGCCTTCCTGGGTGATATTTGGGAGTTATCTCACTCAGTCTTTCTCCTCTTTATTTAATGGCCTTCTAAAGGAACCTCCAAAGACTTTAAGAGTTATTACTGCCCCCCCCCACCCTTGTAGCAGATGCAGCTTAACTTTCTGCAGCACCAGAAATTCTCAAATAATTCTAAAACAGAGACAAACAAAAAGGCTTCACTTCACAATCACCCCAAGTGAAGTGATTTTTATCAGATAAATAGGGTGTCTGAAGACCTGAGTCTCAAACATAGCTTGTCCCTGTCTTGCTTTCTTCCAGCATTTCATGCACTGTCAGATGAGGATAGTGAAACCCCACATAAAGTGCTTTAAAATTTGCAGGTGGCAGTAAAAACTCACTTTAATTGAGCCTGTTCCTCCAGGTTTGAGTGCTCTCTCTAGACAGAAACTGCCAGGCAAAAACTCCCCATAAATATTGTGCAGCCTATGAACATTATCAACTCACAGACAACCTGTCATGTGGTTAATTAATTAGACTGAATACTAATTAATTAAGGGGCAACCTTAGTGATTCTGTCCAGAGCCAGCTCAGCAGCACTTGCATGGCCTGAGGCCTGAGCTTGCTGCTTGCCTTAACACAACACAGTGACAACATGCAAGGGAGCCATGAAAACACTGGGAACAGTCCTGAGTGTGCTGTATGGGATTTTACTGCCACCTGGGCATCCCTACAGAGCAGCGCGCTGGCTGAGTGTGCATCTGGAAACCCAGCACAGAGCCCAGGGACTGCTTTGTTCACTGTCCATGTCTGTTCTCTCCAGACCCCTCTCTCCTGCTTCACTACTCCTCTGACAGTACAAAGCTCTCCCACCAGCCAGCTGAAGTTTTACTGATTCTTTTGAGGATGCTCTCAATACGTTCCCCTGCAAAGCAGCAGGGAACTTTCCAGCTGCAAGCAGCCTTAGAGACCTTTGCTATACACTAGCCTTCCCATCACTACACTTATCATCTGCAGCACGGAGGCTTTTGATGGAACTGGAGCTTGTCTTGCAAATGGCCAGTCCGTGTGGGAAGATGTTATTCAGGCCACGGAAGGGTAGGAAACTGTCCTCAAGTCTTTTCTTTAGATTTATCTCAAAGACATTTTTTAGGCTTGTTGCCCTAGCAAGTTTGTCTTTGGAAATAGAAGATCCTTAAGCCTGGAAAGGAGGTAGAAATGTTCAGCACTTTCACGATGTCAAAGCATTTATCTACCGTATGTGTGTGAGTGAACAACAGTCTTGTGGTCACATCAAAAATACAGCATGTTACAGCATGTTGAGCTGTAACTCCTGAGCCCATTTTAAGCATTTTTAATGGCTCTGAAAGTGATCTGTGGCATTTTATTAAAAGACAAACATCAACTGCTATAGATATGCTACGTCACGGCTGTAAGAGAAATATAATTGAGCTTAAAGTAAAATTTTCAAAAGTACAAGTAAAACATGAAATCAGATAACCTGAGGCTCTGAAGTTACACTGAGAGTCACTTGTCCACTGTCTTCAAATTAGGAACCACCTGTTCTTCATAACTGTCTGTTTGTATGAATGAGGAACTCTGAGTTTAATTAAGTATCATGTGTGGGTGGAAAAGGCTTTCTGACAGCAGTGAGATTATTAATGGACATCTATATTGAAGTTCTTTACATTTTTGAAAGGCTAATTACAATGTAAATTTAGTTTTAAATTATTGCTTTGCTGTGGGATGGAAGTTGTCATTTATTATTAGGTGTGTTTTTTTTCAGATCTCAGGAAAACATTGGTTTATCTGTATAAGCACTCTGTATAAGTCTCCTATTTTTTTCTAATTGGCACTATTTGCTCATGGTTCAATGCACTGTAAAATATACCTCCATCTCTAGTTTCATTATTTTTATAGGTTTTGGGAGGTTTTTTTTTGGTTTTGCCCTGAAACACTCTGAGGCTTCAAGAAAATGAAAACCAAGCTTTTTTTTGAAAGGCCTGCAGCTAAAATCTGGAAAAGGTGAACTTGTCTTAAGAAAATAGCCCTCACTGACTTCCTGGTACTTTAACAATTTTGCTCCTAGTTTATTGCATATAGGTGGTGATGTTTGCAACATAAACCCAAATATGAGGGATGTCAGACCATGTTCTTCAGTAGTGAACCCAGAATAATTCATATATAGTTTGTCAGTGGCCACAAGGAAAACAAGTCTCAGCTGTTGGACAGCCTGCAGTACACCCAGCCCTTCCCTTGGACATAGCTCAAACTACAGGAAAGGCAGTTTGGGCCCATGCTCTGAACCAACAATGCATGATTTGTGCTCTCCCTATTTTCTCATCTGGGAAGCTGGAATTTGACCCTGGCACAGGCTGAGGTGTGAGCCTGAAGGTCCAGGCAGTGTTGGTTAGTGAAGGGTCTCACAGACAGAAGAGGGTGTTTTGCAACAGGCATTTTGTGCCCACACAGTGTTTGCAAGCAGAGGGAAGAGAAAGGCAATAAACTAACACACCTAGGAACATGTTACTTGACCTGTTTCTGCAGTGACAGAAAGGACAGAAAGCCATTGGCTGAACATCCACTTTAGTTTGGGGTTTTCTGTGCTGGGTGTTATTAGATGCAAGAGTACTCTCGGGAGTGGGCTGCAGCCTGCCTGCCACTGGGCATAGGGTCACTTGGAGGCTAGGAGGAAATAGAAACCCCTGATTCCACATATTAAAGATCTATCTGTTTTGCCACTGATGGATAACCTAAAGTTTACAGATGGGAACAGGAAAAGATACAATATCTGGTCACATCTGAAGGACCTGCAGAGCATGGTAACTCAATTTTATGCAGTAAGCACTTTGCTGGCATCGCCACTGACAGAATTCAATTAAAAGCTATTAGCATAACAAGCCATACAAAGGCTGCCAGAGTGCATGGAAGCTATAAAGCATCTGGGACTAGGAGAGGACTGATTTGACAATTTTGATATTTTCTGTTCCTGCCTCATTTAATAGTGAACGATGACAAAGTGCTGATCTGCCCAGTGGCGTTTTTTCTTTACCTTTTTCTTAAGTAAGAACTAACTCATAGAGATTTCTGAGGCCTACATCCATAATCTGCCTGCCTTAAGGCTCTCTTGAAAGAAAATAAGCACTATATAGCTCTTGTTATGAAAGTTGCACAGTTCATGTACTGCTGGGGGAGGGTACCCACAGCAGGAATTTTTTGATTGTGTGGGAGATCTGGTTAGGTATTTGTTGAAGTCTTCTGGGCCTTATAGTGTGTGGCTGTCGACAGTTTCTTTTCAGAGCATTGAAAATAAAACAGAGCTGTGAATTAGAGTAAATTCCTACTTTCTCTAGTGGTCTCTGAAGCAAAATTCTTGTGGATATTGAGGAAAGCAGCACTTCTGTGAGTCCAGTGATGCATGAAATACTGGAACAGTATTGTCTACAAAGGATTTGCCATGCCCTGAGCATTGCCCTCAATTTGCCTCACTCACTCACCTACCCACTCTGTTTCTCCATGTGTGTGGGGTTTCCTCTAAAGCTGCATACCACAGTGCAGAGCTTCTTTCCCCTGCCCATGGGTCCACACAGATGGGGCTGGCCTTGAGAGTGAGCAGCTGCCACAGGCTACAGGGGAAAAAGGAATCTGGATCTGCCCACATCCATTACTGGGACTGGAGTTTTTTAAGATGACTGGAAAAAAGTGATCAATAAATATCTTTAAATTCTTAGAAAAACAATAAATTACAGTTTAAAGGCTAAGAGCTTAAACAAAACTACTTCAAAAATAACCTAACCTGGAGTACTGCATCCAGTTCTGGGGCCTCCAAGAAGACAACAGGGACCTGTTGGAGCAAGTCCAGAGGAGGGCCACAGGGACAATGAGAGAGCAGGAGCAGGAGCGTTTCTATCAAGACATGCTGAGAGAGTTGGGGTTGTTTAGCTTGGAGATGAGAAGGCTCTGGAGACACCTTATAGCACCTTCTAGAGCCTGAAGGGTGCCAGAGTGCGACTTTTTGCCAGGGCATGTAGTGATAGGACAAGGGCTTTAAAGTGAAAGATATTTAGATTACATATAAGGAAGAAATTCTTCACTATATGAATAGTGAGGCACTGGCAGTGGTTGCCCAGAGAAACTGTGGATGCCCCATCCCTGGATGTGTTCAAGGCCAGCATGGCTGGGGCTCTGAGCATCCTGGTCTAGTGAAAGGTGTCTGTGCCCATGGCAGAGGGGTGCAACTGGATGAGCTTTAAGATCCTGTCCAAGCCAAGCCATTCAGGGATTCTATGATGAAATTCTATGGCCATTTCAGTACAGGAGAGATGCTTTGCCCCAGGTCACTTCTCAAGGCGACCCTTTGCCACTTGGGGACAGTAATACTTAGCAATGCACAAAGATAGTGTGTCACTCCTGAACTTCCTTATAAGTTCCTGAGATGAAAACTTGTATATCAGTAAAAATAAGATTAATCTTTATTTTATTTTATTCCATAGTCCAGCTATGGGCAGATTTTGTGAAACGGGAGAAAACAGTATAAGGATTTCATTTTAACTGTTTTTTCCTTAAAATATCTTTTGTCTGTTCTTTATATGTACAGTAAGGTTTCCTTCCTTGCTTCATGGCTATGTAGTCATTCCTTCTTGTGTTATTAAAACTGAGAAAAAATACCTTTAGGTGAAAAGAAACTTACTAGTGTGTTAGGTCTTGCTATCAGGAATAGATCCTGATTTATATGTTACTATTTGAGAATGTTATTAATGCAAATTACCTTTGTAGAATGAGAAGATACATGCAAATTACAGAAAAATAACTGTGATTTAACAAAATGAAGCCATTTTGTTTTATCCTATCCGCACCTTCTTTAAAGAAGAAATAGCAGCAATATTATTAAATTATCCCAAACCCATACATTAGCATAAACTATTACCTGATGGCAACATTTTGGAGAGAATTATTAAAGAATTATTTGGTATTATTCTATAATGAGTTCATCTAGCTTCATGCTCATGCAGCTCATTTCAATACAGTGCCATCGTTTATTTAGGAATAACTTTCCAGACTTATTCTGCAGTCTTAAGTTTAATACCTTCCCACAGATATAACAAAACAAATCAGTTATTCTCCATTTTGCCTGCATTAAATATTTTAGGGTAGGTAGGTCGAGTGTATAGCAAGAAGCTTTGAATCATATTTTCCAGTGCTTTCACATTTAAAGTTTTTATTTGATTGTCTTGTTGTGGGGTGGAGTCAAATGTGTTTCCAATTTTACAGTGAATTGTTACAATCTCAAATAACTTTTGTAAGCTTCTTGGCATGGATAAGTGTAAGTGATTGTGGTTTTGAACCCAGCTTATAAGGACAACTACAACACAATCATTCCTCCCTCTCTGCACATCACCCCCCAGGCTCTGACTGGGGAATATTCCAAGTTAGCAAAAAGATGCGCATGGAAAAAACACTTTTTTTTAAAATAAACATGCAAAGGAACACACAAATGCAGTATTTATTCCTGTAGGCTAATATTTTCAGACTTAGTTATACACTTGCATTCACATATTTTAGTCCTCAAATCTAATACAATTTGCCAAAGAAGTTACAGCGTTCTCAGGAACCATGTAGCCATGACAGAGAATCAGGATGCCGATTTAAACAGTTAAATTTTCACCTGCAAATGTATTGGAACACCGTAAATGTAGAAAATTATGAGTTTAGAAAACATCTTCATGATTAGGGCCACATGAATAATTGATTTTTTAAAAAATTATGGCATCCAATTTTTGTAATTGGTTTAGACCAGACTTATTGTCCTGCTTAACAAAATTATTTCTTTTCCCTTCCCCAAAATTTTGATTAGTTCAATTAAAAAAAAAAATCTGTAAGAAGAGGAGACAAAGAGTGAGATTCAGAAAACTGCTTGAGGATGCAATGATGTTGTTATTCTCCTCTTGTTCAGTAGCTCAGTGCCTAAGAACCCTTCCCTGATTGTCAAGAGACTGGTTCAAATCCTTCTCAGAACTGCTAAATTTTAAGCAGGAACCTCTTTTAGGTGGGTTTTCTAACCAGGCTATAAGTACTTGGAACATGAACTCAGTCCCTTCTCATGGGATTGCAGCTGTACTTTGTACTCGGGACTGCTGAAGCATTTCATGTGGAGGATGATTCCACAGGCTCTTGGTTAGAGCACATGCCTGAGGCTTGCCCCAGAGAGTATTTTTTCTGCTGAATATAATAAAAATATCACTGGAAAATGGACTATGCCAAAAAATTTATCTTCTCCAATGACAGCTCCTTCCTTGGGATGCAGAACTTGTGGTGTCTTTTCTGACAAAGAATGGAACACATTCTGCATTCTGCATCATTTGCATCCCTTTGTAAAAGAAAGACAAAAACTGCATCTTTTCCTCATTCTGATTTTCCCCTCTCTTCCTCATCTCTCATCAGGTATTTTTAGTGGCAGTCTTTTATGCTGACTTTGTGAAAGTGAATTTACACTTTCAGCTACGTTACAATTCATTAGCAGAGTTGTAAAGACCCTCTGTTCTGAAACCGTGCTGCTCTTTTTCCAACTCGACTAACAGATCACCCTTCTTGCCAAAACACACCCTGCAGCCAATTGTCACACCAGTGCATATCTGGTAGATATCTTAATGTAGCCTTGGAAAGATGAGCAATGGGTATAGCAATATTTTGGCATGAATATTAGCTGTTTAGATTTTCACATGCACTGTTTTAGGGAATGTGTTAAGTCTCCTACCCACACCTTGAAACAGTTAAGAAATGGCATAAGGCCAGGTAAGAAATGTAACTGAAATATCACATGAATTTGGAGCATGGTGGTATCACTGTGTAACAAGTCCACCATATAAAGGTGAAAAATAGTCAGAAGGAATATAAGAGGAAGAACCATCCATTTCAAAAAGTGAACTGAAATGTAAAATATCCAGATTCAATTTTACATTTATAGTAAGGCAACCGCACACAGCTATCCCTCCTCCAGTTCTTGTGGTTGACATTTCAGTCTGGCACAGTCATCTAAAACTGTAGGAAACGTGACAAAGCTGGGAACTCCGTGGCTGTGAGGAGCAAGCTGCCATGAAAGGAGGATGCTGTGCAGTTCCTTCATCTGACAAATCACATGAGACAGGCTGAAGCCTTCAAAGTTTCATGCTTGCTCCAACAGGGATTTTTAAAAATGAAAAAAGCCCTGGTTACGTCAGATGTACGTTTTAAGTGGCAAAGAAGCAACCAAGAGAATCCCTAGATGAATCTGTGCCTTGTTGACAAGCTTCATGTGACGTGCACAACTACTTCAAATGCAGGCAATCATTACTCTTCAGAACAAAACTCTTTGATGTGGCCCTGATCTGAGAAAGCCGTTAAGCCCATCTTTAAATATGTGCATAACAATCTAAAACAAAGAGGCTTTTCAAATGAATCTGGGTCATCTGTGGAGATACATCTAACAGAAATTATTAAACACAACCTAGAAAGCAGTGTTTGCAAAAATAGAAAGCCAAGCTGGGCTCCCAGGGGCCTCAGGCTTCAGAATGGCTGAGTTACTTAGTGCTGGATGAGCCTGCTCGCAGGCACACATCTTTACACTTAAACCTGCTCAGTAATTCTGCATTGGTCTTTTGGGAGGGGACAGAAAGGAAGGAAAGTGTTTTTTTTTCCTTGAAATGTTAGTTTTACAAAAGGTTTAATCTGTGTGAACACTAAGGCAGAGGAAAGTTAGGCAGGGCTTGCTGTGAGAAATGCAACAGCATAGGAGGGACAAATCCAAGGCTCCTGGGCAATGTGAGCAGCTCACCTGCTGCCCTGGAGCCAGCCTTATGTCCTTCCTTCTCTAGACAGTTGAACAGCAGGCAATAGGGTATAAGAGCCACTCCAGCCCCACACTGTCTGCCTTGAAAGCCACTAGGTTTTTCCGTGTGGCTCCAGCTGCAGTCCAGTGCATGTACACATAGAATCACTGTAGACAGGCTGGGGACGGCACCTCCCAACCTTTACTCACCAGGGCAGAGGGTGGTAATGCTGCAGTTGGCCACAGAGTGGGTTATAGCCCTGAAAGAAAGGCAGGGCATAGCCACATCAGGTAAAATAAACATGGCTGGAGACAGCCTTTCTGCAGGGCTGGATGTTCTGTGCTAGGACCCTTTCCCTGTGAGGGGAACCAAAGCCAGGTATTCTGGGCTCACCCCACAAGCTATTCGTTTCAGTTAGGTATTTTCTCCTTGAATAAGCAGGACAAAAGGGATGTGATATGCTGAATCATTTAGGGAAAAAATCACCCTGTCAAGTGGATTATCATCAACCAAGCAAGGCCCTGGAGGCCAAAACCTTAGTCTCTAAATTATACATGCTGAATGCCTATGCTTTTACTGTATTGTTGAGGCAAAGCCTACACAGTGGTTTCAGGGACATTAAACATGAAAGAAAAGTTATATCACAGCTGATACTTGCTCAGTGATTCTACCTTAATCTTGGGACTAGCAGGTGTCCTAGACATGCCGAGTCCCTAGCAGGGAGGGAGGGATTTGTAATTGTCAGCAGAGATGCCAGTGGGATCAGTCAGTTGCTAAAACATTAAAGCATATAAAAGCAGGGAAGTGTGATCCTCCTAGAAGAATGCACACTCTGCACATGAGAGGAAACAGATGCATTCTCAGGAGGTGGGTGTCACTCTTGCTTGTGCTACTCACTTCTCTGACATTTCCTCTGTTTAATGTCTACCTTTTTCTCATGATTTCACTTTCAAAGCTACCTGTGCACATTAGCAGATGGTTGACTTTCTGTCTGTATTTTCTTTCCAGGAGGTGCTCAGAGTCAAAGTTTAAGTGAAAACACCCCAGAATTTGGCTTAACACCTGACATTGTCTGGATTACTTCAGGTTTGAATGTGACACTTGCAAAATTGCACAAATAATTTTCTTATTGGAAATTGTTCCTCACAATTGCATTTCAATCACAGGGATTGTATCCCAAGCCAGCTATTCTCCAGTGAATTATCTTATTCTAACCCAAAGCTCAGATATTAAATTAACAGTTTCTTACCCAGGTGTTAGAGGAGTGAGAATGTGAGATTCTGGTGTGTATCTCTGGAAAAGAGCTGCAGCTTTCCCCTTCTCACTAGGTGCAGCTGCTCTTCAAGGATCTTCTGAGCTAATCTTCCTGGGCTTTTTCTGCAGAGTCCCTTTTGCTTCTCCCTCTGAAATGCTGGTTTTGTGACTGTTTCTGTGGCAATCAGTGTCTGCAGTGGTAACCTCCATTCATTGTGCAGTAACACAGACTCTGAATAGAGCATTTTGTTATATGCCTTTCAGAGGAAATTCATCTCACCTGAGAGAATGTGGAAAATAACCTGTGAAGCACAGGGAATGAAATAGGGCCTTGATCCTGCATTTCCATCAATGCAACAAGGTCACATGGTGCTTTGCATAGATGCACTAGGAAGCACAAAGCCCCATCAGCCTTGATCACCACTTTCCTGGACTACAGGTAGCAGCATAGTGGGAAAAGCTACACTCAAGCATTTCCACACATCCTATTTTTGTTTGTGAGCATGAGCAACTGGCACAGCTATTTCAATGTCTTCCATCTTATACCCAGGGATGATGGTTCCTGCACTCTGCTCCTTAGGACAAGCCTGTAAGCACATGGGCTTGTGATACTGAGCCTGTATTCTAATAGAGGGAAGCCAGCATAGTGCTGAGTGTGCAGGCACAAGACTTTGACATGCAGGAGCTTCACACCTCTAGTAACTGCCATCAGGGCTTTTACAGAGCTCTGCTCTGCTCCAGGACTCTGATAATAAGCTGCCCCCTTACTCTGAGAGGTAGTATGATTGAGTCCCCATTTAAAAATGGTATTGATTTTGATAGGAGTTTTGATAGAGTATGGCCATTGAAGGAGTGTCAGATTTGGCTGTTAATCTTCAGGATTGCTTCTTTCTGCTTGGTTGAGCATATGCCTCATGCTTGCTGTCCCCAGTGTGAAGGATTTAGGAACTGTCAATATCTCTGTTGACATATGAAGTGCTAAACACAGTAGGAGCAAGATGCACATTTGGGTCACTCCTGCTGAGGCCTGGCATTTTTAATGGGGTAATTTAACAAGTCCTCATCTTCTGTCCCCTTGTAAGGGCCTATTGTTCAGGAACAGAAGCTGGGAAATCTTTTGGTTGCCTGTTCCTCTGTTGCTGGTGCTGCCACTCCACAGAAGCTCAGACAGAAGCTGAGATGCAGGATGGCTGCAGGTAGTGGCACCATTTCATCTCCTGCCTTTGCCCTGTGGGATGGTCTCTGGCACTCCAGTCATCCTCAGCCTGGCATTGTTCTTAGAGGTGCTCTGCAGCCCAAATCGGGTCAGCAGTAGCAGGGTGGGGTCTGAATTTCGAGGCATTGAGGACCCATTGATGGAGATCTCCTTGCTCCTGAAAGGTAACCTCTGTGTATTGAGGGTTCTTTGGAAACCGCTTCATGTGTCTGTCTTTGTAGACTTACCTTGGGTGGCCTATTTTACTAAGAAAAAAATGGCTTCTGCCAGCTGTCTGTAAAGACTGCAAGTGTTGTGGCTGAAATAACAGGTACATATGGGAAATAAGACTTTTAGAGGGAGTGATTCCTTTTTATTTATTTTTTTATGTCATGCCTGGCATTTTTGCCACAACCTTAGCTGACAAAGCATTTTCTATCACATTGCCTCAAGACAGCACAGAAGATGAATGTTTGAAATATGCTAAGCTTTGAAAAAATGTAAAGATAAAATGAGAAAAGTAATTCAGCATGTCCCTGAAGCTCTTAGCCACAAGTGATGACATTCTAATCTTTGGGGAAATGCAGGACAAGCACCGTCAGCCTTTCACAGTGGTCTGTGTCACAGTGAAGTGGGTGCAGAACCAAGGCTAAATTTGGAAAAGGGTCACTGTGCTTGCATGGTGTTCTCCAAAAAGTAGAAAATCTGTCAGTGCACCAAATAAAATTCTGCTTTTGGCTAAGCTGTGGATGTCAGCTGGGTGTGGGATGCATTCGTAACTCTTCCTCAGAAGTTTCAGTGTGACCTTGGGGCAGATGCATGCTGTTCCCACATCTGTAGAAATGGGCACATGAGTAATTTTTTACTACTTCCTTTGTGGACTCTGCCAGAGCCTGGAGACAGGAGCAGAGAGACATACTGCATTTGTATAAATGCTAATTGTGCTGGGTTCAGGTTTAGTGCTCTACTCTCATTTGTATGCAAACACACAGGAAAACAAGACAGTGCAATTGTGGTTCATCTGGCAAGGTGGGAATGGGGCCGCAGCAGGGTCACAGCCGTGGCACAGCGGCCCTGGGTGCTGCAGTCTGCCAGAGGCCATGGACTGAGACCCCACACCCAGCACGAGGCAGTAACACAGCACTTTCTGAGGCAGTCTGCTTCTCTTCCCTTTAAACTGCAGCCTGCCATGGAGGGGAAACAGATTTGCAATAATTAGCTAAAAAGTCAACGGGTCTCAAAAGTCAAAGCTGATGATTTTTGCAACAGCAGAGCAGTTTCTGATGTCCTTGCTGCAGCTGAAGAGAAGTTGACTTGGGCAAAGCCTGTGGGAAGATTGGTCCCACAGCACAGAGCCTGTGCTCTTTCCAGCTGAGGCAGGACAGCTAAGCAAGGCTGGGGAGCAGAGGTGGAAAGTTCCTTGCCCACAGGAATGGTGTCCTGCGTAGCTGCAGCCCTTCCAGCAACTGCTAGCTCTGCACAGGGTTGGTGCAAAGGGGGTGACAGGTTTTACTTCATTTCTGACTAACCGAACTTTATTTAAACTACAGAGAAAGGGAAGTGACTCTCGCTGATTTTTGCTGTAGGACCAAAGCTGAAGAAGGGTGAGAAGCCTTGGCAGAGGTGGATTCCAAGGAGAGGAGGAGGCAGATGCAAATGCACTGCTGCTGGTGGTGTTCTGTTACACTGATCCACAGCAAAGCCCTTAGCTGTCATCTAGGCATGCATAAATAGATAGGTTTATTTATACATCCACCATTGACTAGAGTTACTCATGATTTTATCTGACTTGCTTGAAATGATGATTCTTTTGAAACAAATGCAGAAGTTAAACAAACAAACACACAAACAAACAAGAAAAAACAAAACAAAAAAGCAAGCCAGAACGCCTCCAGCCAAGCAAAAGAATGCTACAACTCTAAAACTGAGCAGGATGATCCCAATTGGAAAATGTCCTAAAATTCAAATTTAAAAAAAAAAAGGAAGAAATATGTTCTTTTGGATTCCGAATCTTTACAGCACAGTGAAAACATATGACTTAAGAAGTCTCTGGCCCAAATAAATGCAGGTCTTGCTTGCTTGTTTTTTTAACAAAAACTGAAATGTTTATGTGTAAGTTGCCTCCATCTGCTGGACTCCAAGCATGGTATTAAGTATCATGAGATTCAGTTTTGCCCATTCACAGTTTTATCTTAAGTTAAGCTTGTTCAGCCAACAGGGGAGAAGTTTGCATTGGCTGTGAGGTTAGGACCATAAAAATGACTAAGTCAAGGAAAGAAAGTAACCTGACAATATCTCAGGTATGCCCATTGGATCAGGAATGCTACACACCATCAATTGCAAAAGAATACTTCATTTTCAAAGCTACCCCTGTGGCTTCATAAGCTTTTGCCTCTGCCAGAAATGCAAGGAGTAATAAAAGAAGACATGGTTCTAAATACTATCACGGATCCAAAGGGAGCACAGATGGGGCAGATGATTACGGGACTAACTCCCTGCTATCAAAATAGACACATCTGAACAGAAATTTCCCTTCAAGACTTAACAATGAGATTACAGCTCTTGACACTGCATAGTGCTGACCAGTACTACTTTTCTGGCACAATTTTCTCTTGTATCTTCAATAAAAATACCAAATTTGTAGTAGCACCTTTCTTTTTCGAGATGCTCTGAAAGACCCATGTATATCAGGACAACTTTGTGGTAGAGCCCATCTTCCCAAGGTGCTTTTGAGAACAGAACATCCTATGAGGAAAAATGCTAAGAAGTCTGTTAAGGCTTCCAGCCATTAATCTGGAAATTCTTTATAAAAAGAGAGTAACCTGATTTAAAATCTTCACATAAATGGTTTTAAATTATTCAAAATATTCTATTTCAAATCCATCAGAGTCAATTCAAAATTTCAATGAAAGAATTCAAAGAACCATGAATGATCTGACTGGAGTTATAAATTACCTCAAAAATCTTAATAACTAAAAAAAAAAAATTGTTCCCTGTTAAGTTGTCAAATAAATTAGAAAAATGTAGACCATCTCAATGGCATGTTTCACTTGTTGTAGCAGACATTAAAAACCTGAAAAAATATCACAGAGAAGTTATTGTTCACATTTTGCAGCATCCAAAGTATAAAATGTTGCTTTTTGTTCTTTTTATTTTTGCTTCTAAATCTGTAATCATTATATTCTGACAGTTTGTGTGCTTAATCACTGCTCATTAACACAATTTTTCTACACAGCGCTGCTAAAAATATTTGTTTGCAGTTGCCCTTGTACTCTGAACTGTGCCATTTCCCATGCACAGCATCCTGTGCAGGGAGGCAGAACATTAATACCCTGTTCAGGTAATTCAGAGAACAGTGACACACTGGCATAATTAAATAATGTCATCAGTCTCCAAAGTGAACTCCCTACGGTGAGGCACTGCATGAGAAACCTCCTAATACAACACCTACGGCTTTCTTACACAAAACTGACTTTACTGTAATGTATTCCATTAGGGGAGCTGAAGTTTAATGGAGAAATCATTATTTTATTCTATTGGCATTTCATGGGTAACGTGGTATGACGCTTCTGCCCACTGGATCCTGTCAAACTTTCATCCGGCTCAAATAAAGAGCTGTCTCTTCTGTCTTTGCCACAGAGGTGCTAGATCACCATGGTCCTGCCTCTTCAGTGTAACGACTTTAGTTGCTCTCTGACAACAATGCTGGTTTTGTACTGCTGAAGTCTTTCTGAGCTCTCCTCTAAAGCTTTTACAGTTTTCAACAGCCACTTTGAAGTGTGGGCATCCAAAGTATGACACACTGCTCAAGTAACAGTGTCCGCAAATACTAAATTGTCTAATACTAATTACTAATTACTAAATCTCTGATATGTCTGTCCCACAGCTGCAACCCCAAGCACTTCTCCCATCACACCAGTCTCACCACAGCCAGCAGGCAACCTGAGATCCCAATCCTGAGGAAAATGGCTGGGAGAGAGGCTCTTTGGTGTTGCTGCTGCTCCGACATCAGGTAATGGGCGATATGTACCACATGGGTTGTGACAGCAGGGCAAGGCTCCAGCTCTAATATTCATTGCCTATGTCATATGCACAAGATGGCTTTTCTCACAGCAAAGCTGGACACACTTGTGGTGCTGCTGTCTCAGATATTCAATAGAAAAGCAGAGAAAGCTGGGACAAAGGACCAGTGCTCCAGGGTGCCATGCATGGCTTGGCTTAGCAGCTTCCTCAGGCTGTCATTCCTTGACAAGGTTTTTTGCTACTTTCCAGGTGTCCTGCCCTTCCTATTTCTTCTGCGTTGTACACAAACTTGCTGGTTCTTACCTCTTATTCCCCTTGCAGTCTGGTTTGCTTTTTTTTTACCCATTCCTCACACTGACTCCTTGCCTCTCCTGTCTCCTGTACTGTTTTATTTATCTATTTAATGCTGTTCTCATGATTATGGTATTTGGGCACCAAGCAACTGGAATAAACTGTCTGTTTCATTGGCTCAAAGTGCTCCCATTTATGTCGGTTGCCTGGTAACAGCTGTTGTAACTGAAGTTGCAAAATTTTTAGCGAAAAAAGAATCCAGGGCTCCCAAACAGCATGAACTTGAATAAAACTGCAAATAACAGAGCTGGAATTTTCCACGCTTTGGGGCTCTCAAAAGCTGATCTCTCACTGTCAGCTTGAAAAAGTTCAAACAAAACCAAGTTCAGCTTCCCTAAAGTCCTGTGGGGGAGAATGCAGAAAGCCTCAGTCGTGTCTCTGCGCCTTAACTCCTGTCCTTACTGCACTCACAGGAATGCAAATCACTACCTGAGCCCTGCAGCTGGCTGCAGGCTGCCGGAGAAGCTCGCTCTTGCCTGGAGGGTGTTCCTGACTCTCGAAATGGCAACAGAGGGTCTGCCTCTGTTTGTCTCTGCCAGTGGTTTCCACCCTGCAGGATTGAGTTTTGAAGCTAAAAGATGTTTCTAATTAGAAGCCTTGTCGAGGCAGGCTGGGAGGCTGCGTGAATTCAGCTGAGGAGGCAGCAGAGGGTGTTGGCAGCCAGGCACGTTCCCCACCTTCTACCTGGGCTGAAAGCTTTGTGCCGGCGTGCTGCGGATCTGGGCGGAGCAGGCAGCGCTGCTTCAGCTCTGGCTGCCTGTGTCCCAGAGCCCGTCTCATACTTCGTGCCTTCATGGACTGGGAAAACAAACGAGGAGCAGAGTGATAAGAAGGTGATTTTGCTGCTGAAGATGCATTTTTGATTCAAAGGCAAGGTGCAGAGGCCCTGAGTAGCAGTGGTGCATTGCAAAAACTGTGGCAGCTCTTGGCACTTGGCGCCCAGTGCTGGGATGCCTTCCCTTGGAGCTACTGCAAAACAGCATCAAAACATCACCCCACATTACTCTTAGGTTCTACAGCACCTTGTAAAAACCCTAATCCTTCTGCTGAGCAGGGAGCATCCGGACTCTGCAGGACCAGACTTTCACGTGACCATAAAATTAACTTCGGAGCCAAAATTGTAACTGCTGCAGGAAACTGTGGAAACAGATGAAAAACTAACTGCTAAAATTATAACGAAAAATCCATGCTATAGAAAACATGAAGAAGGAGCAAAATACTTCATGGGCCAATTATAGTCAAAAATAAGAATTTCCACACTTCATTGCATTAATTGAAAAGAATCTAAAGGCACCAATAACATTATTTCATAGTATTATTAATGATTATTCAGAGTTCAAAGTTATTTAATGATGAATCCAAATACAAACAAAATTAGTATGACCAGATCATAATCTATTTTTAAAAATACGAATGAGTTGTTGAAACATCAAGGAAAAGAAATCAGCATGTGTTTGTTTGTTTGTTTGCTTTTTTCCTTATGGAATTAGTGGGTGTATTTCATTCCTGAAGCCTAGCAGAGGGCAAAAAGAGCATTTTGCCATCCATTTAATTTAAGTTCTGGAGAGGTGAGAAGCTGTTCTTAATGCTAATATGAAAACTTCCCCTCTGGGTTTGTCAATATGTGCACAGAGGATAGTGTGTGTAGGGTTTAACTGCATTTGACTAATTTTCAGGGTAATGTTTTCATTACAGGAGAAATCACTGATATTTTCAAGCCTCAAGTAAACCCAAATTTCAAGCCTCAGATAAACCCAAACCCCACTTTAGGGAAGTGGCAGATATGCATTTGTGCTACCCAAAGCTTTGAGGTTCCTGAAAAACAGACCACTTCCATGTGAGATTAAAGAAGAGAAACCAAGGAGCATGATGTTAATGGATAACACTAAACAAGATTTTCTTAAATTGCCATGTCCTTAACTACTACTTAAATATAATTAATCTAAATCATGTATAAGTTTTTATTTTTGATCCTTATTGATCTCTGCAATGTGTCTAAACATGCTAAGGAAAAAGAATTATAGCTGAAAAATATTATTTATCATTAAGAAGTGTGTCTTACTTTAAATATCAATGTTATGGCCTCCAGCATTAGCTTTGCAGTGAATAGTAGCACAGGAGTTGTTTTTCTATTTTGTGGACAGATCCAGCACTTGGTAAATACTTGACATTGTCTATACAGGTACAATCTTACTTTATTTTCTGAAAAAACTCTTTGGCTTTGCATGTAGCTAACAAGAACATTACTTGCACTTTACTTCCAAATTTCAGATTCCTCTTTTTCATCGTATTAAATGATAGCAAAGGTAAAATCTTGTTTGCCCCAAATGTAACATTCAATAAAATGGACAGTAGGCTTGCTTTGTGCAGGACTGCTGTTCTAGTCTCTTTTCCTTTCTCGTACCTCTCTTCACAGGTGTATGGGTTTGGTCCACTGCCTCCTCTGCAGTGTACAGCACCCAAGCTGGCTGCCTCAAGCCTTGCAGGAGTTGATGTGGGGCAGCTTTGCCTTCTGCAGACATAGGGTGAGTCAGCAGTGTGGAAACCTCTGCAAAGAAGTTCTGGAAGAGTCCATGACAAATATGGTTTCCATTTGAAGCCAGTGAATTCAGTGGGGAATTATTTTCTTCCCTAGCACAGGAAAGATCCGTTTGTTACTGGGGGGCAGGAGAAAGCTGTCAGCAGAAGTATTTATGCTTTACGTCTATTTATTTATTTATCTTTTGTCCATCCCCATGCTTACCTGTTTTTCTGAAGCCACCCACACTGGCAAATCAGGAAATACACAGTACTGCTGTGCAGCCATCTGTGAAGGATTCATTTCTTCTGTGCAGCTCAAAAATAACATTCTTCTTGGCATTGCCAGGAGTCTGGGTTGCAGGTTTAAATCAAGCCCTGTGCACTACACTCCTGTTAAGCACAGTGTAACCTCTGGTGGTGAGATACTGCACGGTGTCCCTCCACTCCTCATATCTTTCATAAAACATGGGAATGGCTGTTCAGGAATGGGGCTGATTTGAACGGCCTCTTCAGCCTAGTCTGTACTAGCTGCCAGCTCATCCTGAAAGGCTTGGGACAGCAGAGGTGGGGTTAGGGTGGATATAACCAAGGAGAGGCTGCATGTGAACTGTTGAGGAGAGGAGAGAGTTTGTCTTGCCTGCTGCCTCTGTGCTCACAGGCTACAATCAGGGCCAGGGTCCCAGTTGGCACCAGTGGCAGGAGAAGGTGCAGCAGTGAGTGGGAGGCAGAGGAAAACTAGAGGTACAGCTCCAGGCACACTGAGAGGAGCTGGAAAATCTCCTGTTTGCCACACAGGCAAGTTTAGGCAGCCTGAGTTTTTTGCTACAGCTGATAGAAAGCCGAGAAATCCCTTAGGAGGAAGAGTGAGATAAAATGATGGAGGGCTTTACACAAAGGCTGGCAAGTTGTAACCAGAATGCATACATTAATGAGAGAGAAGCTGAATTCTCATCTATTCCACCTGTGAATCCCAACAGAAGTCAATGTGGGAAGGCCTAAATTGCAGGAATATCTGAAAGCCACTTGCAGTTTAATTATTGTCAAAAAGCTTTAAGAAGAGTTTGAGTGGCTGAGGAGTTATGCGGTCTGAATATATATCACCACAGCAAAATCCCATTAGATGCAGATGAAACCACAAGACGGTGATAGCCGGACTACAGAATAAAATCCTATTCAAAGACTGATGTAATGTATTTTTCCACTGCAGGGCAAGAGTGAAACTTCAAGTTATTGTGTAAAGAGAGAAAGAAACTTTGGCCCTCAGGGCTGCAGTAGAAAAGATAGTTTAGAAAAAGATCATTAAAGAAAAATCTCTCCTAGAGACTTTGATGTCTATTGATGCAAGGTGCTATTTGTTCTCCTACTGAAGACAGATCTGAAAGACTCTGCAATTACTAATAAATCACTTACAATATTGAGCAATTACCAACAATGCAATCATAAAACAGTGCAATAACTAAATAATTATACGCTTGTTAGAAGAATATGTTATTTGGCTTCTTGGAAAGAAAGGGGAAGGAGGTGAGAATACAAAAGACAGGATATTGGATACCGCACAAATAGCAACAAAATACACTTTGCAGCCAGAATGTTGAGTAGTTGTGAATATGCAGGGCTGAATCCTAACCCTAGAGAAAATAAAAGCAAGTTTAACTATTGAGAGGATTTTTTTTTTATATATAGGAAGACTAGTCTGTCATCCAAAATACTGAATATGATGGCTGGAAAAGCTTTCTTCTGCCTACTGGCCATGTTCTATCCAAACCCAGTCCTGAGGTACCAACTGTATCAGTAGTATTTGCTTTATTACTCATCCTACTGTTAATAGGCTGCTACCTCCACTGGGGCCCCAGGAGCTGTGAGGAGAGCACCACACTGTACTGCACTGCACTTCACAAAGGCATGTCTGTGCTGGTTACCAAGGCCCAGCTGGAGTCACAGGAAGCAGATTCACACACTCCAGAGGCAGCTCAAAACCCTGCTGATGTATGGAGGTCACTCTTTCCATATCTGCTGATGGAGGGATTGGGAGTGCTGGGATTGTAGATGCACTGCACTGGTGTAAAAACCCCAGAGGAATGGGGAGAAAAACGGTGAATGGGAAGCTCAGGTTTCATCAGCAGAAACTAATTATGATGGGAGAGAGAGAGAACATTGCTGTTGTTTAGATTTTCCCCTCAATGAATCTGCAATTATTCCGGAAACAGCTGGAGAAAACATCTGCATAAATGATTTGCTTCTTGGAAGGAAAGGTGTGTATCAGTTACCATAAGTCAGGCTGATATGCCTTGGCTCACTGGTGTTCAGCTGTTGACTGAGGTGTAAAAGCTGGAATTCAATGGAAAAGGATGAAGATTTTGAAATGCTTTTGGGAAATACTGCAAAGTGTACTGGAAGCAGAAAGCATACTGTGTACTGTATACACTAAAGAAAAATATCTGTTGTTGAGGAGATCAAGAAATCATAGCTAAAGGATTTTGGATATGTTCAAGGATTAGGGACCATCTGGAAAAAGGATCATGTGAGGGACTGTCTGTGGTAAAACATTAAAGGAAAGGCAGGCTGCTGTGCATGTCTGACCCAGATAGTTTTGTAGGCACTGTCTACATAAGTAGAGCACAATTTATGGAGCAGGCTGGAGACTGATACTCCTATAAAACACAATGTCATTCTTGGAATACCAAGCAATCCTTTGCAGAAGTGATGGCAAAGCACAAGAGGAAGGCAAAGAGAAGTAGGCTGTGAGCAGTAGGGAGAGCCCAGACTCCAGTAGCCAAGGGCTATGCTCCCTTCCTCCTCCGGAACAAAGGAAAGGAGGGAGGGGTCTGCTCTAATCCTCCTTCTGGCATGCATTTTAAATATATCCTTTGTGGTCAGGGGAGAGGAACAGACACACACCCTCCTCCTTCCGCAGCTGAAGGTAATGCAGCTGGCAACAGGCACAGCATCTCTTTCCACTGAGTCCTGTCTCCTCCCTGCCGTGTTGCTAGAGAGATTGATTAGTGATCTCAGAGACCAAAATTTCCTCTCTCTTTGAGATCCCCCAAGGCTGATCTGGCCTGAGAGCCCACAGGTTTTCCATGATTAGAGCAGCTCTTTCAGCTTTGGGGAATGAATGGGTAAAAACTTCTAGCATCTGTAGCTCATATGACTGGACAGTATAAAATAGCCTGAAAGGAAGAATGGGAAAAGGCAAGAGAAAGTAAACAGAAAACAGAATTGATGAGAATCTTTTTAAAAGTCTGCACCTTTAGCTGTGATATAAATGGTCTTCTCATGGATTTTGTGCTGAAATAGACATTTAAAAATCACATGTATTAATTAAAATTATAAATACTGGCCAGGTTACAACACGTACAGATGTTGCCATTAGCAGTCACAAACAATGGCTGCAAAAAAAAAAAAAGAAAAGAAAGCAAAACAAAAAACAACTAATGAAGCCCAAAAGAAAAGAAATGAGTGTTAAAAGCTGTAAGTAAACAGAATCTATAAATTACATACTATTAAATAGAAGCCAGTGGTGGCCCTTGAAAGCTCACTTTTTTCTCTTGGATAATCAAAGGCCATATTGTGCCTTTAGGCACAGCTTTGAGTAAGGAGAGATTAATAAATTGCATTGCTACAGGAGTAGCCTTAGGATGGGAAGAACAAAGAGCCGGTGTAGCACCCCCTTGCTCAGATCAGTAAGCAAATGCAGCTCTGCTGTGCAGCAGTTCCAAGCCACCCTGGGAAGTGAGCAGCACTCTTCTAAGGAAGGGTGACAATGTCCATGTCAGGAGACAAAATCATCACTATAAAGCTGTCACAGGACATGAGAGCATCCCATAGACATGGGCTCTAAAACACATATTAAACACAAGATGTTCTGTATCAGAACTAATTTGACAGACCCCAGGATCTTAACCTAAATCTCCTTGATTGGTGCAGTAGTAAAGGGCTGAACCTTCATTTTCTTCTCTAGCTCAAGAGGAGAATTCCTGATGTGGAACTGTTAAAGATGTTTGTTCACAAATCCCTGTGAGGAAGAAGTTAAGCCTAAGTGATTTTCAGGGCAACCTGTGTGCTCCTGCATAACCTCAACTTACCATATACCCTGTTTATACATTGAGCTACCTGGAGATGAGCAAGATTGTCATGGAGAGATGGCTCAGACCAAATCCCAGGTGATAATACACAGCTGATATTATCACAGAGTTAATAAACCTCTACTTTGTAGTTTAGGTGACTGCAGAGAATTGGGAAGGGTCAAGAGCTGGGTATGCTCTCTACCATCTCACTGCCCAATAACATTCCCTATCACAAAGCATGTCTTCAGACGTGCTGTGTCTTTCCATGCTGTGTCTTTCCATGCTGTTGCAGAGCAGAAGAGAACTTTGGTCCTTCTTGGATGTCCTGGAGAAACATCTTGTTGATGCTGGGCAAGATACATCACAGAGCAAGAATGAAACTCTGATGAAGTGATAAGTGGGACCTTACTGTTTGTTGGTCATGAACCACAAAATCACCCTTCATGCCAAATGAGGTGGAGATTGGAGTGAAGCAGAATTCAGTTGTCAAAGTGAAAACAGTGAGTAAGATTCTTTTGAGATATGTGAACACAAATATAAAAGAAATCTAGGATTATATCCACCTATGCTTTTAAGTTAGCTTCAAAAGGGTTTTCTTTCTCTCTATATGTCCTGGAGATTGTATCACTAAGGTGTTTACATAACTTTGTGGCTGTGGACCATTTTGAAGAAGTCTTTAAACATGTAACTTTTATACATAAATCTCCCCCAGGGCTTTATTAAGATTTTCCTTCCCCTCTGGATTTCTCTGAACATACCTTTGGTTTTTTTGAGGGACTAATTTCTACACCTGCCAAACTTTTAAGAACATTAATATCCTTTGGACCTCTTTAGACAGAGCCATCTTCTGCCCACACTGTAAACAGAGCTTGTTATCAACAAGCTCTTATGCTTAATTAACTGTAAACAAATCATTATCCAATGAGCAAAACATTCTTTTCCACACCGTGGGGTGGGGTTTGGCCCTCAGTGTTCAGCTCCTCTACACTCAGCCTTTTCTCTTGCAGGCATGCACTCACTCCCAGGTATCCCTGCTGCCCGTGGGAGCTGAAGGATGCCCAGGTTCTTCCAGCAGGGGCTGGTGCAGCCCGGCTGGCTGCCCAGCTCAGGACAGGCCTGGGCCAGCTCTCCTGGACATGTCCTGGAACACCAGCAGGGAGCAGGGATCCCTTCTCATCTGGAGCCTGCCTAGACTCACTGAAAGTGGATTTCTCCCATCTGCTTCCGGACTTTTATTTTGATATTACAGGGAGTATAGGACTGGATAGTCAAACACACTTCATTCAGATCCTTATAGAGCACAGATATTAAAAAAAAAATGTTTTTGTTGAGCTAAATCAATATAGTTATATGAGCAGAAAGAAAATCCAAGGTGAACTAGGGGTGACATCATGAATGGAAACTGAGGATCATCTTGCTTTGCAAGTCTCACAGTTTATTTATTATTTCAACTTTAAATTAAGTTCAAATTAAACTTTAGCAAGAACCTGATTTTATATAGATTGTAAACAGATTTTTTATATTGTATTTTAAAAAATTCTACCCAAGTTTCCAAGAATATTTGTTAGTTTGCTTTCCCTTTATTCACCAGCATTGTACCACTGAGACTTGGCAGTGAAAGTGGTTTTATTGATTTTCATTATCCAAGCTGGGAGAAATGTAAAATATAAACAGCAGAAATTATGACCCTTTTTGCCTTTAGTAATTGAAGGGTTTACTGGTAACAACATTCAGTAAGGAGCAAACAAATACATTTTACTGTGTTACTAGAAAAAAACTTTGAAAAACCACAAACCAGATCTCCAGGGATTATGAGACTGATTTAAATGATAAAGTTTTTTTATTTTCTTTTCATCTGTTTCAACTTTATCTCCAAATCCATTCCATTCTCTGAAACCCTGTAACAAAACATACCTGCAATAATAACATCTTAAGGCACTTTTAGGAGTTTTTCAAGTTTCTAAACTCAGATTAAATGTATTCCTCTTACATGGTTTATTAATGAGAGAAAAGAGGTTGAGCCAATAGTGCTCTAGGAACATCTTCTTTGGCAACCCTGGCTACTGATGTTAAATAGTTAAATGCCTAATGGGTGATGGTAGGAAGGAGACACTGCTCAGAGCCAAAAACTAAAGGTCAACACTTGTGTTGTCTTGTTAGCAGCCAAACTAGAAAAAATTCCTTTGTGTTTTCAAACAGGCTGCTTAACCAGTCCATGTCTGCTGGCACAGTGATTGCAAATCTTCACTGACAATTGCTGATTGTTTTGGAATCTTTAGATAAAGCCTCACAGATATAAAAGCAAAGTGCTGATTATCCTTATTGCAATTTCCAGTTATAGCAGAGAAAGTGTAAGAACCATTCAACTTAGAAAAATATGTTTTCAGAAGTTTTAATTTCTACTCCTCTGGCTGGCACTGTGCTAATGCAGTGGCACTGTGGGAAGGAATGCTCAGCAGGGAGGGCAGGGGTGTTAGTGGGGCTGCATTACTGGCACAGCATCTGCCCAGCAGGAAACTGCCAGCAGTACCAAAGTGACCCAGGTCAGGCATGGAGCTGTGACCACGCTGCTGTCCTGTGAGACAGCACAGGTCAGATGGGAGCCCTGTGCTTTCACGTGGAGGGCTGACCCAGCGTAAGGGATGGTGTTGCTGCACGGTGAGCTTATACCTGGTCAGCACCTTGTGTGGTGTCTGTAGAGTTTCCCATTCAATGCTCAGGAGCTGAGGAACTGAGTGTACAGATCTGACAGCCCACAGGCTGTGTGGAGAGGAGCCAGAGGGGACATCAGACCAGTTAGTTGTAGGACAAACTCACATGAAAAGTGCAAGAAATTAGCTAAGGCAGTCATCTAGGCAAAGAACTTACTGTGGTTGATGAAAGTGGAGGCCTTGTCCACTCCCTTTCTGCTCCCAGCTGTTGGGCCCTGCTCTTGCCCTCTAGCCTGCTCTGGGATGTGTCAGAACCTTCCTGTGTGGCATGTGCTAGCCAACAAAGCAGAAAACAACATTTTCCTTTTTCCTGTGTCAGTTTTCTACCAAACTGATGCACTGAAATGGCTTATGGAGATATCCAAGAAGCATAGGTGGGAAAGTATGATGGAAAGGGAGGACAGCAAGAGTAGTAACCCTCAGTCACAATGGGTTGTTAAATTTGTTCATCCCCTCTCATAAAACTGATACCTGAATGCTACGAATATTATCTCATGGATATGTATTTGTGTCTGGAACTCATAACCAGGCTGCCTGCAAAGTACTGTAACCAGATATAAATCAAAAGAAAAAGGCTGCTGTCTTGCTGTGCCATGTTCTCCCTTGGGCCAGCATAGGCTTTAAACCCCATTACAGAAAACTGAGTTCTGATTTATCTTGATTTTCTGGTTTCTGCAGAACTGATTTGGCTGAAAGCTAATCTGGCAAAAAAATTAATTTCCACAGCATCTCAATGCACAGACCTACAACTGTGCATGCTGGCACATGAAAGGGAATGGATGGGAACAAACAGCTGGGGCCAGGAGGGAGCAGAAGTCCTCCTCTGGGGGGCAAAGCCAGTTTATGCTGCTTACAGCATTAGCTGGATGATGATCTACTTCAAATGAAATATGGTTTAGATTTCTGTCACAGAAGCAAGCAGGCAGGTCCTCTTAAATGTACGAAAGTATAGTCAAATCAAGACCTCATTATTAGTCAGTTTTAAAAGTTGCTGTATTTTACTCTGAGTAAGTTTAAATTGGACATAAGGATGAGATATTAATTACTTGATTCTTAGAGATTTTGTTTGCCCAAGAAGAAGTGGGTTTGGAGCTTTGGGATTTGGAAGCTTTCAGTTCACTGATGACCATGAGATTTTTTTTTCCAGAAAAGTATTTTTGGTTATGATTCCTGATGATCTCATTCAGGAGCAAATTATGTAAGGATCTGATAAGTAAAAATTACCCTCTTCTCTCATTCACCATATTGCAACTCATGCTGTAGTTTCTTAAGAAGTGTTTCCTTTGAATTCCAGTTCAACACTCCTGGTCCTCCCATACTTGGCTTCTTAGCTGTGCAAATATGACAGCTTTTCTTGTCCCACTGTTACCTGCATTGGAGGAACTTACTTTTGGAAAAGTGCTCCCCATCCTTGGGGAAAAAAACATCATTGCCAACTCTGATAGAAGAAAGGGTTTCTTTTCAGAAAGTTGTGCAGACTGAAGTCCCAGGGATAGTCACAGGTAAAACCTTGATATGTAGGTGTTAATTGTTACCAGATGGCTTCAAAGACTTTCAGACTGTTTCAGCATAAACAAATGTGTAATTCACCCAGAACACAATAATGTCTTATTAGCAATACCATGCATAACTTTCAAACAAACACTGACAGACAGTAAACACACTGGTGATTCCTCTGCAACCTTTTCTCACTCCCCCTTGCTGATGTGTGATAATTAAATACAATCTCAGTTTCTTTAAGATACTAAGCACACACATTTAAAGATGACCTTTTATTTCCTTTCTTTCTGGAACAGCTATAGGTCCTTTTAGTCTAATCATAGACATTTTAAAACCTACTGCTTATGCTTCAGGTATGGTGTTGAGGAAAAAAGTGTTTTAATTTTTTTCAGACTTATCAGCTGGTCTAACACAACATACTTTCTCTGTCAACAATCTCTACCCAACTCCAGTTACAGTGCATATCACTTGCACTTATCAGAACTTGAGGAAAAAGAAAATCATACCACTTTTTTTCCTCAGTGTGTCAGACTTGCTTATAAACAGAGAAGGAGAAAGAGAGAAAGAGAGAGAGAGAGAGAGAGAAGCCTTTACATTCACAGTCAATTATTAACCTAAGTAACCAAAACCATACAAGCACAAGGACCCAGGCTTCCCACCAGCACATCAGCAGCTGAACTAGAGGAGTGCCCTGAACACCTCCTGCCTCCTGCTCCCTCTGGCTCAGCTCTGAGGCTGCTGTGTGGGACTGCTCCCCCTTATCATTTCTTAGAAGCAAAGAAAGATGTGAGGAGCTGTTGCTCCCTCTTTAAAAACCCAGCTTACAGAACTGGCTAGGAGTTAAACCAAGGCTTCCCTTTTTCTCTTCCTTGATTATTTTTCATGTGAATCACTTTTGTAGCCTACCTGACTTTCTAGCCCTTCAGCAGTTGGCAGGAATGCCCATTGAGCATGATGAATGCTTTACAGTGGTGCTGACCCACAAGAAACCACTGAGCTCTGCTCTGCTATTGGGAGCCAGCAGTGAGCTGACTTGGGGCTGAGCTGGTAAGGACACAGTGCTGTGTCTCAAATGGCCGCATGGGCTGACTCCAGGGAACATTTCAGCTGCCCCAGCCTCGTCCTAGCTGCTCTGGAGGTGTTTCTGGCCTACAAGCTGTGCTACCTCACCCATGGTGTTTTCTGAAGAAACAGAAAATTCTTGTTTCTTTATATTGCTTCTTTGCTCCTGGAGGGAAAAAGAAAGTAATTTTTTCTATGGCTCAAAGCATATGGGATGCACATTTGCTCACTTGCACATGCAAATACACGTACACACCCAAGGAAAGTAGTTCTATGTATGGCTTAATAGATTATTTCCCTGTGATTTGCTCTGAAACACTGCGGGCTGGTGGCAGACACTTCTGGGTTTGAAAAGGCAAGGAGGAATTGTTCACCACCTGCATCAGTCCCACACACCACTTGTGTCTGTTCCTAAGGAACCAGGATGAACTTTCCACTTGCTGAAGTTTATGTGGCTCTGTCATCATCTCATCCCAAAAACTCTCTATTCATTTCAAACTTCAGCTTGTGCTGTTCTGGCTCACTTCCACTACAACATCTCTGGTACTGTCATTTGGTTACGTCACACAGCACAGGGCTTGGACTGCCTATTTGAATGCTAATGTGAATTGGTAGGGCAGTTTTACTGCAGTAATAGTCCCCTTGTGCTGTGTGATGTTATGCTGTGGTTTAGAGGTATTTTTATACTGCCTCTGCTTTGCAGTAACTTCCAGTAATACACATCTCTGTGGGTAGATTGATCCGTTATGATTGTGATGGTGTCGAGTATTTGTACTATGTTGCATGTGGTCTAGTGGTAGGTAAGATGCAGGAAGCACTACTTGGTTACCAAGTAGTACAGGCAAGTGTACCTTGCAGAATAGCAGGTGTTTGGGGAGTGCTGCAGTGTCTCACATCCCATGATGCAGGTTGTGTAGCTTCACTGTACCACGTCTTGAAGGGTATAGGCTGTCACCGTATTGGGGTGATGGGTTTCTCTGCGTATTGCTATATCCTGCAGAGAAGATGTGGTGCTTGGGAGTGCCTGAAGGTCGCTGTGTGGTGTGGCAAGGTGCGTGTGAAGTCTCGTGTCAGTCTCTGAAGGTCGGGTTGGGCAGCTGTGTGCAGCTGTTTCACATCTTCGTGGGGCAAGGGCTGTGCTCTGGTCCTGGTCGTTGCACCACTGAGCAGGCTGGGCACAATTTCTCTCTTAGGTGTATTTTGTGTGCCATAAGGCCTGCTCGATGTGCGAGGGATGCTCTGTGCCTACCGTGGTCCAGCCCAGCGCCGTGCGGGCAGGAGGGCTGCTCGGCCAGCCGGGCACACAACTCTCCGTGCCCCGCAGAGCCCCGCGCTCCAGCGTCAGCATTTCACGCCGGTGGCTGGCGGCGCGGGCCAGGCTGGGTGCTGCGGCGTGGGTGCCCGCTCCGCACCGCACAGCGCGGCGTGCGAGGGACACCCGGCGTGCGGGGGGCACCCACCCTGCGGCCGAATGGGGAGCGCTACCCAGGGCGCTCACCCGCGGCCCCTTTAAGCTCGGCCCGGCGCTCCGTGCCCCGGGCGAGCGCCGCCGCCGCCCGAGGCNGCCGGGCCGGGCCGGGCCGGGCGCCGTTCGTGGGCGGGCAGGGCGGGCATGGCGGCGCGCTGAGATGAAAGTGACCGTGTGCTTCGGGCGGACCGGCATCGTGGTGCCCTGCAAGGACGGGCAGCTCCGCGTGCGGGACCTGACCCAGCAGGCGCTGCAGCGCTACCGCAAGGCCCAGGAGAAGGTGAGGGGCGGCCGGGCCGTGCGCGGAGCCGGCCCGGGGTGAGGGGCGGCGGGGGAAGGCCCGGGGCCGGCCGGGCTGGAGGGGCGAGTGGGCTGCGGGGCCCTGCGGCCGTGGGGGCTACGGGCACGGTCCCTGCCTGAGCGCCCCTGGCAGCGACTTTGTGTGAGCAGCTGATGCCGGCGGGCGGGGAGCGTGTCCCGCTCAGCTGCCCGGCCAGCACGGCTGTTACTGCTGTGCGTGTTGACTAACAAACTTGAAACAGACAAGAGAAAAACAATAAGTCAATTTCATTCAAGCTTGTGTTCTCTGGCATCAGCTGCTCTGTGAGCTGCTATCTGCATGGGAAGGTGATTTCCTTAACATGAAAGGAGCTCTAAGTTTTTCTTTGGCTATACCTAATTGAGCATAAACATATTTTTTCTTTTTTTCTCCAAGAGGCAGGTGCTGAAAGCTAATGGGGTGCTGTTCAGTATTGCTGAAAGGCCTAGTGTTGCAAATACTGCTTTGTGAAAAAGATTCCAGTTACAAGCCCTGAATTAATGGCTTGCAGGATTGTTCGTCTTCCTAAAATGTCTGAGTAAAAAGTACAGCCAACATCTTATGAGCTCTGTTTTGTGACATGTGCTAGTTTCTTATGGGCCCAGGCCCCTGTTTGATATCCTGAATGCAACACTGGAAGTAAATTCTTGTTCTTGCAGATTTAGTTTGAGAAAAACTTGCTGCTCATATGTTAAATACATTATGAGCAGCTGTGGAACTAGGTACTGTAGTAGAGATTGCTGTGGTCTCCATGCTGGTCCTTCTGAGCAAGTGTCATCCTTTAACTTTCCTTAAGACACACAGAGCTTGACGAATATTTTGCATGAAAAGTCTTTTTTCCTAATGATGCTGTCTGTGTGTAATAACTACAAAATGTTTCTAGAAATCTTGGTGCTGTTAGAGTCAACAGTCAGTGAAATCTTTTGCACTGAAGTGTAGTTCAGAATACTAAAATATGCCTTCATGAGATGGGCTTTATCAGAAACAGAATTACTTTCAGCTGTGTTGAATTTAGAAATTTACAAATTGATTTCAGCCTTTGATTTGTACTTGTGATGACATTGGAATTAGTCTTATGATGATGGCTTAAAGGTGGCCTACAAAGCCTTTGTATAAGTGTTTCAAATCCCCTTCTCTTCTACTCTTTATTTACCTTTTTTTTTATTCTTTAGGAAGGAGTAGAAGGGTGCTTGCCTTTCTAGGTGAAGCCCTGACTATTCTAGAAGGCTCAATAAACA
The DNA here is from genome assembly GCA_013397375.1 of Toxostoma redivivum. Classification (NCBI taxonomy): domain Eukaryota; kingdom Metazoa; phylum Chordata; class Aves; order Passeriformes; family Mimidae; genus Toxostoma; species Toxostoma redivivum. Next base: position 1,894,467 of record VXBI01010041.1, on the reverse strand, counting down.
ATTATAGGATAGACATTCCAACAGTGTGAGAAAGCTTCAGATAAATGCCAGACACTTAAGGTGTGCTACAGTTCTCATGAATTTGCTATTGAAGTGGTATCTAAAGAATTTTATGCCTAGTAATCATCTCCTATGTTCTCCTATGCCCTTCAGTGTGAGGTCAAAATCATCAGCCTTCTTTATAGGACAATCAGAGGCCAGAGTCCATGTTTCTGACCTTGTATTTCTTCCTTTGCAAATAAGTTTGTGTTTTTTTTTTTTTTTTGGCTTATTTCCTTATAGAAATGTTGAGTTCCTTATTTTGCATCATAAGTGGGGAAAGTGGGTGGGTATGGGCCAGTTTGTTCAAAAATTGCTGATCACTTTGAATAATGGAGCTTCAGAGCTAGTTTATGCAAGGATGTGTAAAGAGGCAGAGTTGGGAAGCAGCCTGAGCCTAAGGACTTGAGAAGCAGAATAAGTTTTCATTCAAGTTGCTAAAAGAAGTTTTATGCCTTGTGCACCCTCTCTTCTTCCCCTCTGTTCACTGGAAATGTAAACAATTCTGTTGTAGTGCTTTGATTAGCTGGCTTCCAATCTACAAGGTTTGCAGTGCAACTGGCCAAAAAGATAAATTCTTCTTATCTTGACAAGCATCATTCAAGCATTAGATTGCTTTCCTGGGGGAAAATTTGGGGTTGGTAAAGTAGATCATACACATACACATGTCTCAAACAATTAATTTTATTACCTTTTAGAGTATTTTTTCTGATGTAACATGATGGATTGGGTGTTTTGCTATTTCCCCTTCTAAAATTAACTTTATTAAAAAAATGTGAAATCTTATCAAGAATGGGATTATCTCAAGATTATCAACAGCTAAAATGTACTGTGAGGTGTGCACAAAAACAGGTTTGTGCTAAAGATCACTGAATATTTGTATTTCTTTTCAAAATATTTAGAATGTTTGGAATACTTTGACAGAATGCTGCTCTTTCTGTTGACATGTAAAGTGTTCTTTTTGTAGGTTTTTTTAAGTGTTAAAATGTTTTAAAAGAGCTATGTGGAAAATTTTATTGTTAAAGTGCCTGAAGTATTTGGAGAGGGAGGGAGAATTGATACAGGGAATATCTTTCATAGTTGTAAAAGGGAAAATGAAAAAGGTAGCTAGGATACAAACTTTAGGAACTTTTTATTAGTTATGGTACTGTCAAATACCACAAAAATGTTTGAGAGGCTCTGCATTTTGGGAGTTGTCCTGGAAGTCTAGCTTTGGGCTTACACTACAGCCACTTGTCTGGCAAAGGGGAAGATACAAGATTAGAGTATTAATTAATGTATACCGTAAAATATTTGAATATACATAATGCAAATGAAAATTTTTGAATTGGTTTAAACTACTTCGCACTTCTTTATACTTGTAATGAGAGGAAAGCTGATGCAGTAATTCTCTTGTTTCTGTGAGCCTTTTGGTAGATAGCTGAGAACTTGGTGGCAGTTGTTTGTTGTAGCCTCCTGTGTTTCCTTAGCAAATTTGATTTGGTTTCTTGACTGACTGTGTTGGCAAGGTTTGGTCGTGAAGGCTCAGTTGCCTCAGTTAATGAAGTAGCTTTGTTTAACTGAACCAAAACACTGGGCCAATTTCAATTGAGAAATCAGACAGTAATTATTTCTTGATGCTATTAATTTAGTGGCTTTTAGAGGTACTGCAGTAGTTCTGAATGGGCAGATCCTGTCTGATTCACTGGAGGATACAATAACTGCCTGGACTTAACAACTTTTGTGTTGCAGTATCAACTAAGAGAGTCCTGTGGTCTAGGACTTTGTGATGTGAATAGTCAAGATGTTTAAGAAATTGTTTGTTGATCAGCTGCTTTGTGAGAATTGTAAATAATTTTTCAGGGAAGTCACTGTTGTGTCTCTCAGAAAGCGACTTGAGTAGAATGAAGTTTGTTGGAACTCTTGTGACTCGGGATCTTGTTGCTGTTTAGTAATGTACATTAAGGCTTCCTGCTGACAGGTAGATACAGTAGGATTAATGATTCCTTATCGTCAGCCCAGTCCCTAACTTGATATTTTGGTGCCTTGGGGAGCAGATGTGTGTCATCTGTTGCATTTAGGATTCTTTGCTTGAGTGAGAACAGATGTACTGCAAAAGAGTTGAGTTGCTTTGCCTGATAGATACTGTGTTTGCTTCTCTGTAGCTGTAAGACATAGCCTGGGATGCAGGACAAGATACTTTGTTCTTTTCCAATCAATTGTCAGAGACTTTTTCCTCTCCTCCATGAATGAGAAGAAAAAGAGGAGTTCTGGGTCAGCATGGGAGGGTTTAATGGGCTCATGTGATGTTGTCTGGATTTGCCCGGTTGTATTAAAAGCAATTCCTTAAAATGTATGTGTGGCTAAATGCACTCAAGGTAGATACACGGTTGTGCTCGCATCTCTCTCCTTGGAAATGCTGTTCTCCCACATTTGAGGCAACAGTTGAATTACCAGCTTTGCAGTGGAGCCCTTGGCTCAGCTGGAGATCCTTGCTTGCTGTCTCAGAGGCCTTGAATGTTGTTGGTACAGAAAGTGATGTCTGCCCAGGGAAATGAGACTAGCAAAGTGAAATCCACTGTGACTTTTCCTTAAGCTGCAGTGAAACTTTTCTGAGGAAAATGTGTAAAACATCTTGCTGCTCCAGATGTTCTTTATCTCTCTGGAGGAGCCAAAGACAGGGAAGTGGTAGTTATCATCTGTGTATTCATTTACTCATGTTTGCATACATGGCACTTACCTGGATGGCTTGATTGAAGTGTCTGCTTTGGCTGTCTGCAGTCTTGTTTGTGGAAGCCAGCTGAATGGGTAGGACATGGAAGTAATGTAGCAAATTTAATAAGCACTGCAATTTGTGGTTTAAAATTTGTCACTTTAGGCACAGTTAAATTCTTGAGTGGCTCACTCTCAACAGCCATTGTGAGCCTCCTTTGGGGATGCAGATAGAGACAGTCAAATATTAGTTGCCTGGTCTTCCAGGAACTTGATCTGCACTGGTAACAGGCATTAGAGTGTGTCTTTCCATTCATGAGAATATACAGAGGCCAGCAGTTAATCCTGGAATGGTGATGAGAATTTTGATTTGCAGTCAGACTGAGCAGGAAGCAGTAAGATAGGTTAATTCAAGAATGGTGTAGTTTTGATTAGAATGAGGAAAAAATAGGTGATTTGGGTTGTGTTGATGATCTTTCCCAAATTAGATGCATTTAAAGAGGTAATGCTGCAAGTTGATTGTTTATATAATTTTGTAAGTTCTACTAATAAAATACTTTCTCAGTTTTCTTCTGTTTCTGCTTGCTGACCACATGACAATTATTGTTCTGGAATTAGGTATTGCTGCTGTAAATCAGCCAGCAAACAGAAGGAGAACTAAATGTTCTTGTAGTTTCTCTAAATATATTTTGGATAGAGAGAATGACAAATTTTTTTGACTGTAATGCTTATAAAAGATGTTTGCCAAACCAGAAGACTTTTTCAGAAGATATATGTGAAAAGTTTTGAAATAAATCCTTTTTTATGACTATTTTTTTTTTCTGTTTTGGGTAAATTGTAGGTGTTTAGTCCTTTATAAAGGCAGAATAATAGAGTTGTATTTGTGTGGCACTTGTGTACTTTTTCTTGGACCTGGTCTCTAGGTTTGGTATTTTTTCCCTATCCTGGTGTGATCTTAGTTTATTTTTTTATTGTAATAGGGATGGGGTGAATCCATAGTCTTTGTTTTACCAAAAAAATTCTTAGCTCTGTCTTCATGTATGTTTTTTTGCTGGCAATTATTTTAACTGTTAATTCCCATATTTTTCTTAGTATGAGTAATGTACAGTATGTTAATGAGCTTACACATTGTTTTATCAATTGCTATATTTCAATTACAGCTTGATTATCATTTCTGCATTCAGCCTTTGGAGTTGTCACTATGATACTGCTCTAAAAAATGAGAATATAACTTGTTATGCTGCTTTCCTCAATACTGTTCTATGAGTTTGAGTAACTGACTCATATATAGGAATGCAGGCTATACTGAGTAGGGGAAGTAAAGAAAAATGGAAGGAGAGAAATGATTTTAGAAACTCTGTATTGACTAGAAAACTCTAGTGGTGATATTTTATTGATATTAGGAACATCTTTCAAGTTGCAGAACCTTGGGTCCCTTAAAGAATTTTGTGGATTGCTTTTACAGTGACCCAGACAAATTGAGAGTTAAAAAGTGCCTGTCTTTTAATCACTTTTGTGTAAAACATCTGCTGCTGTGTTCTATCATAGCCACTAGTGTTGAGGTAATGAGCTTTTTGGTAGATTTTTCAGGCTCCTTTTCTCTTTTCTCACTGGTGTTTTTAATATCTACAGAAAAACTGCTATTGAATTTAGATTTGTCATAGAAAATGTCTTCTAGGACATTATGTACTTACATAATATGAAAAAAAAAAGTATCCCCTTTTTCCTTATAAAAAGTTGACTATTGCCGGTAATGGGATTTTGGCTGAATACCTGGTGTTAATGTGTTTCAGGTGAGCTCAGTTGAAGGGTAGAGCTGGATAAAACTGCTGGAAATTCAATAGGCAAAATGAGAGTAACCTGTCCTGGAAATACTGCAGGTCAGACTTCAATGTATGTGATAATACTAAGTATCTTTTTTCCTCCAAGATCATATTTATCAAGTTTTGAGTACTATTCAGCTGTTATTAATTGAGATACAGCAAAGATTTGTGTAGTAACTGAATGTTAAATCAGTCATAGGAGGAAACCATTAAAGAGCAGTACAGAGTTCTGAGTAGTGACTGCTTGCTGTTGCTCTTTGCCAAGTTGAAGATGAACTCTGAGTAGACTTGTAGGAATTTGTGAAGGAGGAATTCAAACCTCAAATGGTATTTCTGGCATGGGATGGAACCGGGAGGTGCTTTTGCTTGCTTCATAAAATGCAGTTTTAATGTTTTGTTGCTTTTTTTTTTTTTTTTTTGCTTAAGTATCTGAAAATGGAAGATTGTTCTACTGATATTTTCTGAAAAACATAATGTTTTTAGTTTAACAGATACAGTTATTTGAGCATAATGTTTTATGTTGTTTGACTTTACTTTCCTCCTTACTCATTCAGTATGATAGGTCAGTTGAATTGCAACATACTGTGCTGTCTGGCATCCTGCTACTAAAGCAGCAGATTTCCTCCCCCGTTGAGCAGAACATTCTTTAGGTTTTCCTAATGATTCGAACGTCAGAACTGCAGCTTTCCTAGGCATGAAGACCTATAGCTTCATTATTATAAACTCCCTCTAACCCCTTATAAACATGCCTGTGTTTCATCCTTAATGACTATGATAACACTAAAGGTCTTGAGCAATTAGTATCATTGGAAACAGATTCTGCTTTGTAATTTCGTATTCCATTCTTGAATCTTATGCATAAGGATATACCCAGTCAGGCAACTGACTGAACAGAAAGGACAAGCTTATGTGAATGGCTTATTGATAGAAATTGTCTTGTAAATACCACTGAACTAGGAAGTGCCCTGAATACATTGTTAAACTGAGAAAGCTACCTCATATGAGAAATTTAGAAAATCACCATGTTACAAGAACTTTTGAGGAAAAAAGCCTCTGCAGTATTTGTGTAATATTGTCATTAATAAAAACATTTTTTGTTCCCCTGGGGTTATATGTTGCTGTGGTGGTTCTGTAAGCCTTCTCATCAGTACTTTATTACTTCCATAGGATTGCTTCAATAACTTATTTGTAAAGGAAACTTAGTGTTACAACAAATTACTGTTTGCACTGGATAGGACTTTTTTGACTGTTTTCGTGTCTTTAAAGAGAAAGTATGTAAGACTCGTAAATGTTCGGGTTTTTTTCTCTTTATGCCTAATCATTGTGCTAGAGACATATCCATTAAGGGATCTGTTGTAATGTTTTAATGTAATCAGAATGTCTCTTCCTTTCCAGTGTAAACCTGTAATTGTTATGTCACCGCTAAGTACATCCATTCAGAGCTGATGACTTGGCTTTGCTGTGGCAGGTGCCACAGCCCTGCTCCGGTGCTCGGTGCCCGGCTTGCTCTTGGGAATGCTCCCGAGGTGGGAGGTACACACTAGCTGCTCCTTGGTTTCGCGGGAATGCACTGGCAGCATTTGTTGCCACAGAGAGACTTCTTACGTCGGAGTTTTTCTTTATTGACTGTTACATATATGAAAAAGAAAACTACGGAATGCTTGAATGAACATGCTTCTTACAGCCTATAATAAGGATACCATTGGAATGAAGGGTAGATAAGGGAGGAAGATGGATGATTGTACTGGTACACAGACTGATAGTTGGAATCTCAGAATGCAGTCTGATGGGTAGAAGCTAACAGCTGGCACTGGACTCCTTTTTCCTGGCTAGGGATTTGACCTCAAAGATGAGGCTCCATCGAGCCAAATGATTTTGCAGTACAGTTTATCTGATAGAAGAGAATGTTTTTCATATTACCAATAAAATACTCTCTATTGGTGAATCATAATACACACCCTCCTTAGCATTTTCCTTTACAAAAATACAGTAATTTCTCAATCAGTAGAAGAAAATGGAATGCTTAAAGGAGAATTACATGCAATCCCAAGAACAGAGACGTGCATTCCTTGGAGATTGTGTGGCTTTATTTTTTTACTTTGACTAATCAGTTTCTCTACTTGTATCTTTCCTAAAACCTTAAAAGACCTTCATATTTTTGTAGAAGATATTATCTTATTCTCATCAATCCATCAACAGCTAAGTTGCTCTTTATTGGCAAACCTAAGTATCTAAATTACAGATTTTCTGAGAGGAGACAAAAAATCCTTTATATAATCATCTTCCATTTCTTTTGAGTGTCAACGTACAGAGTACATGGGACTTGCATAAACTCTAAGAGTGGTTCCAGCTCAAAAGAAGTTAGAATCCAGCAGGTCTCTGGACCTTTGAAGGAGAGACGAGTCACAAATCCTGGTGGGTTAACCCATGTATATGGTGTACTTCTTATGTACATATCCCATGTATGTGGTGTATTTGTTCTATATCCAAACCCTGAAGCATCCATTTGTAGACTGCTTTACAATTAAGGGTTATTTCTTATAATTTGGGCATGGCTTCATGACCTGTGAGAGGTACTGTAAAATAGTTAATTAAGTGTTTTGGCATTTCCCTGTAAGCTGCCATGACAAGGTTGTGTCTGTCCATGAGGTACATGGGTGATCTGCTACAGTAGTCTGTAGCTCTTCTAGAAATGGAATTCAGGGCTCCTGCAAATCTGACCAAAGTTATTTTGCTGTTTTGCAGCAGTTTGAGTCTAGAATGGCTCACTGTACCCTTTCTCTTTCACAGGTAGTAAGGCCCTTATAGCTGTGCAGTGAAAACTGTGCTTTGCTCTATCCTGGGCAAAACCAAGTGACTTCTTCTAGCTTGTGTCATACTTCATCATCAGTAAATTGGATGATGGTGCTGCATATCACCTGTACATTTTTTTAAACTGAGACAAGCTTCTGCTTTTGAAATAAATAGTCCCAAAGTCTTCCATTCCCTGCTTAAGTTACTTCGCTAGAGAAATTTTATCTTCATTATCTTGGTTTTTATTTGAACTGTGGGTTAGTCTACATAAAGCTTGTATGGAAACCAGAAGTGACATAGGAACTTTTTTTGCTGAGTAAAGACTCCAGAGGGCTTGCTTTTAGGGGTAAAAAGTAGTGCAGTATTTATTAAGCTTGCAAGAAAAAAAAAAGAGGTGAATATCATATACATTAATCAAATGTTTATATATTGTGAACTCTATGAAATGCTGTTTGCCTCCAAATCACGTTCCTTCTACTCACTCTGAGTTAAAAAGTTATTTGCTGTAACAATGATTTTTGTTAAGGTATAATGAATTTTTTTTTTAATAAATAACATAATTGGCTGCAGTAGGGGGTTGTCAGCAATTACATTATTTTTACAAGGTAGCTTATTTCATACTGAGTGTGAGTTGATTTGTGGAAGTATCTGGTCTTTTCTAGTGTGTAAAAAATGTAGCAGACTTTGCTTTGACTCTTGTTTTAATTGTATTTTCTTTAGGTTACTCACTCTATTGAGTTTTCTATATAAATTCTGTATTTTTTTCCAGGTTGCTCCCCTGGCCCTCACCATTCTATAGAATAGGTTACAACAGTGTACTAATATACACAATTTGTTTAATATGTGTATTTTTTAGAAGTCTGTTTCTCACGGTTGCCTTATTTAACAGATATGTATTTTTTTAGTAATGTTGGAAATTTGACTGTCAGCTTCTGTTACTGGTGCCTCTCAACCTGTTCTTTGTCTGCTCAAAGAATAGAACATTGGAGAGGTGATGGCTCTCTTCAATTGAATCTTCCTGTGTCTTGTGTAAGGTGGAAAGACTTGCTGAATTTTTTCAGTGATGGGAGTTAACGTGCTCAGCTCCTACAGAATTAAGCTCATTTCAAAAACCAAGCTGCTGCCAATTCGCAGTTAATTTTCCCCTGCTGGCTGTAATAAATGTATCCTGACCAAATGTTTCAGGAGTTCCTGGCATTATAAGCTACAAAAAGAATACTCCCTGAAGAGCTGGAAACCTGAAATAGTTGTTTTGGGTGACAGAAATGAGAAGGTTCATTGACATTTCAATATTGTGCATAAAGACCAGCATTTGCATAGGAGTAGTCATGGTGCAGGTGTTGTTTAGATTGTAATAAAAAAGGAAGATGCATTTTTTTGAAGAAAAAGTACGTGTGTGTGAAAAAAAAATAATTTAATATTAGGGTTTTTCAGTGATAAATTATGACTCTTCTGTGTGAGGCAGGAAGATTTGCATGTAAAAATCCAGAGAAGTCTTCTGTATTAATGTTTCAGGAGCAGTTATTTGGATAGCTCTCATTCAGCTGCTGACTGATGGGAGGTACTAACTTTATCTGAAAAACCCTCATGGAAACCACTGACTTCGTGAAGAACAAATTTAAGAATTTTTGCTCTAAAAACTCATCATACCTCATAAATGCTTAAAAGAACACTCATGACCTGTGCATTTTAAATACATTATTTTTAAGGGTGTTTTCCTCCTTGTGATTACTGTTGTGTTCAATCCACTTTTTCAAAGGGTCAACAGAATTGCTCTGAATGCTTCTCCTTTTCACATACTTCCACTTGGGGTAAGATGGATCACAGTATGACACTGTTGGCCCCTTAATCCCTGGGTCTGGAAAATGTAGATTTAGGTAGTTTTCCATCTAAAATGAATTTTGTGTGTTGTGGGGGAGTAATTGTTTCAAGTGAGAATGTGAAAGGAGTAAGATGGTTTGTGTTTGTACGTTCAGGGGGCTTTTTTCTTACTAGGCCTTTCATGTATTATGAAAAATGTAATGCTAGAGCTGGACTGCATCCTCCTCCAGTCATCCCGGGTCTCTCATAGCTGTGCTTGCAGTGTGATTTTTTTTTTTTTGTTTATTTTGCTGCAGCAATATTCACTACCATTTAACTCTGAATAGTTCCTGAATCCATATTTTGGTTGTTTTTATTTATATATCAAAAATTTTGCAATTATATGTGTATCACATTCTTTCTCATCTGGCATAACAAAATATATATTAATTTCTAGCATCATTTTATTAAATAAGCCATATTCCAAGGCACTAGGAAAACACGAGGTGGATTTTTTTGGTAACTTCCTATGTTCCAAATATGAAGTACATCTGGCAGTATGCACACATTGTTTGTCCTGATGTGACACACCTGCCTTTGAATGCAGTGAAAGTGGGGGAGTCTGGCTTATTGTTCATTGTGCAATTCGTTAATGGCTCTAGATAGGAAATGAGCATCTCACTAAATGGAAGTCCTGGTCAACCTCTGACTCTTGCCTTAAGGCTTTGAGAATAGACAATATGAAAAAAAAAATCTTCTTTCCAGATGGCTGAATGCTTGATGTGTCTTTATGTTTAGCTGTCATTCAAATGTGAATGCTGTGGTGATTATAAGTGTCTTCCATTTTTCTGGTTTGAAATGATCCCTTTTATGCATTGTGTGTTTAGAGATTAACTATTTGGCTTATCAATATGGATTTTAGAGTAAAAAAAAACCCAACTTGATCGTGTAGCAAAATCCAGGATACTGGTGTTCATTAGCAGATAGTGTAGGCCTTAGTTCCACATGCTGTGGTGCAGACCAAAGTAGTTTTGAAATAGATTATAGTGGACTATTAACATTCTACAAAGTGTTGTTGTTTCAGTTCTGAAACATCTTTGTTTCTTTGTGTGTGATAAGTTTCATGCTAGTGGTTTTTGTTAGTGAAAAAATACTTTTCTGCAATCTGGGAAGAAAAAGTTTGATGAAGGAGGCTTTGTGGGATGGGGTTTCTTTTAACTGGGAAGAGAAAAGCTGGATTTAACTTTTTAATGGTGAGTTTGAATGATATTTTCATGATGGTGGAGTTCATATTCAAAGAGACAAGCTACAGTTTAATGATCAAACTGTTAAATACTGTTGTAAGCTGAAGCACACCTAATGGACTTTAAGGCTGTTTTCCTTGGGGATTTTCTGTGTGTTTTTGTTTTTGAGCCTAATGTCATAGTTAGTGTAAGAGATAGCTTTACTAATGCAGCCAAAGCTGTTGCAGGCTCTGTAGGAGTCCAAATCACTTACTTTGTGACCATTAGACCAGTAAATTCTGATGTTATAATTTTTTTTTTCTATTAACTGACAATGGCGGTGTCCTTAGTAACCATTTAAAGAAGAGAATTAACTGCTTCATTGCATGTGCTGGTTTTCAGGCACTGCATGTAGTGATAAAATTTAGTGGAAGTAGACCAAATTACTTTGTTGAAAAGCCTTCAGCATCTTGTGGCTGAACTTGTCAGTGACTGGCCCTCACCCTGTTTTTGTGTGTGAGAGTGGGGAACCAGATCCAATCATCTCTTACTGGGAAGGGAGCTGTTACTCTGCAAGTCCCATTGACAGTGCATTGTGCTGAAACATTCCTATAACATGGTTAGGGTTGAGCATTCTTGTGAGTAATGGCTCTGTTATGTCCACTGAGGTGTAGGCGTTTGCAGTAGATCTTTGTTTAATTTTACTTCTTATTTCAGTTGGTCCTTGAACATGGCATAATATGTGGAGCTAATGTGTGTGAGTACAGTTCTGGAGTGCAAAGAGAATGAATGAGGTGGCTGACTGAAAAGTAAATTGGACTCATTTGTGTCAGTGATGGATGGCATCAAGCTGCAAATGAAAATGAAGGTTGTAATGGCATCTCAGGACTGATGCAAAAGATATGCAAATACAGCATTTAAACGAGTTTGCTTACCAGCTGTTTTCATTTTTACTTTATTATGGGGTTGTACTGGCTGGATTAAAGTTGTGGAAGGAGGGTTTTTTTTCCATGTGGCCCCCTTGCAAGCTGTGGGTTGGAGAAAGTTGCTACCAAACAGTAACTGGAACATGTGCCTCAGATGTCATTTTTCACATCTGGGCTAAATGTTGTACTTGACTTACTTAGACCTACATGTCTGTTAGTTGTTTTGCAGTGACTTTGATGCTGCCTTCTTTTTTCCTCTGAAATCTGTGAAGATGTTTCTTCCCAACTCTTTTGTGATTCTGTTTTCCTGAAGACACTTGAAGTAGCAGAAGAAAGCAGCCCTTTGGGATAAAGGCAGGGCAGGGTGAACCCTCATGCAAATTAGTATTAAATTTCAATGAAAAACTGGATACTCTCATTCTCTTCACTGTTTTTTTATCCGGCCAAAATCCACTTCATGTGTTGAGGTTAGGCATACAGCATCAAGTTTTGATGATACATTAATTCTGGCATGTTGTGTATTTCAGTCAGGTGAAGGTGGATGTTGTTCTCAGAGGCCTTGTTTTGGTTTCATCCAGTTCCATCACTTGGCTCTGGCAATATATTTAAAGGTAGAGGTTGTTTCAGCTGTTCACCAGGTATATTTGCTGTATCTTGGAAGTCAAATACTAAAACTTATCCACACTGTGCTGTAATTATATAAATTTTATTAATATAGCACAAAATACAGTAGATTATATAATAATCCCCACAGTGTAATATTAAGCTGCTAAATATTTGTATTACTTTCTAAACTTCCTGATTATTTTCTTTTGAACAATAGCCAGAACCACTGAAGCTGGCTAGGCTTTATGGAATCAGGCAGTGCTTGACTGTTAGTTGTGCATTCAGAATATTCTTGACCCAACTTTTTTTTCTCCTGAGAAATAAAAGGTGGAGGGAAGCTGGTTAATTTAGTGTTTCACATGAGAACAAAATCGGTTACAGCATCATCTAGTACAGACCTACAAACATTGCTCCAAAACCTGTATGGTTAAACCCCTTTGTTTCTCTCCCTGCACAGCCAATTTTGAGTCTGTTACTTTCTACCCACCACGTTTTTAGATTTTTTTCTCTTTTCTTTTTTTCCTTTTTGTTTTAATTTGTAATGAACTTACTTCTGCTCTCAAAGGGACTCTTCTTACATCTTCAAATGCTTCTACTGCTTTGGCTATTTAAAACTACTGTGGCTATCTCAGCATCTTTATAGCACTGGGCCTATGATTGTCCCTTATGGCTTGATTTTGGAGTACAGTTGCTGAATGTACTATGAAAGATCATGTGTTTTCTCTGAGTGAGGAAAGAGACCCCAGGTCCACACTTAGCCAGCTCTCTCCATGCCCTCTGAACATCTCGTAGCAGTCACAGTTCATTGCTGTCCTTAGAGAGGAGTTAAGGTTGATACGGGCAGTGGCACCAGTGGGAATTGGTAGCATTTCCGAAATGCACCAGTTTTGGATGTGTGAGTCTGGGCTCTGGCTGGTCCTACTGACACTGCAAATCTGGCAGTCTTTGGCAAAATTCCTCCCTAGTCTCTTGGTGGTTGACTCATGCAGGAAATAGGGTGGTACTGCTGCAGAAAAGTTTTGCTGTTTGTTCTCTGTGTAATTCCAAAAAAATATCTAATGGCTTTCTATGAGGAATTATGGATATGCTTCTATCATTTAGTATGATTTTATCCTCACTTGAGTTTTGTCTAAAGCTCAGTTTATGTTAAAGTTTGACAGGATTCCAGCATGCTTGGTCTGCATTGTCTTACAGGCATTTGTATTCAGTTTTGTTTAGTCTGGTGTTACTCAATCCCATGGTCCCAGCTGCTTCTGATAAGCAGTCCTGTGTCAGCTGCAAATGCATTGATCACTTTGTCAAAGAAAGCCCAACAGTTGTAAATAAAACAATCTTAGATGGTTTCTAGATGTAGGGCTGAAGTGCTGGCTGCCCTTGGAGATGTGAACCATTTATCATTTTTGTTGAAGATCTGGTATCCTTCAGTGCTGAGTATGGTACAAACTTGAGTTGTGTTAATTTGCAGCCAGCCTAGTTTTTATCTGTAACTATACTGAATGATTTGAATTTAAGGCATCGTCAGTTTTTATTGGCAAAATTATAGCATTGTTCACTCACTTAATGTGGAGTTTACTTTTGAAATGCACTACTCTTATACACATGCCTTTCTTACTTTCTTAAGTCTTTTCCCTTCTCATTTCTGTGTGAAAAATGTATGACAGTTTGAAGGAGTATGTAGTTCTGTCTGCCCAGTTAATGATGGATTTTGAGAAATTATGGCTGTAGTCCTTAACCTCCCGACTGTTACCTTTAGGTTATCAAACAAAAAGCTTGACTCAATGCTAATTAATTACTTGCCAGGTGCCTGGAGCTGGGTAGCAGTTTGCTTATTAGCATAACAATACTACTCTGAATATTGTAGATAATATTTGGCATGGAGGATTTGGGATATGAAAGGTAAGCCTTAAAATCTTGCAGGTTTTTTTAGAGATGTTTTGTTCTGAAACTTTTGTGTTAATTTGCACAAGGCTGAGTCTTTTGTGTTTCTGCATTGTTGAAGCAGTCTAATCTAAATTGACTTGAAAAGCAAAAGGATATTCTTAGTTTATAACTGAAGATCAGTTTGCACTTGTATTCTTACATTTATGTAGTTATCTTAGATTCTGTGCCTGGCATACAGTGTGATCCAGTTTTAAGTGAGGTTTTGAAGGGGAGGTTTTGGCTGGTTGTTATAACTGCAGTGTATAGACCTGTGTCTAAATGTGTATCTCCAGCTTTCTTTGTAAAACCAAAACAGGCCTACTTGGTCTTGACTGAAATGGTCTTCTTAAATGTTGGAGTGTAATGTAAAAGTGGGCTATGTGATCGTCTACTGATGTATTCTCTGCATCGTATTTTATTCAGGTAACATTCAGACAGCTATATTCAGAGAGTGGTTTTTCATTCAGATTCAGTATAAAATCAGAATACTTTTATTTTTGAAGGGTTCCAGTGCTGCAAATCAAGTAAAAGTTGGAGTGTTAGTTGAAATAATCTGGGTAATTTTGGATTTATATACCTGTGCTCTGAGAAATAGAGAATTCCATGATGGAGAGCTAACAGCAGCTTTTTCTTTTTTCCTCCTCAGACTGAATATGGGAGATAGGTGGTGATTTTTTTTGGTTTGTTTTTTTTTTTTTTCCCTGCATATTCAACTGTCAGGATAAACCAACTCTCTCTTCTTTCTCCTTTCTGATTACAGTGAAGTACCTTCCCTGCCTTGTGAAAAATGAAGACTTTATTAATACATAGTCCTAATAATTTCTCAAAACATTATAATGTAAAGATGGCTAAAGGACAAGAAATGTTGTCCCTCTTTGCCAGCATTGTCTCTGAGAGCCAGAAGAGACTCACTGTCCTTCCTTCTGCTGTGACCTACAGTATGCAAGTGTCGAGTGACTCAAGTGAAGAGTCCTTTTCACTGTGCTCCCCTTGTTTTATAGCCTGTGTGAAGGCCTTTCACTGTGTTCATGTTCTGTGGTTTGTCTACTAGGATCTTAGGCCAGGATCTTTATCTTCAAATGTGATCTGGAACATCTTTAACAGATGAAACTCTGTATATAACGTATGTGCTGGGCTCCTTGTAGGTCACATCTTCACCTTGAGAGCTCTCTGATGTCTAAGCCCATCTTGCTGTGATGAGGTGGCTCGTGTAACCAGTAACTCTTTGAGTTTTGTTTTCCCGGGGAAAACAGAATCTGTTAACGATGCATGAAAATGAATCAGAGAAGGAAAAAAATGCAGGAATGAGTTTAATACATGGAAAATGAAGTTTGGTATATGGTGGTGTGAAGAGAATGGGTGAAGACAGAAAGAAGTGATCATCAGTCCTTGCTGTTGTGTTTTGACTACTAGTCATGGTAATACTTGGTCCTGTTAATGTCTCAGAGCATAATAATTGGAAGATGGCTAAAGATCAAGAAATATTCTAGGTCCCTCTGTTGACTTGGGATGGACTAATGGTATTTTGGACCATTTAGCATGTCAAGGATAAAGGTGATGGTGATCTGTACTTGTGCTAATTTAGGCCTCATTCCAAAGACTAAAAAGAAGCTCTGCTTTTTGCTTGTTCACTGTGCCTGGGAAGAGCAAGAGAAGGTTTATCTGCTCTCTTCAGGATGGATAGCAGATTGTTTTTGTAGTAGTCCAGAGGCCTCATGCATGAATTATTTGGTTGTCTATTTTGTGCTCTTGCCATCCTTAAGGGCCAGCAAGGCAGTGTGACTGGACTGTGCAAAAACTGCAAGTGTACTGAGATAAACCCAACCTTTCTGACAAAGATGAACGTTTCTCTACTGACCTGATCTGATTAGTTCTTCTTTTGACATCAGATTTTAGCACCTTCAAAGACAGAAACTTTTAAATTTGAAGAATGAAAGTTATCTTACATAAATTACTGTTTTTTCAGAATGCCTTTTCTACTTTCTACCATTTGGCTGTATATCTAATCATGATTAGAAAAAACAAGTGCTTGAGGGAAGAATACATTTTCCACAACTAATATTAAGAGAGAAAATGAATGAATCTGAACAAAAATTTAGTATGTGGGAAAATACATAAAATGAGATTTAATTTTTAAAATAGCTTGTTTACAGGGAATAGTTTCCTCTATTGTAGTTTGAAAAGACATCCTTCTAAACAGTAGGAGAAATTGAGTTGTTTTGAAGAAAATAGTCTTTAATTCACCTCATACTTGAATATCTAATTTATTCCTTTTAGGAGGAGTAAAATTTCTTCTGTGTTACCTTACTGTGTAAAGAAAACTTCCTAACCTATCTAAAAAAATCAAAATGTTTGCTTTGGTCAGAAGCAAAGCATCATGGCTATAACAACTTAGACTGGTGTTACTTCTTGTGGTCGTGTTTTGGCATGAGGTTTGAAAGCTTGTTAGACCTGCTGTATTTATTGTGAAAGGCAAAGAGCTTTGTCTTCCATGTACTCATGAGTTTGTTTGCTTGGAATGAACNAGTTAAGGTAGAATTCTTCCCCGAAGATTCTTTCTCGTGTGGCTTTATTTTTATAGTACTTCATATTGTCTGGAGGACAGATGAGGAATCATCCCTTACAGTCACCTTTCTAAGACTATTTCTGCTGTATGGCCTTCTGTGTTTTCTGTAGTTTTATTTCTGGATGCTTAAAAGCAGTTTCTCTCTGAGCAGACTACCTTGTCCTTTGCCCTTGCCTCAGCTTTAATTTCTATCTTTGAGCTCACTCAGTATAGATCTTTCTTAAATATTAATAACTTGAGAGAATGTGTGTCACTCCAGCTGGTAGAAGGCTGTAAAGAAGTTTTGTCTTCTCTCTAGCATCTTGCAGCATTTTCGCTTCTAATGCAAGTGGCGTTAGAGTTTTGGTGAAGGAGAGCAATAGCACTATGAAATACACAAGGAATTTTTTTTACTCTCACTGTGTTGTAGCATGTTTCTCTTTCTAGTGTTATCTTAAAGATTTCTGTTGCTTTTGAATTTCTAACTGGAAAGGATTAAAAATGAGTTGGCTATGGTTATGCTATAAACACAATGTAATTAATTAGAGGTAAGAATTTTTTTTCAACAGTGAGACCTAGAAATTTGAGCTTGTAATGTGCTGTTATGTGTAATGTAAATTAAGCTCTGTAAGCTTCCTGAGCAGTGAAACCTAAATAGTGCTTTTTTCCCTATTTTTTGAAGTTTGTGAAGAGAAGACCCAATTTGTACTCAGAAGTGTGTGTGTGTAAATATATATATGTGTGTATAAAGTATATTCATGTACTTCATGTAGGGAGGCTTATTCAGATCAGGTCTGTGCCAGGAACTGCTGCATTCAGTAATATCTGGAACAAGCTTAATCTCTTGTGCAGGTAGCTCTTCATCTTTGATTTGTACAGAAGCTTCTTGTGACTCCTTTTATTCCATAAGATGTTATACCTGTAACCTATAGTATTGTATGCAGTGATACAATTCTACACTTGTGCATATCAAAAGAGTAGAAGTGGTGGTTTGCCTGCTGTAAGGATGGGCTGTGATGCATATTGGGGTGTTTGGGTTTTTTCTTGAGGTTTCTCTTAGGTAATACAAGGACATCAATGCACCTGTGTTGTGGTGCTGCTGAGCACTAACTGTTCAGCTCCAGATTGTGATAGTCTGTAGTGTGCAAATGTTTACTTTGTGGTCAGTTCTTGATTTTGGAAACTCAGTATTCATATTGCTGTAAAAACAGAGCCCTACCTCTGCTGCAGCTGAAGATGGCAGCCCTGTTGGTGGCAGTTGAGATGTAGTTTGAATAAAATACCACTCCAGGCTTGTTTGGAGGTGGTTTTGGTGAACAAACCAGCAATGGTTAAGGCTGTTCCAATTCAGTGATCAACTTTGAGGAGGATTTGGAGATGAAGTTTGAGGCTGTGACCAATCTTATCCCTATGTTCCTCTCCAAGTTGCCTTTTGTGCTCTGCTCCCCAGGCTGTGGTCTGAGAGTGACTAATACTTAGTGTTGTTTGCTGTGCGTAATGATACATTGTGTAGCCTTAAAATGCTAATGGATATAATTAAATACTACTTAATATATTGAGGTAATACATCACATTGCAGTTTATAGTCTAAAAATGATTAATGGTAGAATACCTCTTTTACTGACCTTAACCTAAAATATCCTTTTATCAGAAAATGTTTTATGATTATGGGATTTTTAATTTTACTTTTACTCTGTCTAAATGATAGAAGGCAATGTGGCCAGAGGTTGCTCCTTCCCCCAAGTTTGACCTAGCATTTATTCCATTGTTGTGTATGTGGAACAGGCATATGTGATTTCCATTTTTATGCTGTATTTCACTGAATTCTGTCTGCTCTAATGAAGCATTGATGTGGAGGCACTTCAGAAATAGCAACATGAGGAGTAATTACTCAGTCCTATTTCTGTTTTTTTTTTTTAAGAGCATCCTATTGTTACTAAAATTCCAGTATAGGGTTTGTATTTTATGCATTCTGGACAGCGGAACAAAATACAGCATCAAACAATAACTGTGAAATTGTTAAGTGGTGGTGTTTATTTTATTGATGGTCAGCTGTAACATATTTAAACTTCTTAGGATTCTCTTGCTCATTAACAATCAGAAATACCCAATGTGGACTGTAACATTTATTAAGTATGTTGCTTAGCTTTCAGAAAAGGAGACTCATACTTTTCTATCCAAGTTGGGAACAAAAAGAATCAAGAATGCAGTCCAATTTTCTGGTACATTAAATATGTGCCAGAATCTGTAGATTTATATAAAAATCTAACAATAAATGGGAGTGCCATAATTATAGATTTTTTGGTCTTACGTTTGAATGCATGTGTGTTGACTCAAAATAAACGTGTAGAAGAATCTTGAACCTGTTTTAGACTATCTGAACACTGATGGTGTTGTATTAGGTGGCAACAGCTCAGTCAGGGTTCTGTGACAACATGAATGTCAAGCCCATTTTTTAAAATTTATGTCACTTCTCTGCCTACATTGCACTTGTGCATTCATGTGACCTGGCTTTAATTTAACATTTGGTAAATATTTGCATAGTAATTCCTAAAGTGTTCTCCCACACATAAAGGAAATGATGATAAACAGCTTTTAAGTGGCTTGATGTTAAACACAAACATGACTTGCAGCCCTAAGGTAAAATGCGCATTAGAGTAACTGTTCAATATTCATTTGCCAAGTGCTGTTATGAATTATACCAGGTAACTTAGTCATACATTTTCTTTAAGTAGATTTTTACAGTTTTGTACCTCAGCTGAATTTCTGCCTAAGGGTTATATACTGTGCTGTAAGAAAACTTCTACCCACTTGTGATGCTAGGATTTTTTGGAACTATAGTTGTGTTTACTTCAAGATGAACTTTTTAATAGAAGAACATTTAGGAGCACAGATAGATTCAGGTAACCATACCTGAATGCTGCCCAGAGCTTCCAGGCTACTGTTAGTGTTTTATTTTTACAAGAGACTTTTTTGTTTTTCAAAGCTAAGTATTTCTTTTTAAGCATGTCAGCTTTTAATGATGATAATTAAGAAGATATTGTGAAGAATCATTCTAGACACTCTCATTCATTAGAATAAGATTTCAATCTCAAGCTAGAGAAACTTAAAGAAACAGCAATCAATTAGCTAAAAAAGACCCAAAAACTAGTCCTAGTATTTTAGACTACAGTTGTTAGACTTTTTTACTTTATATTACATAGCTTCTCAGCAAGTATTTTCTCAGTAAATATGCCCATAATCAATCTCTTTTCTCATCAAAAATCGGGTGTCATCCAGCATTTGCTGCTTTCAGCAGGTAAGAAGTGTTATTTCACTGGAGCTGTCTGGCACTGACCCTTCACACAGCCTGTCATCTCTGTTACTGGGTTCTGACTTTCAGTCCATTTAGAAGACACTGCAGAATCAGCAAACTCTCTGTTTTGCAAGACTTCCAGTCATCTACTTTATGAAGTATAAAGTTACTCTGTTCCTTCAGAAAGGCAATCTCCTGCCTAGGAGTTTTAAACACATGGAAACCTGAAGTGCTGTTGATGCTCCTTTTGATTGTTCCATCATAGTAAAGCATAAGAACCTAAAAATAGCGTGGTCCTTTTCCCGAGCAAGTTTCATTTTCTCTGATAATGATCCTACCTTGGATGTACCACAGTTATATTTTGGACCTGCTCTACTCCTTTTGAGCTCTAAATAATGTGCAAATGTGAGTTTGTGCATATGCATGTGGATACAGTGCTATTTGGAACCTTAAATACTCATCTTTTACATCTGCTGGTAATTCGTGACTTGTTTTAAGTGGTGAGTTTTCTAAAATATTAATGTTTTATTTAGCGAAACTGTCTGGATTCTTGGTGTGAGTAAAGAAACACAGAAGAAGTGGATATATAGATTTTAGGGGTTTTTTGTGTTGTTGATTTGTTGGTTTGTTTGGTTGGTTGATTGTTGGTTTTTTGTGTTTTGGGGAGGATTTTTAAAAAATTGTTTTTATTTTTTGTATGGACACTTTGTATCCAATGCATGACAGTGTTTGGAGTTCATCCAAAGAATGGAAAGTGTTCTGACTTGGAAATATTTTTCAACGGCTGAGTGGGCTTTTTGGTCAGGTGAGCCATTGTTACTTGTGTGACTGTGTAGAGGGAACCTCCTCCACCTAGGCTATCTAGCAGTAGTTACTATTTGCTTCAAACAAGTTTATCAAAAGGTCCCTGCTCCCAGCATGGGTATTTAACTTTCAGGGATGAAGTTCTTATAAGCTAATAGAAGCCATTCACATTTGTATTTCTGAGTATTCAGTCTTGCTGTAGTCTGTGCTGGTTATTGTAACTGGGGAGTCCTTGGGATCAGAAGGTCATAGTGTGTTCATACTGTGTGTACCTGAGACACAGTATGTGTCTAAATCATTAAGAAGTATTTTTTCTTCAAAAGAAACTGTGAATCCTGCTCTTCTTTAGTTCTTCTACTTTGGTGTGAAATGTCATTGTTTTCTTTTAAAGCATCTTACATTGGCTATGCTTGTTCCAAAAGATTGGTGATGAATGGCATCTTCTGTTCTTTGAGACTATTTTAGAGATGTTCTCTTGATATTGCCACTAACAAAAATGATTAAATTACTGCATTTGCTGTGGCCCAAAGTAAAAGAAGGTTAAGAATTCGTTTAGGGTAGATTAGGGTGTCTGTGTGTCTTGAGCTTGTGTCCTGCCAACTTGCAGCATTCTGTTGGAACAATAGGGTTTTACACTTGTTTTTGCTTTGTTTCTGTTTCAATGACACATCTGTGTTGGTGCAGCTACTGAATCACAAATAGAAGTGAACACTGAAAGCAAAGTATGCACTGTGTATTTCTAACTTCAGCTTTATTCTTAGCACTTCAACAGCATAATACATACATCAGGTTTTAATGTATCTTCAACCAAACAGGTTAGCTGCAGAAGTTTGCCCAGTTAAGAGAAGTGTTTTTCAATTATGCTGTTTTAGTGCTGCTAACTATTAAAACCTTTGTGGTTGCATCAGTTAAAAGGTTCAGGAGGAATATCTGTAGCTACTGATGTGTTCTGATTTCAGACTATCATATTTTTTAAGTTTGTTGGTAGGGTCAGACGACACTCTTTTGTCAAGGTATCTGCATTAGCTAAATTGTATGATCTAAGTTAACCTTATTTATTGCATAGAGATACATTTATTTTCTGCCTTTTCATCTTAGAATTTTAGGGTTATGGTAAAAATACCTAAGCCCTAGGCTTAGAAATAGAAATTTGAGCTGTAATAGTTGTCTCTACTTCATCACTTTGCAGAGAAAAAAGCATATTAATTTATATTCCTAAATTTTGTAATGTTGAACTTGTGATACGTAGAGTGAGCAAACATTTGCTGTTTGACAAATGGGTGGTTTCATTGCAAAATGAAATACCTGTAGTAAGAGGTAAATTAGAGATTAAATGGACATGTTACAAATAGACATAATTTTAGATGCTTAATTGTGTGGTTGTCATGCAGACGTACTGTATCTAGTTACTCTTAACCCTCAGTTGTAGGTCATCAGTGATCACCTTTTTTCATCCATTTCTGAAACATTTCTCAAAGCTATGTGCGTGCATGCCCCTTTCCTGGGCCTCAGTTTTAGCATATTCTGGCTACTCTCCATAATATTTGATGGAGGACTCAAATATGCTTTATAATCCTAACCAGTCATGTTTTCTTTCTTCATTGTGCTGTAGCAGATGCAACGTTCATCAGTGCTGATACCAGAGTACTCAAACACGTCACTGTGACTCACTGAGCTGCCATGTGCTCATTAAACCACAGTAACCAGACTTAGGAGGATAAGTCTTAACTAAGACAGTTCAGACATAAATACCACTTGGAAGTTGTGTACACAGGTAACTGGTATATTTTGGGGACAGTGGCCACAGCCTGTGTGTCTGCTCCCTGATTTTCTATTTCCCATCAGGGAGAATTTGCCGTTGAGCAGTACACTCTGAGCCTTTTGGCTTCAGGCTCAGTGGAATGATGGCTGAACTCCTGGTTATTGAAATGAAAGAGTTAATAATGTATGAAGAAAGCGTTCGTTTTGGGGAATGAATATGATCCCTGTTAATGTGGTAGACAGTGTTGCACTGGAATTTGCCAGTATTTATTTGTGAAAGCAAACTGGGATTTATTTATTCAATTGGGGTTTTTTGTCACAATAGGATTATCTGCCTCCTCAGATAAAGAAATGATGAATGTGTTTTATGTATCTAAAAATATATGGATACACTTCCCCACAACCTATCAGGAGTGGTGCATGTTCATCCCTATATATATTTATTTAAATGTTTGTGCTGATAATAACCAAAATATTCCATCTATAAAGTACTGTAAAACAAAAAAGAAATTTTTTATTATTTTTAATTTACAATTCAAATTAGATAAAGATTGGTAGGGAAATAAAAATACATGTTTTAAAGATTTTTTTTTTTTGTGTAGTGATCTGTAGGCATTGCCTTGTTTTTCATCTGTAGTTTTCATTTCTTCTCAGTTTCAATTTTGAGTAGTGACTCCAATCTTCTACCATGTGACTGTAGAGGGAAAACAAGTGGGATACAAAACTGCTTTGTCTGACAGCACTAAAATCATGCAAGGGTAGGTTAAGAAGTCTTGTATCTGTCTTACAGGATCCAGCTTCCTGGGTAAATATTCACCACCTGGAGTATACAGATGGAGGAATCCTGGACCCAGATGATGTGCTGGCAGATGTTGTGGAAGACAAAGATAAGGTAGAGCTTGTGTGAAAATATTATGTGTCTTTTCAAATAACGAATGCTGCTTTTTCATTTCTTGGACAGCTGGCAGATGAAGTGGATGTTAAATATTCTTAAACGCATCTGCCCATAACTGCTGGCACTCTGCCCTTCTGGAGTAGAACGGGGGACTGGGAAGCATGACCCAAATAGTGAGAAGAAAAGCCTAGAAGTTCACTCAGGACTTAACCTTTTCAAGCTCTGCATTTCTTTTTATATCTATATTCAAATAGCATAGTGAAAGAATGTGGTTTTTACAAGACTTTTTTTTTTTTACACTACTGAAAATATCTTCTATAATATCTTCCTTTGCATGGAATAAAATTTTTGAGAATTGTTCAAATGTCATGGTTAAGTGTGGTGAAATAGACAAATCCTGTGTTGAGAAGAACAGCTACTTCAATTGTTAAATTTTGGGAGGAGTTCCTATGACTTGCTACTGAAAGTCTAAGCAGTCTACTTATTAGTTTTAAAAGCTGTGAGTCTCTAAATTTCAGTTAATCTAAGACCAATTTCCTTTCTGGATAGAGAAGTAGTAGAAAATCAGAGGAAAAAATGTTTAATGGCTTTAAACTGAAGATCCAAATATGGTATATGCCTGTGCTTTTAGACAAATTGCTTTGTCTATTTAAAGTGCCATATGCTTGATGACTTAAAAAATAATTTAGTATATTGCAAACAGAATTGGTAGTTTTGTATGCTGTGTTGATTTTTCAATGACTTAATACAAAGCAGAACGTTTTACTTATGATTAATGGGATGCTGCTTCTTTGTATCTAAAAAAATTGTTTAGGTTATACTTCAGTGTCATTTTAAGGTGGCTTATGTGGGAATTCTTCAAAACAGTGGAATGCTGTTTATTATATAATATTTTTTAATCATACTTGTGTTTCTTGCTTGTCCATATTTACAGAAAGTGTACTTAAGACACCTTAAGGTTTTTTTTCTAGGAGTGCTTGGAGACAAAAAGACTGATATCAGAAATTGAACAACTGTGTATATAGGATAAGACCATAAGCATACGATGTCATAAAATGAGATATTACATCAAAGAGAAATGCTTTGCTGGTCTCATTAGTTAATGAAAATTAGTATGTTTACCCAGGATTTTCTCTTTTTAAAATACTGATAGAGGAACACTTGTGGAAATGTGAGCATCAATGTGCAGAATATTTGATATGCTATGCAATTTTTAACTTGTGACCAGAGCCTTTGCTTGTACCTTGGTGGCTGTCACTGGTTGAGTACGTGCAGCTGAATAAGCTTCTAGGTCACAGCTGTGGGTCTAAGCTTCCTCAGTTACAACAGTGCTAAGTGAGGCTCTGAGGCTGCCTTGAGGAAAACTCGCTGGGAAACTGGAATCTTTCTCTTTGAAGTGGTCTGGTGTGGTTTAGAAATACAGCACACTCCTCAATTTCTCTTTCTCTGATGTCTCAATTACATGGGATGTATCATTATCATCTTGTCTTCTTCAGAATGGCTTGGTGAAACAGGGATAAGAGACTTGCTGAACAGAGCAGCTGCAGTGAAAAACCAGATGTTTTGATTAAGGGAGAATGCTGTAAGGGATCTGGTGGTGTGAGAGGTTGAAGAATTCCTTTGTTTGAGAGTGGAATTGCGCCATAGCACGTGTAAGGAGCTGTCCATACTACCTACTTACAAAGTTTGATATAATTTGATATCAAAGAGCTAGCCCTATAAAAGGCTTACAAATAGTTTTGATAGCTTTACTGTGGCCTGTTAGTTTTAGAGCCTTCACCAGTGTTATTTCTGAGAATCTCTACTGGGGGACCTTTAAGCTTTGCAAGAAAAAGGAGGAGATATTCAGGTCAGATTGACCTGCTATCTTATTTGGTGTTTAAAGTCCCTGAATAGATGAAGGAATTTTTGGTACATTTATCTGTGCTCTGCTTGTCTTTGGTTATGATTATCTGTATATGTGGTAAATGAATAGGCCACAGGTTTATTGCTCCCTTGTCCTTGTCATCCTTTGCTTTGCATCCAATGTCGTGACAGTTTCACATTACATCAGTCACTCTCTATAAAAATAAGCTTGCACTTAACCTCAGTGCCTTTAACCAAAGTTGTGTTTGGCACTGCTGACCATTAAGCTCTTCTTCAGTGGCAGAGGAAATGCTGGTGCTTTTTGAAGAGATAATCTGCTCTAGATCATACTTTGATAGCAGTAAATTAGCACAGTTTCTTCAGAGGAAAATGTCTTTGCTAATCTATTGAATTCTTTCACTGTGACAACAAAACAGTGAGAGTGCTATCAGATATAATTTATTTGGAATTTCAAAAGCTTTTGACAATCCTTAACAATAGACTGTTAAGGAGGCACAACTATTCATGAGGTAAGCAGCAAGTGATGTGGTGGGTTAGTGAACAAATGAGAGGGAACTAAAAGATGGAACAGTGAAGTTCCAACTCTGAAGTTACAGCCCTGGAATGTGTAATGCCCATCACTGGGAGTGGCAGTGGTTTTGAGCTCTGCTTACGTTGACTTCCTGACTTCCTCTTGAGCTCCAAATTATTCAAAGTTCAACAAATAGGCAGTTCAGTGGATGATATTAAGAGCTGTCAGCTGCACAGTTATGCATGCTGGACAGAGTGGCATTTTTTAATTGCCTATAAAACTGATCTAAATTAGTATTACATGTGCTTGGTAAGGTGTCATGTGAAAATGCTTTGGAAATTCTTCTGGCTGAAGAGTCCCTCTTGCTGCTGTTGCCTCAGCAATAATCTATGGCCTGAATTAGATGTCAAAGCTAGTTGACATACTTTTGTAGAATAGCTTTAAAATAGCTTGTTTTCAGCAAGTTATCCAGGAATTGGTTCTTGTCCTGATAGTCTGAAGAATTAATTCCCCAAGTCTCGTCAATTAAATAAGAACATGCTATTTAAATTGTCTGATTTGAATGTTGAAGTTGTAAATGGAGTCCTCTTTGGATACTGTTCTTAACAGATCTCCCACTTAAAATGAATTCTTGAGCAAGAAAATATTCTGAAAAAATTTCCTTGCTGTGTAAAAAATTGAGTACAAAATGTTTCCCTTCACAGCATTGTGTACATGGAACCCTGTGCTTGGCACATGTCTTAAATGCATAAACTTAATGTACCCATCTAGGCTTCCTGCTGACTTTTATGTGGAATCATGTCTTCATATACTTGCAAACGCCTGGGATGCTAAGGGGATGTAATGAAGGCCTGTGTTAAGTTAGAACTCGCTTTGCTTACAGGACAGCAAGCTTTCTAGATCAGACCAGTTCTGCTCTCTGAATAAATGTAGAAGTCTACAGGGAAAATACACTTCCAGTTAAACTTTATATGTATATATGTGTTCATATTTTGACAGGATGAAATACAAGCAAAACATGTTTGTAGGTGTGTTTTTTTTAGCAGACCCTTCCAAAATAGGAGAGATGGTGGTCTGCTGTCAGAGTGCTTGGGTTGTTTTGATTTTGTTTTGTAGGTATTTCTCATATGTTTGTTTACCTTTGTGTCTTTTTCTTGTTGCTTGGTACTTTTTGGTTTTCGTGGGTATCTTGTGTGTTGTTTTGTAAGACAGTGTTTGCAAGGGCAGTATTGTAGTAGCTACAGTTGAGCCAGCAAAGCTGCTGAAAATTTTGTAAAGAAATATTTTTCTGATCAGTGCTGATGGCAAAAGATTAGGCATGTCATCCTAGGAGGTGATGTGGGTTGAAGCTCTCCAGAGACTTGTTTGTTGGCAGCTCAGCTGCTAATGGTGAGGGGTGTTCTGTGGTGAGGGGTGTTTTTTTTAAGAGTGGAAGGAATAAAAAAAACAAGTCATTGTGATGGGCATTGTGCTGACACTGAAATAGCAGGATTCCAATATGATCTTAGAAATTAGTTTTTTCTTGGGTATCTCCTTTGTTAAATATAGATGAGTAGGGGTTTTTAACAGCAGCCGAAGCTTTTGAAGGACACAAAGCGACGTCAATGAAATGCTGAAATAGTGACACTGTTTCAAGATTTGTAGTGACTGCAACTGTCATTTAAGTGTTTCTAATGATGATATGAAGTAAATGGTATGAATTAAGTGTAGCTCAGATACCTATTTTAGCTAAGCATTTAATGAAATATTAAATAGGAAAATCAATGAATTCTTTATTCTCAGCTCACTACCAGCAGAAATGCTGTATTGAGAAAACATGTCTTCTGGATGGTCTCTAAACACCAGGGAAATCAGCTGCTGGCTGTTCAAAGTGGCTCTTGGGCCCATGCATGCTCCTGATAGGAAGCTCAAGATCTGGCTGAAGCTTTTGCCACAGATGTTAAGTAACTGAAGCCCTACTTCAGACAGAAGCCTTTGCTGGTAGCTTTAATTTCAGTGATGGTTTTGCAATTACGAGACTGGTTTGGAGAAGTTTTTTCAACAAAGCAATAAAAATGAAGCACATGTGAACTTTGAGACTGATGTAATTATACAAAAGAAATGTTTTTCCAGGTAGAAAGACATGCTGACAGGTGTGTTTTCTGTCATTGGATTTGGAACTTTTCTGTTGTTTACAGGCATGTTTAGTCACTGGGGATGATGGCTGTCTGGATTTAGCACTATAGAGCAATTATTTTTTGACCTGGGTTTGACTCTGTAGACCTTTATGGTTGTCATTTTGTCTGTGAAAGGGACGGCATACTCTAATGTGCAATGTGTGTTTAAATTATAGTGAGTTAATTCCACTTTTGATCAGTTTCTATTCTATTCAACCATCAAATTCCTCATGAAACAGAGAAGTAAATGAGAGCCACGTTAGCTCTTAAGTAAGTATAGAAGCTCTGACTGAAGTCTGTGAGTTGATCAGTTCTACATCAAGATGAAAAATGGTAAAATTAAGTGAGAATGAGAAGGGAGCTAGTGGATAGAAATGTCTCAGTAGTTTAAACCAAGGGCTGGGGTATTCTGAGGCAGTTTCTCCTCACATGGAGTTACAGCATTGCTGCTTTAAATGCTTCCCCTGGGTGTCCGTGGCAGAGGCCTCAATGCTGGTTTGTTACCTCCCAGTGTGTCAGCAGAGCCTGTAAATGTCATGCTTTACAGCTTTTTTTTTCTTGTATGGCTTGATTCTCAAATATGTGATCCATGCAAGTAATGCATACTTAATTTAGAGAGATGCTGTTCGAACTCTAGACTTCTGTGTAATTGAGCTCTCTAGAGTTTTGTAGCCTTCTGATAACTGGGGTGTAGAATAGAGAGGTTTTTTATTCTTTGGTTTGTTGTACAATAATATATTATACTTGTTTGGGAAAAACAGGAAGAGATGTTAGACTTCATTACAGCTGAGAATTTTTACCTATTGAAGCTTATGCTGCAGTGTTTTTTTAATGTAGACTCCTCTACAAAATATTGCATAGTAGGTAAGTTTCCCTTGGAGAAGTTTAAAAAAATCCCTTTTTTGTAAGAATGTGAGAGAGGCATCTGGTAGCACAGAAAGCAATTTGATGATTTTAGCTTCATGTAATGTGGAGGTAACATTGGAAGTGTGCAATGGACACAAGACAGTTCAAATTGGCTTGTTATAACTTGGATGCTCTGTGTCTTTCATAAAATCTGTATCAAAAAGAAAGCAGAAGCAAAGAAGAAAAAATTGCATTTTTTCTTCCTCGTCAGGTGGTTAATATTGCTGTGGACTAGGGCTTTCACACAATGTTTTATGGCATTTGGTTGGGTAATACCATGGCCCCATTATTGCTCTAATGTGTGTGCTTTTGCTGAGTGAACTGGCTGCAGCAAATACACACTTCAGGCTTCTGACACTTAGTGCTTGTGGGAGAGTCTTGGTTACACTTCTGTAAATGTGAATGCCGTTTTGGAAAAACAGGTGTCCAGAGGCAGCCAATTTTGAAGTTTAATTCCTTGCTGCTAATGAGGTAAACCAAGGGATTAGTAGATCAAAAGGCCTGATGCAATCAAGATGAGGAAAATGAAGTTGCAGAAATTTGGCAAAACTTGTATGTAAGGGTTGCTGTTCTTTGATTTGGTTTTAATGCATTTTTGGGTTGTTTTTTTTTTCACTCTTACTATAATTTTAAAGTTGTGGTTGGTATCTCTGCCAGAATATATGTAGCTGTTTGTGACTCTTCCTCATTGCCTCTGGTTTTGTATTTGTATTTTGTGATTTCAGTAATGAGATACTACAGATGCCCAGAAGTCTTAAAATTTTATTAGCAGAAGGATAACTAATAATGCATTCTTCTTTCAAACCCTAAATTGTAAAAATTAAAATGGATTTAACTTCCATTCTGAATGGCATGTTTACAACCTCCAAAAGCAGAATACAGTATTATCATCTTCATTACATTTAGAGTACTCTATTTCTTCCTTGCGTAAATTCTTTGTAATAAGTTCCAGCTGTTATTTCCAATAATCAGTTATTAGGATATGAAATTGTTATTGCTGACAGTATTTGTTTATTTAAATATTCATATCTAGTTTTGAGTGATGAGGTTATAAAGACATAACAGAACTGTGAATAAAAGTTTCATGCCACTTCTGCTCTGTCAAGGGAGTCCCAGTAGAAGCTCTTCAGGTGTCTGATGGTTAGCGATACATTGTATGTCCACAAGGAAGGGAAGTATTTTAAATAATACTTTTATCCTTATTGGCACCTTAAGGTGTGGAGATGTGGGACAAAAGAAAATCCAAGAACAAAACAGGGTATCAATCCTTTTGTGCTGCATCAAAGGAAGCATTACCAGCAAGCAGGGGGAGGTGTTTCTCCCTCTCTGCTCTCATAAGACTCCATCTGGAATACTGAGTTCAGGTCAGTTCAGCACAAGAAAGATGTGGACCTATTGGAGAGGGTACAAGGAGGGCCACAAAGTTTATTTGAGGGAAGGAGCCCCTATTCTATGAACACAGGGTGAGAGAGTTAGGATTGTTCAGCCTGGAGAAGAGAAGGCTCCAAGGAGACATTGCAGCCTTCCAGTGCCTGAAAGGTCATAAAAATGAGGGAGAGACACTTTTTACATGGGCAGACAGTGACAGGATGAGCGGGAAGGTTTTTGACGCGAAAGAGGGGACAGAGGAGATAGCAGGAGCAAATTCTTCAATGTGAGGGCAGTGAGGCACTGGCACGGGCTGCCCAGACAAGCTGTGCATGCCCCATCCCTGGGAGCGTTCAAGGCCAGGCTGGATGGGGCTGTGAGAACATCCTGGTCTGGGAGATGGAGTCCCTGCCCGTGGCATGGAACTGGATGGTCTTTGTAGTTCCTTATAACCAAAACCATTCTATGATTTTTTTATTGGTTGTAATAATGGCTTGTCACCTTGACAAGGCATTTGGACTTGTACAAAAGGACAGCACTACTGATGCTTGCTAAGAATTCCCACTGGGTTTGTCTAGGGTTTACCAGTAGTTCAAAATCAAACAAAAAAAGGCATTGGGCCTGGGGTCATTCTTATAGAGAAACTGTAGACCTTGATTTACTGGCACTTCAGTGAACTAAGATGGTGTTTTGTTTTTGCTGTTGACAAAATAATATGCAAACCAGTCAAGCTGCAGCCTATTTTTAAAAAAATGTTTTCAAGCTTTTCAGGAAGAAAAAGTTTCATGCAATTTTGAGCCAGTGCTTGTTTATGAAACAGATGTCTGATTTCACTCTTGTGTAGTAGGGTATGCTGTGAGCCACCATATACATATAAATATATTTAATAAGGGATATTTTGGTGGGAGTTGGTCTGTTAATTTCTGACATAGGGTCTGAACTGTAAATACCAGGGGGAGGGGGCAAAAAATCGCCATCATTACTACTTACTAAGCAACACTTTATTTCAGTAATGCACTGGCTTTTAGAATTCAGATTATGAAGCTTTGCATTTTTATGAAATTTGTTTTAATTTCTTGCTGCAGAGGTGCCATGCATTATTCAAGATTATAAAATGATTTGGATTTCAGGAGCATTTGGATTTGCTGATGAGGATTTCAAGCTGTGTAATTATGAAACTGTATGCACATGGGTTGGAAGTTCAGAACTCATTAGCGTAATCATTAAAATAACCATTTTTAAGTGTAGTATTACATTCTGGGGTGTGCAATTACACTATCATGTGCTTCTGGTTACTGGAAACATTCTTGTTATAAACTTCAAGTCTAGCAATATGCTTCAAGATAAGTTCATAGCTTTAAGAACAGACACCTGGTCAAATGTTGCTTAGGGTATTAAAGAAAATTCAGTTTTATAGACTTGGAGCCATAACATGGTGCCTGTATGCATAAATTTACCTCCTGTTTATCCTGGAAGAATTTATAAGCTTCTACAAATTTAGTGCTGTATAATGTAATTTTTCTTAAAATATAGGTATCTTGGAACATCTTGCAAGAGTTACTTATTTCAGTTCTACCTACTTTAACAGTAGTGCAGGCATGAAGGTTCCTACCAGATGGACTCCACAGTTTTAGTTTTTTCCAGTGTAATGTTTGTGTTTGAACATTCTGAACATCTAGATTTTTTCCAATCGTGATGAGTATTCCATTACTTATTTCAGGTTTAAAAAAAACCTAAATAATCATGATAGTAGATCTGTGACACTGAAAAATAGTTTTGATAGTTTTGCAATAGAATTTCTATTTAAATGCTAAATGGGATATTTTTGGAGTTAAAATTCTCTTTATGTAAGAGACATATAAATCTGGAACTTGTGCTTTTCTAGTTTGGTTTTCTTTTGATCCCTCTATCTGATTAGTATTTTGGCTCTTCAGAATATTAAAAACACAGAGCAATGCAGAAGGTTTGGTACCTGGGTCTCTTAGTTTTTGGGGATGATTCAGCTGTACAGCCATGACACTGTCTCTTGACCTGAAAATGTGTTTTGTCATCTGGGCACTAAGTACTGTAGCTAATTGGTGATCTGAGAGTGAAGCTGTCTGTTTTCTGTTCCTTGCACAATGGGGGGGAAGGAGGTCATTCTAAGTGCATCTGGCCACAATGAACTGAATGAACAATCAAATTTCCTGATGAAAAGAAGCTTAATATCTCTTTGTGTAAGCATAACCTGGTGGAAGAGTTACTCCTTCTTAGTGATTTTCATTGATGTAATAAATACTTGGAATTCTGTATACATGTGTTGATGCTTAAATGCCTTTAAGCACACACATGTTAATGCTTACCAGGGCAGCATATAATGCTGTAGCCTTGTGGTGGGAAGATAATTTGGTGGGTTGTCTTGCTGTATAAAGTGAGCTGAGCTCTTAAATACTTCCACATAGGGGTTTAATTATGATATGTTTTGGAAGCTGAGAGAATTGGAGTTGTTCAGCCTGGAGAAAAGGTGGCTTTGGAGACATTCATTGCAACCTTTCAGTACTTTAAAGGGGGCCTATAAGAAAGATAGGAACCAACTTTTTAGCAAGGCCTGTTACAATAGGACAAGAGGTGATAGTTTTAAACTGAAAGAAGGCCAGTTTAGACTAGATGAGAAGGAAGAAAGTTTTAAAAACAGTAGAGCAGGGTGTTCAGGGAGGTAACATATGCCCTCTCCTTGGAAACGTTCAAGGTCAAGTTGAATGGGTTTCTGGGCAACCTGATGTAGCTGAAGATGTCCCTGCCTTGGCAGTAGGTGGACCTAGATCACCTTTAAAGGTCCTTTGCAACCCAAACTATTTATGATACTACAATATCATATGTCCCATTTAGATTGCATATGAATTGAGGAAGGGGTTTTTGTTCCGTTTTACAGCTGGGGCTCCAAAGATTCTTTTAGTACAAGGAATTAAACACCTGCTGTGATATGCCTTGTTTCCCAGTAGTGAAGGAGAAATTTTGTATTGGTATTTCTTCCTTTTCAGAACGTGGCCTAATGAAATGTTGTTTGTCTGTGTACAGCTTTGGGAGAATGCTTCAGTATAGTAAGATTTCCTTATTTTAGATTGGTACCCAACTTCTGTATCAAGTTCTGTTCTTCTAAATCCTGTGACTCTTCCCTCCAGGAAGTTAAAGCTTGTTTAAAGTTTTGAAGCGCTGGTAGAAATCTCTTATATTAAATCACTTATATTTCAGCAGTTGCAAACAATTTGGGATTTTTGTTTTGGCACTCTCCGTTTGTAATGGAGATGATGTACTACTGAGATGTCTAATACTACTGCTATTGTGAAAACAAATACTTCCTACAAGTATTAGAACAAAACTGACTCAAGTCTTGTGTGCAGGTTTGAGACATCAAACCTTATTTTATTTAGGGCATAGTTGACATATTTGAGGAAAATACATTGTACATTGCCTTTGAAAATGCTCATATAGAACTTGGCAAACATGTGCCAACTTCTTGATGTATACAATGTGGTGTTTAACAGAAAGTCTGCCCTAGTTTAACTTGAAAAGGCAGCGAAGGCCACTAGCTCCATACTTCATCTCAAGAGGCAGCTTTGTGGCTGAGGCATAGCAGGCTTCTATTGAAAGTGCCAAGTAAGTGTGAGCTGTTTCCTTGTGGGGTGGAGAGGCTGATGTGTGTGAGGCTGTGGGGATAGAGACATATGGACCTTTGATGTACCTGTTGCACACCAAATATCTTCTCAAGAGGTGTAGAAATAAGGGAATATGCCTTCATCTTTTTGAAAGTTCAGAAGTATCTTCTGCAAAGCACCAGAACACTGTGTTCATAAACTGTTTACAAGTTTTATGGAGGATGTTTAGCCTGGAAGGAGGCTCAGGGGAGACCTTTTCTCTCTCTACACCTTTGTGAAAGGAGGTTGTAGTAGGGTGGGTCAGTGTCTTTTCCCAGGTAACAAGTGATAGGATGAGCTGGAATAGCCTCAGGTTGCACCAGGGCAAATTGAGATTGGATCTAAGAAAAAAATTCTTCATCAAAAGAGTGGTCAAACATTGGAACAGGCTGCCAACAGGGAGTAGGTTGGATCACCATCCTTGAAGGTATTTAAAGCTGTGTAGATGTGGCACTTAGACATGATTTAGTGGTGGACTTGGCAGTGCTGGGTTAATGCTTGGATTCTGTTGTCTTTAAGGTCTTTTCCAACCTAAATGATTCTATAATTCTGTTCAGTATCAGTGCTTTCTTGTCCTCTTATTCTGTGACAATGGAGTTAATAGTAAAATTGAGCTAGAGTAATTTGAAGGCTCAAGTCTTGAGGGATTTTTAGTTTTCCTCTCTTTCTTCAAAGACAGATGGAACAGTAGTTCAAGAACTTCAGTAAAAAAAAATTATTCACAATTATACATTTAAGGATCAAGATATAATGCTGCTGCTACATGGTTAAAGTTCAGCTAATTAGCAAAAAAAAAAAAGTTACAAAAGAATCCTTAAATAAAAATGTGCACTCAGGAAAATCTTGTAAGAAATTATATCCAGGAGTAAGTAGTCTATTTGAAAAAAATGATGTAATGTTACAATACTCTGAACTGTCTAGAATGAAAATGTGTGCTGTGCTGACACCTTCTACAAGCCCTTTTACTTATTTCATTCAATAATGGCTTCACATGTAGCAGTTCTTTAGGGATTTTGAGCCTTCTTTTTCTTCAAAATTGGATGAAGCTATTAAGAGGTGTTCTGTCGTTGTTGTAGTGCTGGTAGTCCAGTCCTTGCTTTTTTACTGCAGACAATTTTGAGACATGTAACAGCATCCTTGTTTTTGAAGATTCCTGCCCTATTATGAGAGATATCTGGTAATCCAGAAGTCAAAAGCTTGAGAAAGAGAAATAGGAAAAACATTTTGAAAACGTGCTAATGTTTTTGGGTAGCGTGTGTTCTGAAGTGTATTATGGTTGTTCTAACTTCAGGTTTGTATAGCAAAACTATCCAAAAAAGGATGCCAGATGATTCCTTAAGATTTGCTGTGCAGTAGTGGATGATGCTTTTCCCTTTACATACGTCTTTAATTGTCTAGTTTGTTTTCTGTTGGGGTTTAGCTCATGCTAATACTCTTATTTTCTAGTGGTGTACCTGTCTATTCATATAACTGAAAGTGGCTATTTGAAAGAAGGAAAGTCAACAATTTTTTTCAGATCTTGAAGGGTTCCCAGCTTTCAGGATTTTACTGCATTGTCTAAAAATCAGAGGTTTTGCAAATCACTCAGATTTGAGAATTAACACGTGATGCCCGAATATTAAGAATAATTGGAATTGATCTGTTGTTTGGGACTGTTTTGGGCAAGTGTGAAAGACGCAGCGTGAGGAGCAAAGGAGATGTTAAAAATGTTTTTTTAGAGTAAGCTTACCATTGCCTTTGGTGAGGACAGGGACAGCTGTGGAGAAGGAAGCAATGTGTCTCCAGAACAGCTGGTACAGTAGATGCTGGACTGAGTTCACAGAGAAGGACGACCTTTTTGGCTATCAAAAGTCTGGGTTCCTGGAGGAAGACCAGGCTGAGAACTGAGTGCAACTGTGTCACTGCTTTCTGCTGTTACCTTAGGTGGTAAAGTAAGGGCAAAAGCAATGACACAGTTTGTCCTGTGGCCATAGACCAGCTGCAGAAATGGAGAATTGTGAGAGGTTGTCATGTACTGTTCCTTCTTCAGGACAGAATGCTGGAACTGGAGGAAAGATTTAGGGCATCTAGACCACCTTTAGTCTTTTCAGTTCAAGGCTCTTCCTGGCTTCCTGTGCCAGAAGAAATCTCAGGATAAAAACATTTGATAAAGAAATGAATATGTTTGAATATACACACTGAATATTTATGTTAGCAAAATGAAGTGGAATGTCAATTGCAAACAATGTGTTGCAAAGGGTAGTTCTAAAAATGAAGTTGAATTATTTTTACCTTGGTTGAAGACTTAATTCGTGGATGCTTTTTCTGTTGCTTTTTGTTGAAAATTGAGTTGAAGACTAGCAATAGTCAAAATCAAGATAAAAATGCATGAATAGCTATCCAAGTACAGATGTGCATTATGTGGTTTCCTAGAACAGCATTCAAATAGTACATGGCCTCATACCATTGTTTTTGCAAAGATACATTTCTTCATGTGGTGTGGGATTTCTTACTAATTAAAGCTAGATAGTTTTCAGTCCATAGGATTTTTTTTGGGTTACTTGCTTCTTGATGAAGCCATTTTGTGTCCTTTTTCCTTTTTCAAACAAAATACTTTTTGGTGAACTCAAGTTCTACTCTTATGTGATTATTTAGTAGGCTATAGTAATTATAGTAATTAGGGTTTTTTTTAAAGTACACCTTTTCCAATGCATTTTTAACTTTAAGGTGTAATTCTCAAGAGGATAATAAAACACACCACAGTAGATCATGCAATCAAGTTAATGTAATCAAGTTGCTAATCATTTTCTTGGAAGAACTTCTATTAGAGAAGATGAAGACTTGCTCTTCTTTTGCTGAAGAAATGTCCTCATTTGCTGTTGATTGAGGTCCTAAGCTTAAGCTGCTAGGTTAAGCTTGACCCAGTGGCACTTTCAAGTTATGATTACTTGCTTTTCTGTGACTACATAAAGATTACTGACTGATAAGAAATCAAAGAACTGAATTTCAGAGTACTGAGATTTTCCTGATCTTAATGTTTTACATGTTTAAAATCTGAGGAATCTTTCATATGGTGCTAATGCATTTTATATTAACACTTCTGAAACTTTTTCTTAGATGACATATTTCTTACATCGTTTTGTGTTCAGCCTTTAAGGAAGGTTTTTCCAAAACTTTCCTTTATATTTAATATCTCCCTGTAGCAGTCAAAGCCTCAAGGAAAAACTGTGTATGATCAAGAAGTTCCTGTGGGTCAGGATAGAAGGATGATGGTGAGATGAACAAACAATGCAGCAACAGGAATTAGGTGTCTTAAGATACTTTGCTGTCCCTTTGTGACATTGGAGCTAAACTGCTGAAGGTAGATAGGAAATATATTATGTAAGGAGCTTTGATCACCATGTGTGGTGTATTTAGTTTTCAAGTTACCAGATCTTGTATGAAGCTAAAACTACCCACTGGCTTTATTTGTAATCCTTGTATAGAACTGTAGTTCTTACTTCTATGCCTGCTCCCTGCAAACTGGTTATAGTAACTGTTGAATAAAGGAGTGAAGAATTTCAATTTCTTCTTTTGGATAACAGCTTTTATTTTGTTCTGTGTAGTAGCAGCATTCACTTAATGGCCATTTAAGTAACACCTTCACAGCTAGAATACTATTGAGTCTCATGTATAAACACAACCTGAAAAAGGAAATTCATTTGGCAAGAGTAGTAGTTAATCTAAGAAATAAAATATGAAATGCACTTCAGAAAAGATGGGGCTTTTTTCCTCTCTATAAGGGTTTTCTTTTGAAGATGAAAGCCTACAAAGGTACAATATTTTTGTGTTTAGAATCCCTTCCTCAAAAATCTTCCCTGCTCCATCCAGCCCCCACAAAGCTAGCCTGAGATACAGCAAAGAACTTGTAGCTATATATGGTCTCTTAACAGCTTACATAAGTGATTCACATTCCCATTTCCCTACAGCCATTTTAGGATGCTGTCCTGGTCTTCTCATGCAAAAGTGAAGATGGCAGCAGTTGTGTATGGCTGTGCTTACCTAGTCTGTTAGGTTTCCTTTGTCTCTGGAAAAGGGCTTTTACTTCAGTAGCTGACTCTTCCAGAAGAGGCATTCAGAGACAATGAGTGTTTCTTAGGTTTAGTTTTGCCTTAGCTGTGGTTTGGTGGCAGCCTTGAGCCAACCTAAGTGTGT
The DNA here is from genome assembly GCA_013397375.1 of Toxostoma redivivum. Classification (NCBI taxonomy): domain Eukaryota; kingdom Metazoa; phylum Chordata; class Aves; order Passeriformes; family Mimidae; genus Toxostoma; species Toxostoma redivivum. The sequence continues at coordinate 1,856,692 of VXBI01010041.1, read as the reverse complement.
ATTTGCTTTTGAAGATACAGTTTTGTCTGTCCCCACCCAGTCCTGCTGTCTTGCCCTCTGACCTGTACAGGAGCAGTTCTGCATTTAAACTAATTTTACACAAGCATAAAACTTAATTGTTTTTACCCAGAACAGTTTTCCAAGTTAATTCCTTTTGTGGGCTCTGTTTTTGCCAGAAGCGGTGAGAGGCAGTGGTTCTGGGTAGGGGAAGGTGTTGCTGACAGCATTTATGAAGTGGTCATACCACTGTGGTACATCAGGAGTTGAGTCCTGTTCTTTGCTTGCAACCACTACAGGAAGAATTTCAGTTCCAAATTGTGTTGCTAAGCAATGATGTACTAGAATTGGACAATAAATGTCCTTGAGAAAATAGGACCATCTTTCACTTCTTTCACTGTGCTGCTTTGTTGAGCTGGACTTTCTTTTCTGTAGTAGCTCATAGGTTTTGGAGATTTTGTTGCCATTTCACAGTCTAATTTTTGCCAGTCTTCTGATTAAGGAAATTATATTTTCTTGGAATGTAGGGAATATGTAAATGATTTATATAATAAATTAGACTTAGAAATTGTGATTGAACATGTAGTAAAAACTGTCTAACACCACTTCAGTGTACCTTCCTGCTCTGGCTGTTGCTCTTGTATCTGGTTTGCTTGGAAGTTCTGTCTGTAACCTGGAAGATGTACCTGTTGGCATTGCCTCTCATTCTGCCTCACAGGTCTGGCTCTTAAAGGAGGTTTTAGAATGAGATTTTAGGAGAGATGTGTGGGGATTTTTAAAAATATCTATATAGTGCTTCATCTAAATGGAGTTTGGCATCGAAGAGGCTGTATTTCATGAAGTCAAAAATATTGCAGAACACTTGTTTTTCACCTCCTTGGACCAAAAAAAATGATGTGGAGAAGTATTACGTTGCAGCAGAAAGGGGTTTGTAGCTATGCTGATTAGCTGTGCTGCTTCAAAGTTTAGAAAACTTGATGATTGGTCACATATAGGGGAGGAAAATCTGATAATTGCAGCAGTTGGAACTTCAGGTTTTCTTCATTAAAACTAATGAGGATATGAATAATTCTACAGTTTGGAGGTCTGAAAAGCAGTACAAGACCTGGAATTAGAGGCTGTGGGTGGACTGAAAAGCCTGTTCTTGTGCCGTGATACTTAATTGATCAACAACTGTTTCAAAAATCCAAACTTTTGCATTCCTGTCAGCAGGCACTGGGAGAGTTATGTCAAAAGGTTCAGAATGCTCTGGATCATTATAAACATCAGCTATCAGGTGTTTGTGGGCTGCCTGTTTTTCTGCTTTAATTAACCATGTTCTGGTAGTTGAACTGAACTTGCAAGTTAATATGCACAAATATTGTAGCAGACCTAGCTGGCTGGTAACCGCAGAGTAGAAGAGGAAAGTTGAGGATGTCTGTGTCCAGCTTCCTGGTAGGCAAAGCATGGCACACCGTTTAGACCTACATGTACACCTGTATCCCTGTATTCATATGGATAAAGATATGTGGTGTAACACGGTTGGAAATTCAGGTGAGAAGTGGTTTCTTCTGGCTTATTTATTACTTCAAAAGTGAGATTTTGAAGTTGTCCCAGTTGCTTAAAGCACATGAGTAAATACTTGCAACTATTCCTTTTGCTGTTGGCTGTCTACTTAGTAACACTAACCATTCTGTGGAGGATAGCTGAAAATATAAATATAGTTTAAATGTCTTCAAGTCATATAGGATAGAATTGAGGAAGAATAACAAACAGCATTTGAAGTATTTTTATCTTGTGTTAACATTTGATTGCATTATAAACAGTGGGTGTTATTGGGACTTCCAGTACTTGGCTTTTTCCCCAGTATGTTCCTTACTCTTAGGAAAGGCAAAAAAAAAAAAACAACAACCAACAAACCCAGACTGTGAACACATTATAAACACTATCTTAGTTGCTGGTTTAATTTTTCTGCAGTAGAGTTTCAAGTAGTAGAAAATAGTTTCGTCCAGTTAATGGAAGACACATTGTTGACTGAATCTGATGCAGAGAAAATCGATCTGTTAAAATTGAGGAACTGCTTATTTCTACTACATTGTTCTGTAAGTGCAGACATTTGTAAAGATTAGACTGCTTATGTCCCAAGAAAAACCAAAGCAACTTTTAGCCCTCTGTGGTCTTTGTGTACTGTTGCTTGTTGGAACTAATTGTTGGAACTGGATGTTACCCTTCTCATCTGACCTAACAATTTACTGGATTTTCTCTGGGTAATTAGGAACAAGATGCAGTTCTTGGCTGTATGTGGAGAGGGTAGTGAATGGAATATCCTTACTGTTTAGGGATGAGAGCAGATCCCTTATCCTTTCTTTGTCTCTTAGTTCTTGTGTTAGGCGGAGGCACCTAAGGTTTTTATCATGAAGGATAAGGTGGGATTTGAAAAGTGATTGACATAAGTGCTAACAGAAGCAGTTCTAGGAAAGCTGCAGTATAATGAAACAGGATGCTATTAGCTGCCAGTCAATTTTGAGAATGTACCAAAAGATGTTTGCGGTAACAGATGAAAAGAATCATATACTTAAGGTGAAGGAGAGAGTAAACCATCTCCTGACCGTCTTAAATAAGCAAACAAAAAGCTACCAAAAACCCCCAAACAAACAAAGAACCTCCACCAAAACCAACCAAGAAGAAAAAAAAGCGGACAGCCCTTTTGGTTGTTTGTCTATGCCTAGAAACCAGTGTATGAACTATAGCATAATTAGCTTCTTCAATGTCCTGTCTCCCCAAAGCCCTTTCTCCACAAAGTGAGAGAAAAAGCCAAACCAACAGCAAAGAGCCTCAAGCAGAAACTCTAAACCACTACTGGTTATGGAAATAGTAGCAGCAGCACTTGTTTAGTTGGCCTGGGAACAGTAGTTTGCAGATGGAGTGATTTCAGTCTTTTCCATCTCTGCATCATAACCTTGCAACCCCAAGAGCTTGTTTTGCAGTTTCTGCCTGCCCCTCTACCTCCAGTGTTCTGTTCAATGTGCAATTGCTGATTTATGGTTTGGAAAAGGGCATGTTAATCTGGGCAAAGGACTGGCTACAGTCACTTGTTAAAATGGGTTATTTTACTTTCCTGTTTGGATGTGCCCAGTGTGAACTTTTTCCGTGTTGATTCTTTTTTGATAAACAAGCATTGTCTAAATGTTTGTTCTGAGAAAAGATGTGTTAATGTAATCAGCTTTGAACTTTTGGAGAAGTTAAATGGGCTAAACTCAGATCACTCATTTCCCTCTAACCTGCAGCCATTTTCCATTTCTTTCTTCATTCTGTCTGATTGCATTTACATAGAGGCTTGCACCTACACATTTTAGTGTGACATTCAGAACTGCACGTGTTAGACTTGTATTTATCTTACTAATTGTATAAATTATATTCATTGCATCAGATGCCTGCATTCAGCTCTTCTATACAGCTAAAGGCTAAAATGTTAGATGGTCTTTATGATATAAACTAGTTGCTGTAGAAGCTGTAATCTCTTTGAATGGTCTGTTACCATTGTTAAATCCCTTTAAATCATGTTTTCCAGAGGACTTCCAAATGTGCAAAGCATATTCTTTATTCCTGTTAACTTTTCCCCATTAAACCCCTTGTCTCCAGCTGCTGTCTTGCCAGGAAAAATAGATACAGGACAGTTGGATGGATGAGCATATTGCAGACAAGACTATTTCTTTAATGAAGTCTAACACAAAGTCTGAGAGGCTCTGTCAGAGTGGCAAACAACTGCTTATCCAAGCTGAGATTGCTTTATTTTGGCAATCTCCTCTAAAACTTGGCAAAGTACTGGAGCACATAAGGAACTTCTTAAAAATGTGTGTGTATATATATATATAAAACTTATTATTTTCTCTTCGCAAACAACAGATTTATTAAACTTTGTCACCTGTGCCTCATAGAAGACTGTAGCTGTAGAGTGGAATGTATTGCAAGTGCCAGAGTTTTTGAGAATGTTTGAAATAATAAATTTTGAGAGCATTTGTAATAATAAAATTTACTGTGAGTGGAAAAGATCAGCCACAAACACAGCATGCAGAGGTGTGGGTCTTCCTCACCGTGGAACTGTGCTTGAGTTAGGAGGAGTCCTGCCCCAGTCCAGCCTGCCCCCTGGGACATTCTCTCTTTGCATTGTCACCCTGTCTGCAGAGGAATTCTGTCCTTCCCTTGCTGCCTCCCCATCTGGGGTGTGGGCAGCACAGGGTACCATGGATGTGTCTCCTGCCATTGCTGTGGAGCACACAGTAGGACCTGGGCTTGGTAAAGGCGTGGTACTGAGTGACGAGCAGTGCTAAATTGTGTGGCAAGGTTCTGTCGTCTTGTACACATAAGGGCAGATTCCGCTGGAGTACATTGCTCCATTGTTTTAAGTCTTGGAACTCTACCAGCTTTGCTGCTTAGTATGTGATCTAGTCCCCTTGTGAAAAGTGTGTGTTGAGTCTGGCAGGGCTTGTGCTGTTGGTTTGTATGTTTATGGATGTCTTGGGCCACCATTCCTTTTATCTCTATCAGATTGCTGCTCCCATGTTCTCTTCCTATGCTTTTGTAACCTGGTGCATGGCATTTGAATGCTAGTGGAATCATAACTCTTGCCTCTTTCATTCATTAGCTAACAGGGTTAGTGATTATGTAGTGCTTCTGGCAGAGGCATGGTGCATCATATTTTAAAATGGTTTTGTACATGTAGTGTATCCAAAAAGAAAATTTTGTGAAAGACGGCTTGAAAAGCCAGTTAAGTGGTAGAATATTAATCGTCATGTTGAATGCACTGGCATTTTAAGCAATTAAACATTTTCAGGAAAAGGAAGAACTGTCAGATTAGAATCATCTAGAATCACTTAAAATTTCTGGTAGCTAGTGTTTTGTTAGCTGGCTAGTACTGAGAAATTTGTAATCAAGTTTTTTATAGTGGATCTAAGAGACACGTCTTTGAACTTGTACAAGAATTGCCTTTTCTATTAATTAGATATTGATGTGTTCTTCCCAGTTGTTAATTGCAAAGGCTCTTTAAACAATCTCTATTTAGTTCACTTGTTTGTTACTGCATGCATTGGCTTTCAGCAGTACAAAATGTAAATAAACTTAACAGCTCAGCAGTGTGATCACATACTTTTGTGTAATTTAGATAATGTTGTCTTTTGGGAGTTTTTTTACTAGATTTTGTAGTGAGGCAGCAACTCTTCATTTATCTACCTGGACAAGCTTCAATGTTTGGAGAAGGAGATTCTGTCTGCAGTGACTTGCAGTGTAATTACATATTGTTTTGAGTTTATGCTATATATTTCAATTGAAAGCCTCTGCTCCAGTTAAAGCTTGGACTGAATAAGCTGAACCAAGGGAGATTTTTGGATGACACGTGAATAGGTTATTTGTCTTTGAAAAATGCATAAACATTTGGAGGAAAAAATCTTAAGGTGAATTGAAATATTTTGTTTCCTAGATTTGATACCATTTGAACATAGAATCAGTTGACCTTTGTGTGTGATGCCTTTGGATAATGGCTGTGGATTATTCTGGATAGTTGATTGTGCTGTGCATTGTGCCTCAGCACATGCTCTTTTCTCCATAGATTTAAAATATACTGCTTTTGAATGCACTTTTGAATGCATTGTGGATTCTTACGTTCTAGAGCAAATTGTAAATTTGAAAGATATGGTGCACAGCAGGGCTTCCAAAGTGTTTAAGGACTGTGTTGTAACTTGAGAGACTTCATGCTAGTAAAGGCCCTTGGAAGTGCTTTTGGTGGTGAAGGAAAAAAGGATCAAGACAGAGTTGAACAAAATATGAGTTTCTACTGTCTTAATGATCCATGGCTGAAAAGCAGGCTTCCAAATGCTCTAGCTCCTGATTCCCAGTAATGTTAGCCTAGTTATCTTTTAAACAACTGTTAAGGTGTTCTCTTTTCTACAGTGTTGAGGCAACTTTAAAGGATTGTGTATGCTTACATGTACAAGAATAGATGGCATATGTATTTTAATTGTGGGAAAATGGGTAATTAAATTTGCAAGACTTGTGGAGTTCTCTAGGTAAAATTAACATGAGTTTTGACATTCACAGATTTGGTTCCGTATGAAATCTAATGTGTGGATACATAGGCTTCAGGTCTCTGGCTCAACAAAGCTTATTTAAGAGTATTGGATTTTCCCTTTGAGCTTGGATGTAGTCTTCTTTGTCTTTTCCTCTTTTACTTTCTTCTTTACTGGAAAAGAAACAGTGCTGTTGAATGATCCTCAAGTTGTCAGTTTTTAAGTCTTACTGTCCTTGGCTTTCCTGAATGATCAGTGCCACGTTAGGTACTTTAGGCTTGTGTTGAAGGAAAACTAAGTGACTTTAAAAACCAGTATTTGTTCAGTTTTGTAAATGCACAGTCTTGGTCTGTTTAGTGAAAGTCTGAATGTTTCTGTGCATGGTCCATCCCCTCTGTTGTATTCCTGTCCCAGGCCCCTTGTGGGGTCTGGAACTGGTTACTAACATGGGCAGGGGCAAACTGAACTAGAGCTTTGCTTGCTTAATCTCAGGCATGGTGTCTGTGTTTTGTTTCTTGGGAGAAGGGAAAGGGACAGGACAGAATTCAATTGTAAAACTCCTTACAATTTTACACTGTCCTTGTGATAAGCACATAAATTAACAATTTTGAGTATGTTTTGTGTTTTTCTTTAAAAATCTGATGAAAAATAAATTAAATGTTTAAGAAGCTAAATTTTCATTTGTTATCCACTTGATGTCAATGACAGGAGCAATCCAGTACAGAGCTTTTGCTTTTTAAAACTGTTTTGCAGCCTACTTAAAAGTGATTTTCTACATGTGGGAAATAGTGAAGTAATTAAACACATTTGGGTCTATGCATAAATTTTCTAAAATTAACTGTCTCTTTCACACTAATCTTTCTTGTCTTTAATTGGGTTGAAATGTGTGAAAGGGAAAAAGGTTTGATAGGGAACTATTTTTCAGAGAGTAGTTTAACTACAGAGCACATAAAGAAATTGTTAGATGTGCTTGGGCCAGGAAGGCAGGAACTTTCTGTTAAAAGGGAAAATGTTTTTGTATTGGTTTCTTCTGCATTGTTTTTGAATAAATCATCTGCTATTTCCATGCTTTTTTACCACTCACTCCAGTGGAGTAATTCAGCTATGCTGCAGTTAGGAACAAAATATCCTCTCACCTGAAGAATTAAAAATCCTTAATCATCAAGTTGTGGTTATCACTCGCCACATCATTATAAATACACTTAATTAGTTTTCCTATTTCCCTTTTTGTTTCCCCAGCAGTTTGTCAACCTATTCACTAACAGCAGTGCTGACTTAACCTCTTCAGGCTTCAAACATGTCTCATTAGTAAACTAATGCATGACCCACATTCACAAAAACTGAGAAATCATTCTGAAAGGTGCCCAGCAGAAGGATGCAGGATTTCAGGGAGAAATGTAAATGTGGTGGAAACAGAGGTCACATTTAGGTGTATAACTGTGGCATGGTTGATGTAAAATAGTGGAATAAACAGTTGAAATACTTTGATTGGAGCCGTGACTCTCTTTTTGGGTTTATTTACAGCTGAGTTCTTATCCCCTCCATTCTTCATGGAACTGTTTCCTGTTTGGAAATTCTTTCCCAGTACTAAGCAGGAAGCTAACTTATTTCAGGTGTATTTTTACGTATTTCAACCCTGAAGCAAATATTTTTACACTAGGGAGCTTTTACCTTCAACTCCATCATCTTTGTTTTCAAAGTGTGTTTGCTGTTATAATAAACTCATTTTTTCAGTTAACTGGAATTTATGAAGCATATCTTGGGATCAGTGCTCAGTCTTTCACCTGCTATAACAAATTTGAGACACATGGTTATGTGTTTTGTATTCAACTTTTCACTTCCGAGTAAGTGATTAATCTTTCTCCTTGTCATGTTTTGTGTCACAGTAGCACTGTCATTTTCTCCCTCTGACAGCCTGACACTGTTTAAACATCAGTCTAATTTTGCACATAAGCCAGTTTAAGAAAAGGAAAAAAAATCACGTGAGGCATGTCACAACTTATTTTCAGAAGCAGCAGGCTTGCAGAAGGCACAACTTGCTCTGTTCTTGTTGATTTCTGCTGACAGCAGGCTGTGGTGTTAAGCACATATAACAAAAATCAGTATTTCAGACAACAGAAGTATGGAGAGTACATATCTTACTGTGCAATGAAAAGGCAAAGCTTTTTGGAGGGAGGAAGAAGGTGGTGGAGCCCATATATGACTGATTTGTCCTGGTATCTCTATCTTTTTAGGGAAAACGTCTGCTTTATGCCATGTGTTGTAAGAACTACAGTTTTCTTAAAATGCGGTACATCCTGGTACAAGCCTTGCCCCCTAGCCTTCAGCATTTGAGTCTTCACCTTGAGAATGATGTTTAAATATGCTGACTTTACCCTTCTGTTTTGTAAGTTCACGGTAAGTCAGATGGAGGTCATGTCAAAAATAGAAGTGATTGGTTAGGAATGGCTTCTGTCTCCCTCCTGTGTGTGAAATCTTGTGTGCTGTTCCTTACTATCTCATCTGAGTTACATTTGTGTGGCATTTTCTTCTGGTTTTGTCCTCCAAGAATCAGCATTTTATGACAAAATGGGAAAATCCTACTGTTTTGTTTCTTTATGAACAAATTATGTGAGAATCTAGAAGCAACATCTGTAATGGGTTGAAAGCATAGCTTTGGTTGAACCTTAACAACAGTTTCCATGTTACTGTGTATAATATCAGTATTCTAGAGGTGTGTGGACGTGCCTAGATGAGTAACTAACCAATATGTATTGTTATAATGCTGTCCTAATGAGAGACCAATTAAAGAAATACCATTGTATCTAGACATTTCTAGCAAAACAGATATTTCTTTCTAGAATATTCTTTCTTGGTATTTCCTTTTTTCAGAGAAAAACTGAAAGCCTCTCAGTAAACTTTTGTCAAGGTAATGTGTTAAATAAAATTATTCTGTATATTTTGTAGGTGCTCACTTACCTTTAATGCAAAACCCTTTGTATCTACCAGATTATAATGACATTGTTTAGGTTATGTGGATCTTCTGGAACACAGTTGATTGTCTGTGAAATGTGTTGATAGCTCAAGGTTTTAACCAAATTCTGGTCTCTTCCATTTCCCTTCAAGTATCCCAAACCACCCTTGTGCCTTGGTATTGAGAATGACAAATAAATACAAGTTGAAGAGGTTTTTACAGACAGGCACTTCCTGATTTGTTCAATCTCCTTACTTTGGCCATGGGTTTGAAATTCTAATTTTTCGTTTTTATTTGCTTCCCAACTTTTGAACATTTAGAGTTGCAAAGAAAAGCTACAATCTAGGACATTTTTGTAGAGTTTATTGTAATCAGAGTTTTCAGTTGTGTTTTCTGTGAGATCTCTCTTCAAGCACAGACAAGACAGACAACGAAGTTGTGTTAATAAAGGAAGGAAAATAATTAATTCTTCATGCATCCAGTTTTTCAAATGCTTTTGCAGGGTAGGTGTAGAAAATTTGATGTAGATTGGAGGGTATTTGCAAAAAAAAAAAAAAAGCTACAGTGTCAAATCTGACTACATGGAATTCTCTACCATGGGAACAATGTATGTAAATAATAAAATGCTTGGTGAATCCAGGAATAGTCTTTTCCACATGAAGGATGATGTTTTGTATGTTTTCTGTAAGCAATTTTTCTTTATTTTATGTAAGAATACATGACTGAAAGGTATCTACCATTTAAAGATTTTACTCTGGAAATTATATAGCAGGAAGTTTGTTTAGTCAGAGTTTGGTGATGTGAAAATATCTATTAACCATATGTTTAAGGACAGGAATGAGAAGAGAATTGGGAGAGAAGATCCTATGGAAAGTGGAAAAGACTTCATTTTTCATAGGAAAAGCTTTTTTCCCCAGTGTCTTATTGTCAGCTGCTGTGTACAGTTGTCTCACAGTCTTTCCAATTTTTTTTTTTTAATTTTGAGGCAGTGAACTGTTGTGTGTTCTTTTCTCTTGGAAGAACTTAAAGGTGTAAGCTAAATAACTTTGAAATAAAGTTTATGCCTTTTTCCCTTAAATAAACCTTGCTCTGTGTCTGTGCTGAAGAAGGCATGGTCAAATTTATCTTCTACCGGGGTAGGAATTTGAGACTGGTGGCTTGTTTTCTTCTGAGGCTGACCTAGTAGTGTTCTTCACTTTCTTGTATGACATAATGAATACTTTGTTTTTAGAGCTGCTGTTGTATGTTGCCAAGCCTGGAAAATGGAGTCGTTTCTTGCAGGATTATCTAATCCAAGTCAATGCTTAAAGATGTGTAAAGGCTTGTGTGGATTCAGTTGTTTCTTCTTCCTTCTGGATCTGCCTTCCTGCTATGTACATACTTTGCTTTCATCTGCAGATCAGAGAAAGTGTTGCCACTGAAAAGGGGGGTGTGGGGGGGTATGTCAGACTCCTTTGAGTCAGAAATAAGCCTTTTCTTCTTCCTCCTCTTAGACTCCCTATTAGTTGATCTCTCTTCTTGCCTCTCCTCTGGGTTATCACGAGCTCTTGGCAGGATCCAGTCTGTTACTCTGTCCGCTCAACATTTGTAACACAGCCCGAACTGAAAGTGTCATCAGGGGAATTTAGGGCCCTTAATTGGAGTGTGTTGCTAAAGCTGATTTGTATTATGCTGAACGGGGGTTATTTGCCTGAGAGATTTCTTAAAATCTTCAAGGAAAATGAGGGAGCTAATGAAGGTCTTTGATGTCTTCCTTACAGAAGTTAACTGATGTTTGGGTTGCCCGTAATTAATTTCATCCTTGAAATTAATTTTGATGAGCTTTCCAAATTACTAGTCTTGCAGTAGTTAATAACTCTGGTCTTTCTATTGGGTGTTGGTCTTAACTGTAGCTTGGAGAAATTGTGTTTGTGATGGAGGGCAGCAGGTTGCCGTTTGGTGGAAGAGTCAGCTGACTTGGGAACAGTGTTGCTTTTTGGGTCTCGTCCAGTGTTACCCTTCTGTGTCCCTGTGTCCTAGGGACTACACTGAGATATTTGCTCCTTTCTCCTTGCGTCTACTCTCAAAGATGTTATGTAGCTTATCACAGCCTGCAGGCATATATGTGTGTAAAGAACACTGGCTTAAAAAAATAAGAGGTTTTTGTTTATACAGTCTTCACTGATTCTATTTATAGATGAATTAGTTGAAAACACTTTTTCAGAATGATGGATGACAAGAGCATTGGACTCACCTTTAAAGCTGTTATTATTGTTACAAGTTGGCACTTGATTCCTGTAGAGCCTTACAGTAATGGCAAAAGACCCCGCAAATTCCATATCTGCCCCTTTTGCAAGAAAACCCAGAGATGTCAAATCTCATGAAACTATAAACTGTTGTTTAAATGAGCTTGGATGCAGGTGTTTATAAAATCTGAGTATTTAATCCTAGGACTGTATTTAAAACAAGATGAAATGAATTTTGAAAGCTCTTCTATTACATTATTTTTATGCTAGCCCTGTTCCTTGTCTTGAGTCAGCATCTTAGGGTAAAAGTTTTGTGTGTTTTTGCTGGCCCTGAGGGGATTTTTTCATGGCCTTTGGTTCTACCTGTCTAAAATTGCTGGACTGTAGACTGGACTCTTCTTTGTTTAGTACACCTCCATGTGTGTGCTTTCTGTTTTGCTTGGGTTGCTTGCACTTAATTAAATTTATCATAAAGGAAAGCCCAATAGGAGCTTGTTTTAGACCAAGTAGACTGAGTCAGCACTTGTGTAACTAATACTTTAACATAGTTTTGTTACAGTATCTCCTTTTTCAATTAAATAGTTCCCTGAGACAAACAGTTGTTTGCTATTGTGTTTTGGGTAGTATTTCTTCACCTTTGAAAAATCTGTTGAAAAACCTGCAAATGTTCCGTGTTGTATTTATGTTAAAAAATATTAATATAATGGAAAGGACTTCTACATTACCAAGAATTGTGGGATCACTTGAGCTGAAATCACATTGGGTTTTCTCTACAATTGGAGAACAAAGTGAATATTGTGTGTTGTACCAAGTGGAACTGTTTCCTATTAAATGAAATAGCTAGTTATTCCATAGGAAATTTTCCTTTGTGTCCAGGGCTTTGAAGTACAGTTTTAGCAGAGGAAAAATAGGAAAAGGGGAGATTTTTTTTGCCCATTGTAATGTGGTCTATCTCTTACTTTAGCAATGGCCCAAAAAGCCATGTTGCACCTAATCTCATCTTCTCTACCCCTTCTGCTGCTGGGCTGCTTCAAAATGATAGCAGTGATATTCTCCTTTATATTTTCCCATTTTTCATAGACTTCCATTCCTGTTGAAAATAAAAGCACTGAAAGGTTATTTTTACTCCTGGAAGAGCTAGTGAGAGGTGGAAAGAACTCTTGGCAGTTGTCCTGAGGCAGCAGAAAAACTAATAATGAAAGAAACAGTTCAGTGTCTGTAAAATGTCTGGTCTAAAATGAATACATCCCTTTGCCCTTCTTGGAGATACGCTGGCTAATGGAATTCCAGCAGACTGGTGAGTGTTGTGGATGATAACTGCAACCTAAGAATAGTAGATACTGCTGCAGTGGGAACAACTTAATTTTAGTGTTAGCTGTAAGCATCATTTGCATACACAATAATCAGCTTGGAAGCAAAAAGACATTATGTCAAGTGATTTATGTATTATCCTTTCCTATAAAATGTTCTGTCACAGTGACCCAGAACTTGGCAAGTTGCTTGAAGACATCAGGTGTTTTGTCAGAAGAACTTGAAATGGTACCTAGGCAGATGGAAACAGATGATGATTTAGATATAACTGTGCTGCAGGACAGAAATTGTGTTATTGGAATTTAGAATTGTTTCCCTCTTTATGAAAGATTTCTGGATCTGTTTCTCTCTCCAAACTAGCAAGCTAGAAATAATTTATTAGATTCTAATTCAATATCCAATATTTGCTTTAGACAATAGTAAAAGAGAAGGCAGCCTCATCTTTAAAACAAGCACGTTAATATTAGAAACACAGCTATATAGAGCTGTCTGAGAGTAGTGTCTTCTCAATATAATCAGACAATAAAAAAATGTGGGCTTGATGTGTAATTCCACAGCCTCTATAGTGTGCATTTAATAATTTATAATTTTTTTGTCACTGTTAGTCTGTAGAGACGAAAAGTAAAGTCTAATGAGGCAGGTAAAGTTCTGAGAGCAGATTGAGAATTTTTTAAGCTTCATGATGCATGAGACTATGTTGTGATGATAAAATGCAAGCGGACACTTGACAACATTCTTGGATTATTACACACAGAGTTTTAGTAGGAGCTCGATGAACCTCTGTTCAAATAGGTGGATAGGTGGTTTGCAGATAGCTGTCTGCAGCTCCAGCCTTGGATGACAGACTGATGATGTATATAATTTAGAAAGACTGGAGTTTACTGAAATATTTATACTTCGCAGACTGTCTTGTTCCATGTCTACATGGAAACTGTAAGATTATTCTGAGGAGCTGGCCAAGCTTCAGATGTATGTTACCTGAAACTTTTAGCTTCTACAGGAGGGTGGGACAAGGAATGGCTACTCTAATACCCCTGAAATCAAAATGCAATAGAAGATGATGTCAAATCTCTATGAAAGTTCCTTGGATATGCATGAGGTTGTTTGTATTTGGGTTTATTTACTGCTTATTTTATGTCTCTGAGATCCTTGGTCCTCCAACTTTTTCCTGAAGTGTAATGAATGCAGTTATTTCTTTAACATGCTTTATTATCAGAAGCAGTGGACACTGACTTTCCCCTTCTTGAACCATGCTAATTAAAGCAGAAATGCATCACAGAAAACAGGAACATTTTTGTATTAAAGAATCTGCTTTACAGTTTTTTGGCTCTGCATATTTTTTTTTGCATTTTACTAAAGATGTGAACTGTAATACTTCTGTGAGGACATTTATTTTGAAATAAAATAATGATCTATGCAACAGATAAAAAATGAAGTTATGTAAACCAGATTATTTTCAAGTAAGTAACTACAATTAAGTAGAATTTGTAGGTACTCGCAAGCAGTAGCAGAGTTGAGTCTGCATGTGTATGAAAATCCAGCCTTGGTTGTGTGTCACTGCTGTAACGCCTATTGAAATAGTTACAGTATTTTATTGAGCTCTTTCTTTAATTTCAAATGAGCTCAGTTTTTCCCTCCTCCCCTGTTTTGGTTATGTTGGACTGGCTACCACTTGAGGAGCTCTGAGGTGTTTGTGCCCCTTGTGCTAGGTGATATTGCAGATGCTGTCTTTGATTTAGCCAGTGCTGCTGCCAGGAAACCAGCCTTGTGTGAGAGCTGTTCTAACCCTAAGTGTGGGTTACAGTTTGTTACAAAACCATTTAATATTGCCACTTCATTTCTAAATAAACCATTTCAAGGGTGCTGGGTTTTGGTGTTTCAGCACTTGTTCCACAGCTGTGGATTTCTGTTGTTATCCTTAGTTCTGTTTGTGTGAGCGATGCCATTAATCGTGCAGAACTGTTCATATGGACCATTTTGCCACAGTGTAATTTCATCTGAAAAATCTACTAACAATATTTTGCCTCAGAAGGTTTACATAAAAACTGTCTATTGTGTGTTCCTTGTACCCCCTCACATATTCCTCTACCTTTTGAGTGGAATATGTAACCGTTTTGTCCTTGTTCTTTCTTCCCTCACTAGTTGGATAAATATGGTGTATTATTGACAGGATAAAAGTTGTTTTGTTGTGTTTTCAGCTTTTTAACTAGCTATCTAAGCTTTCAACTTAAGAAATACACAAAAAACACCAAAAGAGCAGTCATTGAAATGAATGTTGTAGAACTGCCAAGCCAAACAAAGACCAGAAAACTTCCAGTAAGTAATAGAATCCAACAAAACCCAACCAACCTTCCCCCCAATTGGTGTGCCTCCCAACAAGGAACTCAAGAGTTCATTTGACCTTGACTGGATAACATTGTTGCAGATGTGAGAAGCCAGAGAGGTCATAATATCCAGCAAAACAGAAGAGTGGCTTCACTCCAGTTAGCATTTGTTTTAAATCTGCAAATTCTGAATGTTGGCTATTAGGCTCATATTTGAGCTCTCGTATTTATTTTTGTTATTTTCAGCTCTATAATTTTGTTCCTAGATCAAAAGCAAGCTGCAACTCCAGTTATAATACATGTAATGTTAGATATGAAATACATAATAGATATGAACACATATATGATATGTTAATATATTTTAGGTAATAGATCTCTGTATATATAAAATATAGATATATATGGTTATGTAATACAGTGTGTATTACAGTTATATAATAGAGATCTGATCTGTATATCTATATTACAGATATATGAACACAATATTATCAGAATTAAATACAAGAGTACAGAACAAGGCATATAATACAATGTGTATCTTAAGTGTATATCTATCCAAATAGATATACACACAGCAAAATATACATTATATATAGATATATAAATATATATTGGTAATGCAATAGCGTGTGAGTGGTCAGCTTGATCCACATGCAGGCTGAAATCTGGCATGTGTAAGGGGAAGGCCCACTAAGTGGGGTGAAAGTTCTTAGCTCATGGAGAAACAAAGGTCTTTGTTTCCACAGTGGCATTTGTTAACACATATGCAACTTCCATAATGCCACAAATGCATTTGCAAGTTAGGGAGTTTGGAGATGAAAGAGGTCTCTTACTCACATGAAGCGTGGCAAATATACAAAGATACAAAGATTCAAGGGGGTGTTATCTTTTGCACTACATTGCTTTAAAATGGTATTTTTTTAGATATATAGCCTGACAGCCTTTTTAAAATTTTTAAACTTCTACCTACTTAAATGTTTTCTATAATACTCCTGCATTTCCTTCCCAAGCCGATAGGAACATGTAATACTTGGGACTGATTAATGGTAATTACTGTGATGTATTATTCTATGTGATTTGATGAAATGCAGAATAAAGAAAAACATAAGAAAAAAACCAGAAAATCACAATGCCAACATGAGAGCAGCAATTTAGAGAGGTACAAGTGCATTGTGGTGTTTTTTTAATGTGTTAGCTCTTTTGACAGGTATTGTCCCATACTTCGATCTGCTGATAAACTTTAGTTTTTACCTACTCTAGCAGTTTGTTCCTAAGTGCTCCACACAGTACAGGTACTTATTTTGTCTGTCATCTCTTCAGGAAAGCTCTAGGAAGGCTAATGCAAGATCACACTCACCACGGAGGCTTCAGAGAGGAAAGGTGGGAAAATAAGGAGGTGTGTCACAGGTGGGAACTGTGCTGTGCTGGCTGCTGCTGTGGGCTGTGGCTAACTGGGCAGCTCATGGAGGAGGGGTTTTTGCTCTTGCCAGAATGCAAAGATGCAGCCTGAAGTCACAGTTTTATCTGAAAATCCAAAGTTGTTTTGTTTGCTGCTTCACTAGGTAATGAATATATTGGGATTCTCTGCTTTACCACGAACTTGGTCTTTGCCTAATTAATCATTAAAGGTTGTTAGCATACTGTGGTGGAGCTTATTATTAGAGCCTGCACGTATTTCAGAGAGCTATGACCCCTTCACCAGTAACTATAGAAACCTCAGCAACCGTAGTTATTAGCTTAAATTATGGAGTTCATATTTTTAAATAATATTGGCCAGAGTCAGTGGCTAATAATTTTAGTGTCTAAAAATGATGAAGATTGTAAAATTCTGGTTATTTAATTTTGAGTAGCAATGTGATAAAAGGGCTATCAGTTTGCACAAGTTCAGGAATTACAGAATACTCGTATGAGTTACTAGATAAGACTAAAAAAGCTCTTAGATACCTTGCATATTTTCCAAAGCTTTTGTGTAGAAACATTATGCCCATGCCCTTTTTGCTAGATTCACAATTTAAGGGTAAAATTTACTGAAACAGCAAGTGTCCTTAGTGTTTGTTTTGCTTTCAGTGTATTTTTAATATATATTATTTCTTAATGTTAGACTTTATTTACACTGCTAATTGAGGTACTGAAAGAAATTCTGTGTTAGTTTGCGAAACAGTGGTGGGAGCAAGTACCTCTGAAATGGAAGGGGAAAAGAAGAAATATCAAATATGAACATTGCTGTACAACATTAGGGCCTGTAGGAGTAGCAGGTTTGAAAATAGGAATTGTGTATTTGTACAGCTAGTGAGATTGAATTGTTTACCAGCCTGTGTTTTGGAAAAATAAAGATGCTTTTTTTGTGGTGGGGGAACCCAACTCAGTTCTTTATGGTTTAAATGGCTTTATAATTTGTCTGAAGTGTAGAAGGAAACCTGGTTTGAAGGTAGGAGTATTCAAAGATCTTCTTCCTGTTTCATGATACTTAGAGCACAGGCCTGTGTGGGGAGGTAGGTTACTGGAGCAGGGCAGTGATAATCATGATGGTTTCTGTGTTGCTAGAGCTGGGAAATGCAGGGGAGAGTGCACCACAACATGCTAACAGGAAATGAAGATGCTGCTCAGACATATTAGGATGGATTTTGTCCTAGTTGAGAGAAGAAAAACTAACTTGTTTCAGCAGTGGTGTTGTTTTTGAGGAAATAAATCCCAAAGCATTGTGCTTTGGACCAGATAAATCATTTGGCAAGACTATCCTCTGTGTTTGTGAGTAATTGGGATACAGGGAGCAAGGCAGTGGGCAGAAATAAAACTTGTTTTGATGGCAGGATCAAAATGTTGAAACTAGCCAGTGGGAAGAAACACTTGCATTAACTTGGCATAAATGTTGTCCCACTTGTGAGTCATTGAGCTGTTGGAGTAATTAATGCTGTCATTGTTTTGTTTTTCTGCTCTTCTCTCTGTGTATCTCATATTATATTGCAGGTTGTTCAGTCTGCAGGTGTTTTCCTGGCAGGTTGCCACTGGCTTACTGAGACAGGGTTGGCTGCTGGTAAAGCTGTCCCTTTAGTTGGTGTGTCTCCAGGGTACCTTCATACAGATACTTTGTATTAAATGATTGCCTCCCTGAACTGATGTTGTGGGAGACAAACTTAATTCTTATGGATATGTTAATCTCATAGTGATGTTTTAATAACTGGGATGTATATAAATGTGAGATGGGATATTAAGTTGGGCAAAGTTTGCAGGTTGTATTTTTCATCACTGCCGGCATTTTAAGAGAAATCCGTCTGTCACAACTGTGGATCTCAAAAGCTGTGTTTTTATTACAACATAGCCTGGAATAGGGAAGGTGCTTATAAAAGGAATTAATACAAAACCAATGAATATAAACATGGAGTGTGGCAGATCGTGGAGAAGACTGGTAGAGCAGTTCCCTAAACCCCCACTGCTGCACCCAGTTCTTAGCTTTGTTTTTGGTTCAATAGCCCTTAAGGCCTTCTTGGGTAACACCAAATACTCTGGAATCCTGAGTGCCAAAAGGAAACTTTTTATGCTGCCTGCAAGGTTTGTGTGTGTATGTTCTCCCTTCTTTCCTTGGGAAGGCTCAGCCTGTGGATGTCCTGTAGTGGAGACTGTGGGGACAGGGGAGAGGGAGGTGGAGAAGTTTGTGTCAGCTTCCTGCCCTCTCCTGCACTCTGCACAGCTCACCCACTGCTCAGTGTGTTTACAGGCTGCCCAAAATGAATTGCAGCAGCTGGGAGAGTCCACCTGGGAGCCTTTTATCCTCCTGACCTGTCAAACCCTTGGGAAGGATAATAATATACAGTAATTGCAAATCTACAGTGATGTGCATGTGTGTTTTGTTTCGTGTGCACCTCTAACTTGTTAAATCTGGAGACTGATTTTCTCATGTACCTTTTAATTGTTGAATCTGCCCTCCTTATGTCCACATACTCCAAAGAAGTCTTTGTTTTGCTGGCTTTTATGCCTTTCAGCCCTTCTGGAGTTGAAGGTTGCAGCAGTTAATTAGCACTTGTGTGTGTACGTTAAATATTCTGTAGCATTTAGGTATTGAATTGTCATTAGAATTGTGCAAAGATTTGTTATAACCCTCTGTAAAACTTTACTTTAAAAACAGCCCCAAAAACCAAACCCAAACCAAAACAACAGCAATTTATCTTTTCCTTGTTAAGGCATGTTCTCTAACTGATGAAACACTCACATTCTTACTTCTAAAAGCTTGAGTCTGATACATATTTGAGAGAGAAAAATTAATGATACGTGTATTTTTCTGTGAACATACTTTCTCAGTAACAGGGCATTGAAGATTTTGGCACTCATTCTCTGTGGATTTCTTGGAGAACCACAGTGAATAAAAACAGGCCTTATGCAGGAGCCTGTACTGCAGTGGGGAAGTGAATGTTGCAGAAATTAGGACTGGCTTTTTTGAAGTGGGCTCATTGGTGTTTATACAGTTGGGGTTTTGGGGGTTTTCTGCAGTGCTGTAAAAATATAACAACCATGTCTTAAGCATTTTTAAAGTAAAAATGTAGATAGTGAGATGTGTTACATCTTCTTTATTGAAGACTAATATATAAATATCAAACCTGATCTGTTTTTTATATACTCCTTTTTTTCTGAAGAGATATTGAGGGGGTAGTTACTGTGTGTATGTGATCAATAGTCTTCAAAATAATTTCACCAGTGAATTTGTTAATCCTATTCAGAATGCAGTGAGGAAAGGAGAAAAGAAAGTTTCACTAAAGAATAATTAGCAGAATGAAATTGAGTTAGTAGGTGTGACATCCAATTATTTTCTTCCCTGGAGATAAATATCAAGTCAAGGTTGGATATTACAATGGGAGTGTAGCACCTCTCCTGTTTCTGAATCAGGCAGTGAGAAGTAGCCATGTCATGTGAAGAAAAAAGGTCATGTGTCTGACTGCTGTGGTTAATGCGTAGTTTGATTCAGGAAAGGGTTAGCTACTTCTGATTGCTGCTTTAACGAGGGCTTCCCTTCGTAAAAATCCTTGTTTTAGGGATTGCTACATGGAATGTTTGATTTTGATAGTCTTCTTGCTCTATGGATGGAAGCCATATGCAGAGGTTTTTGAAAGACTTGTGTGTTCCAACACAGCATCTTTGAGGGCTAAAACTGAAGCACAGGATTGCTTCCACACACCAAAGGATTTCTGCTAGGCTTTCCTTCTAAGAAGGCAGTTTTAAATAGTTGCACTTCCACAGCTGTGTGATAGCTGGATTCCCTGGGCCATTGAAGGGGTGACATGGGGTGGAAAAGCTGGCTGTGACAGATCCATATCAGATTAGCTGTATGTGTGAATTGACCTTATCCCATGAATTGCAACCAGATAGTCTTCTGCAATGTGTTAGGCTGTTAAAGACATGACTTAGTCTATGAAATATGAGAGCTTTTCTTTTTCCTTCATTAAAATAATAAGAAAAAACTTCGCATTTAATAGCTGGTGTCCTTCACTTGAATCTTGTTTGGAAATACTGTATTACTTTCTCAAGTTGATAATATGCCTATATTGTGTCTATTTAGTGTTCCTTTAATTTTACTGCTACTATGGGAATGTATTTCTTATGTTCAGTTTTTGCCATGGTAGTGTCCAGATTTTTTTTTTTCCCCTCAGGAAAGTACAGACATTATTTTTTCCTTTCTTGTTTGTTACTTAGTGTTGTCTAATTCATTCTTGGGCTTCCAAAGTAAGCTCATGGTGTATTAAGAAAAGCTTAGCTGTTTAAATAGCTGCCAAAAACAATGTCACAAGTACCTGCCCATGTAAATTACAGTTTATGGAAAACTGGGTTGTGTTGGAGGAAAGTTTCATTACTAAACAGATGTAGAACTAGGTTAGAAAGTGTAAGTAGATGGTATAATTATCTGTTGGAAATAAATGAAAAACACTGTTAATTGGGTTTTCTATCATGTGAAAATGGCCTGTTTCTCACCAGCTAGTTATTCTTCCACTCCTTATTTTTAAATTTATGTTGGATTTACTGTTTTCCCCATGGACTATTTTTCTTTGAACTTTTACAGTTTGTAGTTTATGTAGTCAGCACTTTCTTGGGTGAGAGAGGTGGTTCACTGATGTGTTTGTATAGCTCTGAGAATTTCATTATACTTATGAGATGCAGAAGTACTTATATTGGTTTCTTAATGCAGTTTTGGTATTCCTTCTAATAAAGTATTCCACTATTCAGACTCTGGCTTAAATTGTGTTATATTAAATGCAGATGTGTCATGTAGGCAAGTGTTTTTTGGAATGAGATAGATGATCATAGTCTGACAGAATTGTTTAAGCTGGAAAAGATCCATCATTGTTGGGTCCAACCATTAACCCAGCACTACCAAGTCCACCACTGAACCACGTCCCTAAATGCCACGTCTTTTAAATATCTCCAGGGATGGTAACTTCACAACTTCCCTAAACAGTGTGTTCTGATGCTTTATAACCCTTTTGGGGCAATCCAGTGCTAATTTACAATCTCAATCTCCCCTGGCACAGCTTGATGCTGTTCCCTCTTGTGCTGTTGCTTCTCATTTGGGAGAAGAGACCTCCTCCCACCTGGCCACAGCCTCCTTTCAGGTGGTTGTAGAGAGTGAAAAGGTCTGCCCTGAGCCTGCTTTTCTCCAGGCTGAACACACCCAGCTCCCTCAACTCCTCGTCACAGGACTTGTGCTCCAGACCCTTCGTCAGCTTCATTGCCAGTCTCTGGACACGCTCCAGCACCTCAGTGAAACTTAGTGCAGTTGACAGGAGACGTTCAGAGCTGAACAACAGAGACTTGGTACCAGGCAGTAAAACTGTAGAGTGAAGAGGCACTGAGGTGGGAGTGAGAAAGATGGCATTGTTCATTTGAAGGAGGAAAGCTGCTAGATTCATGGGAAAAACCCCCTCCTCACATGAACAGTCTTGACAATGTGTAGATGCTTTAATGAAATTTAAGGGATGGCTTTCATATTTGATTGGTTTGTGTGCAGTTTTCAGTTCTTACAGCTTTGCCTGTCTGTATATTTGGGTCATTAGTTTTACTAGTAACTATCTTAAGTGGTTGTTTACTTCTTGGAAACAAACGTGAGATTAAAGAAGTAACTTGTGAATGAAGCAACGGTGCTTACTGTTACCCAGAAGTTACTGTATCTAGAACTAATGCAAGCAATCTGACATTAATGGTGTCTTAGAATATTTTTCAGGCTTCTCTGTGTAGCTGGAATAAATACATGGAGTGTGGGAAGGCCAATAATTATTCACTGTTGTGCAGGAAATGAGGTCACTAAACATTGGTTTTGTGCAAGTGGCTGTTATAAACCTCTGTTCTATAGTGTTTACTTTTTTATATGTAGAGTTTACATACAAAAGCACAGATCAAAACTGACTTTTTTGCTTGTTGATTGGGGATAAGAGACATCTCTGACTAAGAATAATGTTCCTCCTCACTCTAAAATGTTGTAATTGTATGCCTTTGAATTTTCTTATAACAGAATGCTTGGCAAACAGTTGTGTACAGGTATCTCTAGGGATAGTGGAATTCCATCTGGTCAAAATGTGTGTATATTAGAAAGATATATAATGAGAACATAATGAACTTGTTCAAAATATACTTTGCTGTACATGACTTATTTGGCAGATTATAAGTTACTCATAAACTTTGTCTGATTTACCAGATTGGATTCAGGATATTGTTTCGATATTTTTTTACCTGAGAATGACCCATGTTTTCTTTTTTTGCAATTTGTTTCAGCAGTCTTCTTTGCCACATACTTTTCAAGTGTTCCAGTACATAATTTCAAAGTTTATTATAGCTTTATTTTGAAAAAGTCAACAGTAAACTTTTTAAGGACTTTAGTTTGTTTAAAATGCATTATGTAATTGTGGCCTGTGCCAAAGACTTCCTTTATAATATCATCATGCAATGTTTTTCAAAACCTGATACTAGAAGGGAGTACATTTTGGGGTATATCTTGAATACAGAAAAGCTTTAGGTTTTTTTTTTTCTTTTACTACCATTCTAGCTTTCTTGACTTCTCCTCTGCCCTTAATGGGAAATGGAATAAGTGGCTTTCCACCTTTGTGCTGTCTCTTGTGTTGTCAGTCTATCCATGTAGGCACTCACACAGCAAAGCAGGGTCTCTTAGAGCTAGTCCATATTCTAATCTTTGTAAGAGAATGCTCAGTTCATACCTGCCAATGTATTTCTATCTGTAAGAATAATATTTAGCTCTTTTTTTTTTATGCTAACCAGTTCTAGAATTTATGGTAGAGGTGCTACTCTGCTTTTAAGCCCTCTGAGTTTGAGAAAACAGATTAAAAATGATAGCTCCTGTCTTCCAG
The DNA here is from genome assembly GCA_013397375.1 of Toxostoma redivivum. NCBI lineage: Eukaryota > Metazoa > Chordata > Aves > Passeriformes > Mimidae > Toxostoma > Toxostoma redivivum. The sequence goes on along the minus strand of VXBI01010041.1, from coordinate 1,833,499 downwards.
TGAGAATGTTTGATTTCATTGTGTTTGCCCAGATACCATCCCAAGTAGATTGTAACTCTAGCTGATCACTACATAAAATATTGGTGAGGACTGGCCCAGGTAAGGATTTTGGTCCCATAAACACCTGGAGTCTTGTGAAAAAGGTTGCTATTTTTACAAAGAAGAGATTGTGATTTGCTGGTTTGGGGAAGGTAAAATTTCGCTGACACTTCATGTCAGTTTCTTCCCATTCTTTGTGGTTTATAGACAAGATGGAGTGGGGGGTGAGGAGGGGGCAGTGGAGGGTAGAAGAAAGGGGAAAGGAGCAAAGCATTGCTTTAAGAACGCATCAGCCAAAAGGCCATGACACATACTTATTTCAGACTTTCTCTGAAAAGTGAAATGGACCTTTCGTTGTGAAGGAAGGACATAATGGCTTTTGTACATTTTCCTTCTTTCCCACTAAAGTAAGCAATAACCAGCAGCTGTAGGAAAGACTGTAATTCATTACTAATAAAGTTTTTCTGTCAAGTGATGTTTTTCCCCAAGATGAAATGAGTTCAGGATCATGCTTACCTGCTATTTAAGAAATCTGTAATCTGGCACTGAGTCTTGCAGGCCTTTTGGGACTCTGTCTACACAGGGAATGTGGATTTTTCCAATGAAAGCAAAGTTAAATACTATGGCACATAAGAACACATGAATCCCTAGGCAAGGAAGTTTTCTAGCTATCAAGTCATCATTCCCCAGAAGGAACTCACGGCTTCTTTTTATGTGATTCTGACATCATTGCTGAGACTATTACTATTTCTTTTAAAAGGTTACAAGATTTGTCATGGTGGCCAAACAAGCCTGTAATCAGCATAAGACCTGGTTTATTCTAATAGGTGAGTCTCCTAACTAGAATCAGCATTAAGTGATAGATTTTCCTTGTAGCCAGTTTCACATATATATTCAACTCACAGGAAAAGCAGTAGTATAGGAACTAAAGAATACCTGGAAACAAGCTGTGATTGTCTGTTCTTACAAATGTAAACTGAAATTTCTGCTAAGACTTTGTAGCTTTTCCTTTCTCTCTCAGTTGTCTTTAGGCATTTGATTTAGATGAATTCAGTTAAGTTCTTGCCGTGTGGATTGAAAATCCGTACTCTCTCCCCATACATTCCTTTTATTTCACTTGATACAAAGTACTTCTGTTTTCTTTGCTCTTATTATTAATGTTTATAGACTATCAATTAAATATATAATACATATAAGCTTAACATTGTCATTTTACCAAAAAATTGTTATTGACCCATGATATGTTCAATATCATAGCTGGTGTAGATAATGCTTTGCCCAATTTCTCAAAAGCTTCACAGAGTAGGAAAATACTCTCGGGTTAGGAAATGAAAGACCATTATATCGGTTTCTTGTCTTTTTTTTTTAACCTTTTCTTCCCACTGGTAGTTAATCATTTGGTTAGTCCTAATCATGTACAGATGTTATCTCTAAAATGTTGTAAGGGGTAGGGAGTAAGCATAACAGATAGAAGGGCAAAAGTATGATGTACAGATACATTGTAATTTATTGTTTGACTCTTCGCTGGTTTTTAATATTCTGGCTTTTTGTGCACTATGCATGAGTTCTCACAAGTGAGCCACTTTAGGCTGTCAATTTGACAAATGGTACATATTAGTTTTTAAAGCTTATTTATAGCTTCATACTGTCTTTGAATATATTTTTTTCCTGCAGTGTGTCTAAGGTACTCCTTTAACATCACTTGAAATGTTTGAATATTCACAAATATTTTTGTTTAGTTAATTTAACTGTCATGTTCTCACATCTTAAGAGAAAAATCTAGCATGATGGAGCACTATAGGCTTTGTTTCCCCCCCCTAAGGATAAGGTTTAATACATCCTTACTGCATTTTAAAGGAGTCTGTCCAAAGCTGTAGTTTCACTACACTGTTCTTTGGCTCCTCACTAAGATGGTTATTGAAACACAAATGTCTGTTCTGATAGATCCTAAAGGGATCTGCTTTACCGGGTGAAAGTGTCTGCTCTCTTATGGGGCTATAGTTTATAAAACCAGTTTAAAAGAAACCAGTGCCCATCTTTGAACTGTGTTCTTTTGGTGGTAGCAGTCACTGTGTTCTCCTTCAATGGCAACAAGTTGGGGGCTCTGCAATAAAACCATCTGTAATGGAGGTGCCAGTTTCCTCATATCTGCTGTCCTTGCCCACTGGCTTCTCTGGTTCTGGGATCATAGTATGAAAGGAAATCAATTGAAATTCAGTCACTCCCAAAGTTTAGCATGGGGAGATGTAGGAATTCAAATACAGTAAATACCATAAACTGCTTCTTTTGCATGGTTTACAGAACGTTCATGACAATAGAAATTTTTTGTTTTGTTTTCTGTCTGGTGCTTTTGGATCCTGTTCTAGGATTTTTTTGGGGTTGTAGCATTATAGAGAGAACATTCTGTTTGTTGATTCCTTCCTTATTAACGTTTATAATTGCCTTTGTAGTTCTTCTACAATTTGTAGTTCTACAATTGCATCACGTTTGCCTTTTTCTGGTAACATCAGTGAATATCAGTTTATAGATGAGTACATATGGGAGCCTGTAAGAAGCTGGTGTGTTTGTTTCTTGCTGATAATCCTCAGCATGTGTGGTATTTCCTATAAAGCCAGTCATCCCTTGCTGTGCCTGTGTGCTTCCTCAGCAGGACTAACTTGTGCTCTGCTGGATCAGAGCATATGGAGAATTCACAGGTACTTGTGAACCCCCAGCTCTGGAGACTTTGACTGGGGAGTTTGCAAATGCAGCTATCAAAAGATCACTGTTTATCTGAAAAAATCTGTGGAGAAGGAAAGAAATGGGAAAAAGGAGGAGGTGTCTCTTTAAATGTTTAAGGTTTTTTTTGTGTGTTATTTCCAGTTGCTGCACACTGGTTTCTTAATAGTGCCATGCTTGAGATTCTGGTAGGTTGGTGTCTCATGGGATGTCTGAGCAAGGGTGTGAGGGAGTTTACATCAGCAGCTCCTGTCAAAACAGTAGGTTGCAAGTGCTCCTAATCTTCTCACTGCTGATTTTTTTAACTTATTAGTGTTTAATCATCACATTTTTATTTATTAAAATATGAAAGACAATAAAGTAATAGTAACAGTCTTTACATTTCCCAGTTCAGGATCCTGGTCCTGATTTTCATGTGTATCTCGTATCTGTGACAAAGGTTTCTTGAAGCAGTATTACTGAGAGTGTTCTCAAACTGGAAGACCAGATAGTGTGTTATGTACTTATAGCAGCAGCACAATCTTGACTTCACAGTCTGAGCTCTTTTTTTGTCAGAGGAAAATGTGGACCCAGAATTGGTAGATTTTGACACCACTGATAAATTTACTATTGCAGGGCAGGACTTTTTATAAAAGTCCGTTACAGATGTGCTTGAAGAGTTAGAGTAGCATGTCCTGCATTTCATTCTGTAGCATTAACATATTCTTACATTTGAATATGTATTTTATGCTCTGTTATGCCATATCAAATGATATTGCCCTGAGGAACAAGGTGGAAAGCCTGAGCAAGGAAAAATATAATTTTTGTTAGGTAGGGGAGCTTTGCACTGCATTGGAAATTAGTTCTGACATGGCTTCCTTGTGTGTGTCTGTGTTTGAAGTGTAGAGAGAATAGCAAGGAAATAGGTTTTCAGAACACCAGTGAGCTTGCCTGTGTTACAAGCTGTTTCCATTTCTTTTTCTACTGATAAGTAACATGGTGCTTTACCAATGATACTTCCCCTACTTCCCTATTCTCTCTAGATCAGAGTTAGCACTTGCATTGAATTAAATGCTTCAGTGAAGACCATGAGTTTCAGACTCAGTGAGTGATAGAAATTGACTTGTAAACATGAGCAGTGCTGCACAGGAGGCGATGGGGTTGGAATGTTGGTGAGTAAGTCCTTTACTGTTACGTACATGAGTAAATAGAATTAAATAGTGGACATTTTGGTGAAATCCTCCTTTCATGTTCATTGCCTGCAATAGTTTCTTCTGTTTTTCACCTGTATGTTATATAGACAAGTTTTCAAATAATTGGGTTAAGACTTGTTGCATAATGTGCCAAGCTTGGTAAGGAGAATGTAAACCCTGATGTCAGAATGTATCTTGCTGAGTTTTCAAAAGAAAGGTCAAAAAGTATTTTCTGTTAAATTAAACCTGAGTTTCTGAACGTGCCATGAACATCTTACTGAAGCAATTGCATGTTTTTTGGGATTAACTCAATGCTCATGCTACAGAACAGACAATTATAATAAGTAGTCCACAACTGAAATTCGAAGTGCTATTTGCTAATATTAAGTAAACCTTGCATGTTTGTTAGCAGCTTCAGAACTCATTCTTAAAACTTCCTTGAGTTCTGAACTTTGGTCTTAATCCAGCAGACATGTTTGCACAGCGTTAAGCCTGAGATAAGCCACATTGCTTTCAATGAGAGAACACTTGTATCTGAAATTCCTGTCACTCCTGAATTCGTTATCTGGTTTTAGCTCTTACTCATTAGATTGCACTCTAATGCTTCTGCTTGGAAGATTGGTACTCTTTGGTAGATATTGTCAATAAGGATGATTTAAAGATCTGATGGCATTTGAAGTTTTGCTTGGGAAAATTTCAGTAAGTTTAAATAGTCCTGCTGTAGCTGCAGCATGCCACCAGTAGTAGCAGTAGCCTCAGCATGCACATGCAATTTTATGTGCCAGAGAATCCGTGTGTTGTGGCTGGTGTTGGTGCCATAGCTATTTCCATGAATTTTCCCATGAAGGTGTGAATACTTCAGAGGAGAAGTAGGGGTGATATTACTCTTTGTGATTGCTTTTTGAGGATTTCAGGCTTGGGGTGTTTGTTAGTTTTATGTGCCTAATGCCTTCATAGAAATCCTTTTCTGAAGATAGGGCTTGAATATGAGGCAGGCTTCCTTAGGTGAGCTCTTAACTTTCTAGCAGGAATGAGGCAATGTGTTTGTGTCTCCTGCATGCTGGAATAGACTTGCTTGGAGTTACCTGAAGCCTGACACCACCTGGCTTCAAACTGACAGTCCTCTCCTGCCTTTCCAAGGCTCCCAGGCCAGCTAAAGTAAAACAAACCAGCCTTAGATTTCATTTTATCAGCTGCAGTCCATTCAGAGAGTTAGAAAACTGTACAGTGAACCATATTTCCACTTAAATACTTTTGATTTTAGTGTAGCAACATTAATAATAAAATGCAGTAATTTTAGAAATTAACTTCCTTATATTCTGAAGTTGTTAAGAATAATGCATAAAGCACAGTGAGGCATATAGATAAGTGAAGTAATATAGTTTAAGATGCTGCATTTCCAGAAGTCATGTTAATTTCATAGGAAATTTAATATGGGAATAACTCACTGTGAAGACAAAAAGAACTTAGAAAATATTACTTCAAAAAGTTTTATGGTAATTTGTGAAGGCTGCAAAGAGATTCCATGCTCTGATGATCATAATTCAGAAATGTAAATAACAGACCATTTATTTTTCTCATTGACTATTAAATGTAGTCTCTGGAGTTATAAAACAGGAGTCAGAACCTCTGGGTGGCTACTTAATTTTTAAATATGTTGATAGAGTTAGCAGAATAAGAAGAGGCCTGAAAGCTTGTGTATCTCTGCTTTTTATGTTGTAGAATTAAAAGCAGATCTAGTTGTTTTTTCTTTTTTTCCTTTAAGTTAAACAAATCAAAGTGATATTCATTTAAATGGACAGAATTGAATTCTAATGCTTGAAAGAGTTCAGTTTATTGACATCTTTTGTAGAAGTTATTTTAAATTGTAGGATGGATGGCTGATGCAAGATTTAAGAAAAATAATAAAATCCACGTAATAAAATCAAGGTCTCAAGATCAGGTGAAGAATGCAATGCTAGGGGCTGTGCTTTTGATTTTACTGATTTGATTAATATGAAAGAGGATAATTGTTCACCAAATGAATAAATCCTTACGGTGGAAAAAAGTTGTTTGGTGTTTGTTTGTTTGTTTTTTGTTTGTTTGGCTTTTTTTGCATATGTGAAGATAACAAAACCTCATAATGCTGTGATTTATCCAAGTAGCTTAGCAATGCTGTGTACAAACCACTTGTTTTGATCCCCTTTTAGTTTTAGACTCTCCCAAAAGCAAACCAAACAAAACTCCCAGGATAAGTCTGTGGTATTCTTGTGTGAAGAACAACCTGCCAGAGCAATGGAAATGTGAAAATAAAAGTAAGATAGTGATAAGATGTGTTAGAAGCTTGAGAGTAAGAGAACTCAAGAGACGTTCCAGCAGTAGGTGTTCTTGTTTTACGGGTGGGAAGGTGAGAGCAGTTTGTGATGTGCATGCAGCAGGATGTGATACAGAGGGATTAAACCAGAGGTGTGTTACGACCTCCTCACTGTTTCTGTGCTCTTGCCCCTGGCTAATTTTTGGACTGGGTATGGCAGAATATTGAGGATCTTCAGCAGTGGTTACTGATTGAGGCATTCATCAGCATCACTTTTAGGATAGTAGAATGAAATTCCTTTTTAGCTGAGACAAGCAAAAACTTTAAAAAATGTAATAATTTGTGTAGATCCAAAAGGAACAATGTTGGATATTGTAAACACGAAGTTTTAAAAATTTAAAAGAGTAATTAAAGATTAATAAAGGTTCTTAAAACACTTTTATAAGAATAATTCATATAGTAATTCTGTTATAAGAACTGTTGCATGTCTGGGTCTTGAGAAGAATTCAAATATTATTGCTTCAGTATGAACTGTATAGTTCATTAAAGAGAAGCAGTATTCTCATGGGGGGGTTTTGCTTTCAAGGTTTGTGGCTCAGAGCAGTGTTCTGTGTGTGGATATTGGGGTGGTTCCTGCTATTCCTTCAGTGTGAGTGCAGGCAGAAGGCTGGCTCAGGGACTGCTGGCACAGCAGGGTCCCCTGGGACAGTGCAGAGTGTGGCCTGGTGCCTTGGCTCCAGAGCTGTTCATTCAGCTACACTGAAGGCCTGAATGGCTGAAATGCTGTGGAGGCAAGATTTTGAGCATCATGACAATTTTTCTAATCAACCTGTAATTATGCTTTTAGCCTGATCTAATCACCCTGCAGTTTATAAGATGTCCTGTTTATAATTCAGATTTACTCAGGGCAAAACTGGGGAAGCACATCCAGAGCTAAACTGAATTATAAGGAGGAACTTTAAAAAGTGCAGTCTTATTTAAATCAATAGAATGTAATGCTGAGGTGATAGTGAGATAAGACATGTCCAACACCTTCCAAGTATCTTCCTACGTATTTTTTTCCAAGACCAAACTCCACTTTGCAAGTCAGACAAATTATTGGGAGGATGAAGATCGCTTCTATGATCGTGGGTCATGAAGACATTTCCACAGAAGATTTGCTGCAAAGTGATCACTGTTATTTGTACCATGAAGCTAGTAAAAGAGAGAAATGATGAAATTATTTGGGTAATTTTTAATGATGTTGCCTTGAAAAGTTGGAATAGAACCTGCAATCATAAAATGCAGCATTAAGCTTAGTTTTGAAACAGTTTTTCATTTGGGCTGACTTTTAATAGAAAGATTTATATGTGAAATGAATTGAAAATTTCAGTTCAGTTGCTCCCATGTAAGCATTCCCAGTGTGCTTTCTGCCTCCCATTACAATTGACATACTTTTTGGCAGCCTGACAGAAACACAGCTTACTAGACAATGAACCTGAACTAGATTTCTTAATTTTTCTAACCAGTGATAAAATGGAATGGTTATGGAAATAATAAGCTGTCAACAGTGAAGGAAACCACAGCTCTCAGCATTGCAGCTCTGTGGAAGCGATGGACTGCTGTGCATTCTGTAAAACTGGTTACTTTAAACTTAAAGCAGGGATTCTCCTTTCACATTAGTGCTGCTTTTAGTTGACACCACTGTCCCTACAGTTTATATAGTATTTGTATTCAATTGTGCAAAGCTTCACTAAAACTGGGTCACTAGTTTTTATGACTGCAGTTCTTAAAAAGTAAAAGCAAAAGAGCTTTACTGCAGAATGTACTGCACCCTGTGAGAGTGAGAGAGCAACTAAAGTGCCATAAAAAGTCCCTTTAAATATGAAATTGTTTGAACCTGGCAAATCTTTGTAGAACTCTGACCCACACATATTGTTTTTAAAAATGAAATCTTCGGAATTAACTTGTCATTAGAGGGTGATATGAGCAGAAGAGAAAGGTGAAGCTAGAGCAGAACCTCTTTTTAGGAATAAGGAATTAATGAACAAAAATTGACTTAACTCTAAGCAGAGAATTTCTGGGGATCATTAAATTTCCCAGAAGGCAAAGTCAATTTGCCTTTGGCTTCTGCCTTAATGTAGCAGTGACAAGTAGTAGTTTTGCAGACAGATTGTCCTCTAGAGGATCTTGATTCTTAATTGTATAAAAGTTCTAATTGTTCCATTTTTAGCTGCTAACTTAAATAAGTTGTGCATATAACTTAATTGTGATATGAACATCCTGGATGAATCTAAATGAAGCAAATAAATCTCAGAAGTGTTACTTAAAAAGAAAGAATTAAGGACATGCTAAGAAAGCAAGAGATTGTTTCACTTGCTAAAATATAGTTGTTTTTAAAAATCATACTGTTACTGCAATGTTTGCAAGTTCCCTTACTGTACTGTGCTTTCCCTCCTGAGATGGCATCAACAGTCACTTAACAAGGCTTCAGTGAACATTACACAATGTTTAACAAAACAATGCTCTTCAGTATTGAAAATGATGCCCAAGTAGGGTGTTCAGATGCATCAGGTGGCTGGTCAGAGCCTCTGGTAGCACAAGCCCAGGTATAGAAGGTTGGAAAGTGATATGAAAGCTGAGGCCCAGGGAGATGTCATGATTTCAAGCCTGTATTCCCCTCATCACATCCACTCTTGTGTGAGTCTCTGTGGAAAGCTGGTTTCAGGGAGGTGGCCTGGCTCTTACATGTGCCTCAAAATTGATGTTCTGATGTAGAAGCTTTCAAAGACTCAAAGCAGAGATGTCTGAAGTTTTTCTGACACTTGCTTATGATGACAGTAATCTTATTGAAAGAAAAAGGGCACTAATAAGTTTTGTTATTAATTGTAGAATGTACATTTAGCTTGAAAGGATATTGGAGATGCTTTCTTGCAATGTGTCCTGTGTAACTGCTTCTCAGTAGAGCAGGCATACTAAATTCCATCAGTTTGGTTGAAACTGTTCAGTCAACAGCTTAAATATGGAGGGTAACTTAAAGCAGCAGTGTTGAATGAGGAATAATTGACAGCTAATTGGACATGCCTTAAATTGAATAGAATTTCCAAAATTACTACAAATAGAAATATTGATGAAGTAACCACCACTGAGAGAAATGGTCTCCCTGTTGCTATTCCAGGAAGAAAACACTAACTTTGAGTAAAAATAATAATTAAAACTAGTAGAAAAAACGTTTGCAATATGCTCCTTTTAACAGGAATATATATATTGTATATAAAACTGTATTTTATAATTTGGTCTGTGCTTTGGGGATGTTGATACTTCTTGACACATTGTTAATATTATAAAATATACAGTGCCTGATGATTCTTTGCGTTCTGATTGGATTATAACTCTGCTAGACATTATCTGCAAATAGTGAATTCTTTTGGGCAATCGTAATAAGTTTCAAACATGCATTAGTTAACACTGCATTTACTAGGCAAGAAGAAAGAGCAAAACTTAATTGGAGTATTAGACTACTGTTTCAGCATGGAAAATTTCTCCTTTTACTGTAGTTACTGATTTCTAATTGAAAAAGATACACTTCCAAATAGTAAAGCAACACAAAATGTTATGTGTCCTGGATAAACTTGGGATACCTTTAGTGTAGCTAGAGCAGATTTGTAATGTATATGAATAGCCCTTGTGCAAAAATGTTCTTGAAGTGGTTTCAGTGGATTAATTGAACACTGCTTAGGAAGTCTACACAACTAAGTAATTAAGGCCAGTGGTCTGTAGCAGTGAGTTCATTCTATTGGGAACACAATTCTAATATCACCATGGCTTTTCAGAACAAAGAATCATGGCCAAGTGTTTAGCACGTGCCAACATTTTATTCCTAGGGGGAAAAAAAAGGAAAATGCTAATGCAGATTCTATTGCTTTAATGACTAAGTCTAGCAGACTTTTTATTAAAAGTGCATATTACAGGCCCAGACTCTTTAATATGATGGACTGAACCAATTAGGCAGGGAAAGTCACAAATGCAGTGTTTAGTTTAAAAAGCAAACATCACCACCCTTGGCATCCCCCTCCCCCCAAACCAGCAGCCACCAAGCTCTCTGTTCCCCGGGTTCCTTCTTGAGCTGTGGATGTGACTGAAAGCTGACTCCCAGCCCTGGATGCAGGGAGCTGCTCAGAGGAACTTTACATTCATCACTTAATAGAAATAAATGTTGCTTTATTTGTGGACACCCAATTTCCCTCCTTTGCAGTGCTTCAACAACTGTTCTTTTGTTTTAAATAGTTACAGACATCCCCTCTGGATGGCAGAACAAGGCAAAACAATTACTAGTTGTGGATTCACAAAATTGAACATCTTAAGATAGCAATGCATTGCTCACTAAGGTGTCTCCACAGTCCAGCTGAGCTGACAGGCTCTGTTAAGCTCTGCTCCATTGATTTATTTACAGGCTTTTGAGATGATTCTCTTGGTTGCTCTGGACTTTGCTAATAACCCTGCTGAAATAAATTATTTTGGAGCTGTTTTTCTGTAACTCTGAGATTCCGGCAGTGATCTGAGCAATTGAAAAGAAAGGTGTGTTTAATTTTATTAAACAATAAACTGGTACCTCAGTTTTCAGGTTCATTTAGAGTTGCAAAACTATAGCAACTTTTTTGATTAAAATTCCAAGTGTCATGGTTGTGATAGAGAAGAAGCATTAAAGAGATAAATGCAAAAAGTACTGGTTAAGGAAGGTGACCCTGACTTTACTCCTTTCAAACTAGGGAAATGTGCTGCTGTGCATTAACTGTGTGTAGACACTTATCATGGATCCGTTACAACAGATCACCACTTTTTTTCTAAGGACTTCAGCTCTTGAGTATTTGGAGTTTAGACAGATGAAACTGTTATTTCTCACAAATGAATCAGATGCTTGACAGTCAGTTAAAACTTAATTTATGTGCAGGATATAGAGAGTGAATATGGCAGAATTCCAGATTTTTCTGTTAACTTATTCTGTGACTCCTGATGAGCATCTCAGCCCCGAAAAGCGATGGATTGCTGATGCAGACATAAGATAAACTCATCATTTTATGGGAGCTTCAATAAACTACCCTAGAGCATAATACACAGCAAAGCAAAAAAATTACTTGCTTTAAGGAATTTTCTGGTAGCCTTAGGGAGGGTATTAATAGAACTTCTCAAGCTTAACCTTGTTATAAGCCTGTAATGCGATCATTGTTTGTTCTTAAAAGTCAGGAATTTTAAGAAGATTAATATGAAGACTAGCAGAGCTCAGCCTGAATCAGGTTTTATGGTGTTGTCAGTGTCTAGATAATACTTAGGTAAAAGTCACTTGTTTTGGTAAAATGTACATTAAACCTCAGCAGTGGTTTTAGTCAAATATTTGTCCTTAACTTATGTAAAAAAACCCTCAACAGAGTAAAGCTGTCTAAATTCTTTTGAGATCTTTAATAAAGGTTTACAGCAAACATGCTTTCTGTTCACTGTGGTGGTTTGTGTTTTATTTTTTTTGAAAATCACAAATAACAAGTCTGTTTGATCTGGGCTGTGTTTGTACAGTGTTCCCCCCTCTGCAGGGTTTTTTGTTAGTTTTTAGAGTGGCAAGGTGGTCTCAGGGTGAAGAGGACTGTGAAATGCAGAGGCTAGCAGACAGCACTGGGAGAAGGGAACAGTGCAGCAGGATGCCGTGGGCTCTTGTGCAGAAACTGACTGCATGTGTTGAAGAAAAGGATGTATTTTACTGAGGCACTTAACTTGTGCACTCGCAGTGCACAGGACTTGCAAAGAGTCATAACAATAGGAACTGAAATTAAAAGAATTGTACCAGGGAAAAATAATACTCTTTAGATCTTGAATATAAATGTAGCTTACAAAGGAGAAGTGATGATGGATTATTGAGTGATGTTGTTGTGTCAATTTTATTTTTTTTTTTTACCCCCAATTCTGATGCTGGGGAAGAGCCAGATGAACCACTGGGGTGCTTTTTGAGAAGTATGCAGTTAGAAGTGGTGAATCTTTTCTGCACAGGGAAGTTCTGCCAGGGCTTGCTTGCTGCAGCATTTTGTTGGTTCTTACAATGTGAACCCAGACAGAGTGAGAAGGCTTTAGCAAATAAAGGATTGCTTTTGGTGGTGTCCCTCAAAGAACTTTTCTTCTTATGATCATGTGTGTGTCTTCCCTTGTTTTTCCTGTGTGTCTTCTGCTGGGTCCCATTAAGTTTTGCTGTAGAGCAGGTCCACACAGATATTTGTTATTACTTCAAGTAACATGTGTTTGTTTTTCTCTGCTAACAGATAAGAAGCAAAAACCAAAACCCAGCTATCTGAGGGTATCAGATATGACATGGAATAAATATTAACATTTTAATCAAAATATTTTGTTGTAACACTTCTAATGCTAAGGAGAGACACATAGTTCAAAAAGCACATGTTCATTTTTTCCCTAGTACCTTCAGCTCTGAATGGTGGGTGACAGGCAGTTGCTTAGCTAACACATGTAGGTAGAATCCTGCAAGTAAAGAAGGCTCTGTAGGTGTCTTTCTAGAGCTCATGGGAAAAAAACAAAACAAAAAAACCCCAAAACTGAGATGATAAAGTATGGAAGGACTTGTTTCACACTGCAGGGTGAGAGCATCTTGAGGTAGGCTCAGTTCTTTCAGAAACTAAATATAGAAGATCAAAAAGAAAGTTGTATTTGTGTTTGCAGTACTGATGACTGTGGAAAATGAAATATAATCTGAGAGCTTTATTTTGTGAAGATTTTTACAGGTGAATGTGTGAAACTGGGTGAACTGGGATACAAAGATATTGAGGGAAAATTTTGTGTAATCGGCTTAGGAGTACATGGTCAGAGATGAGAATTTTTTGAATCGTAGATTTCAGTTTCCTTCCTGTTCTGGCTTTGTTCCAAAGGGAGCTAAGTGTAGTGTGAGGTCAGGTTTCCCAGCTTCCCTGTCCTGTGACTGAGAACAGCACCATCGGCAGTATCGAATTCTAGAAGCCAGCAGTTTTGGGTATAAAAGCAGATTATGTTTTCAGTAGGTCTTTAGTTTTTCTCAGTTTTGCTTGGACTGGTGGTGCAAAATAGGTTGTTGTCATCTGTGCTAAGACTTTCTAAAATGTGAGATGAAGATGAACTGGTCACATGTAGGTGCTCGTGGGATCTCTCTGGTACACTGGAGTATTTCAGTGTTACTTCCTGTAGCTCTTAGGGCCATTCTTTACAGGCAGGAGTCTTGTGATGGCCAAGTTGCTGTTGTTTAGCTCAGTCTGTATTGATAAAGGCACTGTCTTCTCGGATATTGAAGAATTCTCATCCAGGAATTTGATGTAAGCTTGAAAGTGGAGCCAAATTCAGTGGTGTCAGCTCATTCTCAGAATTTGTGAAGATTAGTATTTCTTTCACGTGGCTTAGCAGAACTGTTTTTCTTATAGACACAGCATCTGAGAAGCATGAGAACAGTCCAAATTGTAAGGATGCTAGAAAAGAGAGCCAAATAGGTACTAAAAATCTAATTTTAAGTGCATTCTTCTTAATGTTTGATGTATCATTTTAGCACAGTGGTCAGACATTGTATAATCTGTGATCAAAACTTTTCCACAAATGCGGTTAGAGATGATACTTGGTATTGTAATGTATAAGGATGTTACTCTGGTTGTGAGTAAATATGCTGTACATCTGAGGTGGTCTATGTGAAATTCAAAATACTGCTGGAGATTTTCCTATTTTTTGGAAGTACTGAACTTCCTAGATAAAACTGACAGCATGTTAACGTCTGATGTTATTTCATGACTGTTCAGCAAAGTATTGCACACAGGAAAAGGGGAAGAACATTGGAATGATGATGGAGTAATGGAGAATCCTAAAGAAACTGTGGTTATAAGATGCTATAGAAACTCTTTTTGGCAATCTAAAAGGATCACAAATATTGCCGTGAAAGATGTTTAAAAAGGTTCTTCTTTCTAATAGTTACGTTTCTTCTATTTTTGTTAAGTTTTAATAGCAGTTATGAAACAGGAAACCTCACAAAGATTTGCTCAAAAATGCAGGGTCTGCTCTTTTTGAATTGAAGTTTTGCATATCAATAAATAAAGAAAATTTATTTTGTTTATTTGCTGAGGCTCTTGTATTTTTTTGATGCGTAGTTGGCAAAGCCCAGTTACCTGCCATGTGTCCTACTGAAATTTAGCAGAGTTCTATTCTTTTTTTTTTCTGAGCTAATCTTAATTCGTATTTTACCCTGATCTTGTATTTGAGTTCTGGATTTGTAATGGATATGGTTTTCCCTATGTCAGAAAATTTGATACAAGTACACAGTGTGATGACTTGTTGAAGAACCTTTAACGTGAGAACTCAAATTGTTGAATTTATGCTGTTAATTAAAGAAGCATCAACATAAATTGAGGAAACATGTTGACAGAGTGTATTTTATAAATATTCTTATTTACATGTTCAAGTATTGCATGTTTTTCACTCCGAAGAGTCAAAATTATAGTACTTTAGATGAGGCACAAAGTTTGTAAAATTATTCAGCTATAAAAGTCAATCCTTTTTTCACAGAGGGAAGGGAATTATGACTTGGTGTTTTCCTTGCTAATGTTTTGTCCCAATGCAAATGAGTATGTAGCCTCTTGTTTAGCAATATTGAGGAGCTATCCATGGGAGTTGGCTGTCCTCCCTTGTGAGTGGCCCCCGTGTAGGACCAGCAGGAATCTCTTCCTGCTGTTGCAGGCTGCAGCTGCTTTGAGAGGTGTCTGCTGAGCTGTGGGACAGAGCCTGTGGCTGGCTACAGGTGGTTGCTGCTTCTCTTTGTTTCCATATGGTTGGGGTTTCTGGGGAAGAACTGAAGCCTCTTTTCAGGTGATAGCCTGTAGCTATACACGTGAAACAGTACCAGCAAGAGGTATTTTAGGTCAAAAAGTTGCTATTCCACAGCCCTTTTATTTAATCTGTTGACGGTGCACTCCCTTCCACTAAATGAACTACATAGCTGAGAAGAGAATGGTCACAATGGAGAATAGAGACACATGCACAAAAGTGGTTAAATCGTTTGCCTTTAAGAATGGTCACTACTGTACCCATTAAAAACTAGTATATGACAGGCAGTGTTATTCCACATCAGTGTGTGTGATTGAGATTCCTTGGGTTTTTGGTTGCGTTTTCTTACATGTCCCAGTGATTTCCACTGTACAGAGCTAGATGGAGCTATAAGATCTTCTGTCAATAGGTACAGTGCTAGGGACTCTTCCAAGTTCTCAAGTTTCTGTGTTAGCTTTTGGGCTGCCTTTGTCTGTTGAAGGGTTAGGAAGAGTGAGCACATGTAACCCATAAATGCTAGGTAAGGGAAGCAGCACTGTTTAACCAAGGCCTGGTATGTAAGTGTACTGTGGCTGCAGCCAACTGTTGTCTTACTTGAAAGGCACAAATTTCATTTAAAATTTGCTCCTCTGGGCCATCAAGGTGCTATTAAAATTGTCAGCTGAGGTATCATGAAGACACTACGTAAGGTGTCTGATACTGGAAAGGATTGTAAATGTGATGAACCTAGGGAATCTGTTGAAGATTGTGTAATCATAGAGGGCTCAGTGTAGCTTACAAGATTGAGTTCTGCACAAATACAGGGATGTGATAGCTAGTTGCCAATTTTTAATAGTGCCTGAGTATTTTAACTTGCGTTTTCCCCATTATTTTCTCCTCTTGTCATAACTGTGCTTTGTGCTGCCAGTGCATGACAGATAGGAAAAGAATATGAGGTGCTAAATTTTTTATTTATTGTTGAAGTAAGAATCCTGTGTATTGGTAAGATGGTTTAATAAAGGTCACCTTTGAAGTAGTTAATTGCAATAAATTACTGTGTTGGATACTCTAGCAGGATTGCTCAGGTCCTTAGCTGTTAACATATGCAGATAATCACGATGGTGAGCACCACAATTTTTAAGTTTTCAAACACCACTGGAATCAATTAGGTATTTTATTAACTGCTTAAACTCTTAAAAATATTCTCATTTTATTTATTTTAATTTTTTCTTCCTATCTGGCTGTCATTTTGACTTTGCTGGGGACAGGCATGGGGACTACATAGGAATAGAAAAATACTTTCTGCATTTCAAATTTATGAGGTCTGAATATTGCAAAAGATGCTATCTTGACAGGCCCAAGGGCTGAATTTCTATCTGTAGAAAACAGGCAGTGCTCCAGGGAATGGTAGTGCAGTTATATCTTTGTCAGGTGGTGCTTATCACCTCTGAAGTGACCACCTTGAATGAGGTGGCTCAGTCTCCAGTCTTCAATAGGTCTGCTGGCAGAGAACTGTCAGCATTGGCATCTTTGAGTTTATGCTCATCTGGAGTATGAAATGGTCAGTTTCTTTCTCAGGAAGATAGGAATTACTTCTCTGGATTACCGGTTCTTGTTCCTGTATTTTGTAATTTTTGCATAGATTTCACAAGAGTACAGTTTCTAATGATTTTTTCCCTGACACTGCTGCACTGTGGCAACATACTGCTCTTATTTTACAGGCATGAAATGCTGTTGAGGAAGTGAGACTTGGAGTTGCATAGGACATTGTGTCACAGGACACTGAACAAAAGTCAGGACTCTGGGATCATTTTTATATCCTGATCCTAATTAAGCAATTCTTTCTCTCCAGATTTGGATTAAGGTATTTGAAATAATTTTGTAAATAGTGCTCAATTTATGTCATAATGTACATAGTATTCATTACATTTTTTCATTCTTCAATGGAACCACGTTTCCTTTCATCTTTACATATTTCATATTCCACTTTGAAGTTAGGCTGTTAGATTTTTTAAAGTATTTATAATAATGGATGGACTATAAAATTATTCAACTTCTAAGAAATTCGATAAACTTCTGCAGCATTGTATTAAAAATTAAAGTACTATATGTTATTCATAATTGCTGTATATGGGTTGAGTACTGTATGCAAATATTACAACACAGAGCATCTTTAGTGTATGTTTCTTTTGTTTGATTTAGATCAGAGCTCTGCTGCAATTTTTTTACATAGGAGAAGTTTCAGCTAATCTCATGTTGTCTCTTGTGTGAGTAAAAGCCATTCAAGAAGGTCAGCTGTAAATTTCAACATGGTAGTATCTACAAGTGTGTTTCAAATAGCTTCATCCTCACACAAATAAAACGTGAATTTTCTTTTACAGATGAGATTTTTAGTTGGTGTGTTGTAGCTCTGCTGGCTGACCAAGTATGTGAGTAAGAACAAGGGCAGCAGGGTACTTTGTCAATATATTTGTCTTGAATTGTAGAGAGAGGCTGAGACCTCTGAAATGGATGGACACCATCTGCTGTTTAAAGTTCATGTCTGCTCCAAAATGTACTTACAGTGTTATCTTATTGGAGCAAGTGTTTGCATCCATGGGAGAATGAGTCTTTTTCTATTTGCCTGTGTTAGAAGCCTAGTAAATTATGTACTCTGAAAGGGTTGCTGGAACAACCCTTTTGTCACTTTAGGCAGAGATCTTAACCTTAGCTTTTAAAATGTGATGTATAAAGTAGATGATGTGGATTCCCTCATAGGCTTGTAACAAAGATAGCTAAAGCTTTTTTTTCTTTCATATTCTGAGGTATGCAACTTTGTGCATGCGCTCATGATCACCTTTCACGTACTCAGGAAAGTGCATCATCCTTAGTAAGACTGGTCAAGCCCTTTGAACATGGCCAGCTGAATTGAACTGCCAGAGTCCCTTTTTAAGCACCTTCTCTTGGGTTGTGAGCCAAGTACAGCACAAAGCTACTTCTGGGGCGGTAGCAACTGTGTATGAGATAAGGAAGGCCCAGCTGCTGCTCTGTTTTCTACAATCAGAATCTGGGCAGGTGTGTGGTGTGGCCACAAAATAAAAAGTGAGAGGCAATGAAGCTGCATTTCCTTATATCTTTAGCAATATCCTAAATGGCATTTTACTGAGAAAAGGAGGAACATTAGGTCTGGCATTTTATACATTTGTGCCTATTCTGTCTGGTATCCTGAAGCTTGGTTTTTTGCAAGCTCTCTTCATACTGGAGCAAAATTTATGATACAATGTCAGATAGCTTTCCAAGATGCTTAGAGGAGCACAGCTGGTCATTGCATTGTCTGAAAAAGCAGGAAGATTGAGATGCTGGTAGAGACTTCTGGATAGGGTGGTGTGTTAAGTGGGCAGTGGGTCTTTTAATGTCTATTGATGAAGGAAATTCATTGTATCATTTTTACAAGATACTTAAGCTTGTTTTTCTTTAAATACAAAGGCTAGAAAAGAAGGAAATTGGAATTTGTTCATCGGCTATTTGTTTCCATTGTGGAAGAGAAATAATAGAGAACAGATAAAAATGGATAATCAGCAAAGTGATTTACTGTTGCATGAGTACTCCTAGATTAATGTAGTGATAATGTGCTGTCTAGAGCTGGGAAGATGCTCAGAAGAAGAGTTAATGATACTTTATTAATAGTTAGCTTTTATTTTGTGTACTCCTACTGTCAAGCTTCATTGTTACTGTGATTATTTGTGCTGTTTGTTTCTTTTTGAGATGAAGAAATCTGCTAATGTCTTTCAAATTCATGTGTGAGTCTACATGTACATCTGTGTCCTGCAAATTCTCTGTTTTAACTTTCATCCTTAGAAAATGTACTGTCACCTACTCTTGAAGTTTTCTGTTTTCAGCCATTAATCCCTCCCTTGGCTATGAGATTGATGGGCCTTCAAATGGTATTATGGAAAGAAGAAAGCAGTGTCTTCATTTGCTTTGCAAATTTGCTGTTTGGTGGGATGTAACCTCGTTACTGGAAGCATTTCTCCAGACTGCAAAAAGTAACAAACTTCCTTTAAGTCAAAGCTGAAACTTTAATCTCCTAAAATGTGTCCCACAGCTGCAGTTTGGAGATAAGATCAATTATGGTGAGATATGTGCTAATGTGCTTTGGGAGCTGGCAACTCTTTGAGTGAAAGACTCTGTTCTGTCTCTTATGGTAGATTTCAGTGAGAGGGAGGAACTGGGTGGGAATCTAAAAAAACTTCCTATATTTGGTGAAATATCCTAAAAGGGAAATAAAAACTATTCAATAACATGTAGGTTTTACAATTTTGAACATTGTCCCATGTGATTATTAGATTCTAGTTTCCAATATATGAATGTTAGCAGTGTTAGATCCCATTTTTAGTGACTCTGCATATAGCTCAAATGCATACAAAAATACTCTGTGGTTTTGTAGCTTGCTTAAATACATTTTTCTAAGGGCATTCAGGAGACGTGAGTGAGCAGAGATCTGTGGGAATGGATCAACCAAGTAGCTTTAGGTAAGGAAACAGGTTTCTCCCTGCGGGATGTGTCTCGCACTGCAGAAGGAAGGATTACTGGCTTGTCACAAGGCTAAAAAGACCATCTGGTAGGTATCCAGGTATGCCAGTTGGTTGTCATTGATGAAATCCTGATAGGATTACAATGCACTTCTGATGATCTGTGGGTCTGTGTTGAAGAGTATCCCCTACTAATTTTTAAAAGATGGAAGATGAGAAACCTGGCTAGAGGCTTCTGTGCATCGTGAGGCTCGGGATCCTGAGCTCTGGAGCGTGGCTGTCGTGCGCTTCTTGGTTGCCAGTACCAGAGGAGTTGGAGAAGGATCTCTGCCAGCCCTGTACAAAGGCCAGGCACAGTGCATGTTTAATTGGACACATACTGATGTGAGCTGGGATTTTGGTTTGCAGAGGGAGTGAGAAGTCTGTCTGCTTGCAACAGTCAGTTAAACTGCACAGTGTTTTCTTTGCCTTAATAGGAAAAGATGTGGTGATTGTGTAATTATTTGGATGCATTTCACTTCTTATGTGGAGTAGAAAATCCCATCTGGAAAGAAATTCTTCTTTATGTAGAAAGGAAGGGTGTGGGCTATTAGGTCCCTTTACCAAACTGCTGCCTTTTCTATATCATTTCCAGCTGAGACTTTTTTCCTTTTCTGATAGCCCGTGTTCTGCTTTATGACAGGTCATTCGGAATGGTGTAAAAATGAAGAGTGCTGTTCTTACAGTAAAGGAGAGACGTGGGGAAGATTTAAAAAATGTTTAATGTAGTTGTAGGACATCAGTGGCGTCGGATCTTCTTTGCTTGTCTTCTTTGACAAGTAGCCTGAGTGTTAGATGCAGTATTTTTGGAAGACAGCAAAATGCATGTTTTACAACCAATGAGGTAAAACTCATCATTATTTCTCAGAAACTTACAGCTGTTATGTAGTTGCACAGCAATTATTTTCCCATGGGCAAGTTATCTTTTAAAATAAATAAATAAATTTGCATAACTCTATAGGGAATAAGATAACTGATGTAATAATTACTTAGGAGCAGAGCCAGCATCCTGCAATTACTTTAAAGCACATGTGCTGCAATGTCTCTCTATATTGATATGCTTCTTGTGACATCCTCCTTCTGACACATTCAATTAATGTTTTATTATCATCTTCCTTAAAAAAATAGCCAGTGACTGAGCTAGAAGCAGAATAGTCTGTTCACTTACTTAACAAGAATGGTTAAGTGATTTTTTTCAACCCCACTTGTAAGTATCTCTGCTGCATGAGTTGACCTCATATCGCTGCAGGTTATTGATTATACTTAGGCCTGTGGTTGGCTGAGAACAAACAGGTTGCAGCATTTCCTTCAGTGCAGAAAGCTCATGATGAGATGGATGTGGTATTGATTAGATTTTCAGATTTTTTGAGTATCATTATCTTCATTCTCTGTGCAGCACATGTGGCAACTACCACTCCAGATCAGGGGTGTTTCTTGTCTTCCCTTTGAACCCGTTTTGTTTAAAGTACTCCAAACAGGTGACAGTGCATAATATTTCGATAGATACTTTATTTCCATGTGTATAACATCACTTCTTATTATCTGCTTTAAAGATGCCATTTTCTTCACTTCTACATTTTTATATTTATTTTAGTCCCTTTGAAAGAGCTGTATATCAGAAAGGAGAAAGATGATGAAGCTGTAAAACTATGATGAAACAGTTTCCACCAGATTTAGAGCTATTGTGTCTACAAAAAATTACCTTCTTTCCCAAAACACCTCTGCAGGGGGGATCGTGAGCAGTCAGTGCACTCCGGAGACTGCTCTGGCTGTTGGGATCCATAACCAGTGGCACACTGGGAAATGGTCAGACTCCTGGAAACTGCAGTGGCCTGAAGCAAGGCACAGATGTGAAACTGCAGCCAGATGTTTGTGTGCGTCAGCCTGTGCATGGCCACAGCCAGGAATGAGTCCGTGTGCCGTGCACATGGGCCTGTGTGAGTGTGCTCAGAAGGGGACCTGGCTGGGAAGGTGCCACGCACAGCATGTTTAGCAAAGGTGTTCATATGTCTGTATAGGAGGTGCTCACCTCAGCTTGCTGCTGAAAACTTTTTTCAGCTTGTTCAATGAGTGGAGTTTACAATGAGAGCACTATGACAGTTCTGGTTCCATGTTGTAGTTGTGGTAATTAATATTTAGTGTGGTATCTAGTAATTTTCAGCTTCAGTGCACTTTACAAACATTAATTAATTGTCACTGCACCCCTGTGCAGTAGGTAAATGCTTTCTTCGCTGCTGTTTTTTAGAGCAGCTGGGAACCCTGAGACTTGCAGGCTCACTGGGTCCCACTTGGTGATCTGTACCTTAATATTTCGAAAAGTTCTTTGTTAAATTAGGGTAAGTTGTTATTAATTCTGGGTAAAAACAAAATTGTTGTTAGATTATTATTGCATTAATTTCTGTAGTACTGTATGTTCTATATGCCACAGTTTATGTGAGAAGGTAAGAGATTAAAACTAAATTATTTCAATTTTGTTTTGCTTATTTTTTGGATGCTTTGGTATCCTCAGCTTATGCTGTGGTGTTGGGAGAATTATTTGGAATAAATTATATTTTTCTGTGGCAGTCTTGCCCATGTCTTCTAAGAGTGCGCTTTGCTGTAGCTCCAGCCTTCATTAGTAACGCTGGGTGGATCTGTTCAGAACTGGCTTTGGAAATGTGTTGCCCTCTGCTGTGTCCCGCAGAACGTGAAGGTGCTCAGTGTGGGTGATCCGTACGGATGAAGGAATGTGTGCACTGGATTGGGTTTGTAAGTGCTCTCCCTCCAGCCCCAGCTGATGTGGTTTAATGGGAATAAAGCCATTCATGTGTAGTGTTTCTGCTGTGTAAATCTGGCATGCAGACCACTGTGGCTGTGTTTATAGCTGTTACCTTTGGCTTTCCACTATGCTGGTCTCAAGTAGAATGTTTGACTGAAAACTTTCAGCTGCTACTGCAAAACTTTACCCTGGTAACTGTTTTTACTTAGAGCTGCTGACAAATCAGGAAAGCATTTGAAAAACATTTTGCTTACCGGAACAATTCTGCTGACGTATTTTTCTTCCTATCCTTTTATTACTAGGAAAATTTGCATGAAAACAGGTCTCTGTGTATTAAGAGTTCACAATCCTCAGCTTGACAGTGTAATTAGAGTGGTGTTCAACTTGCACAATGGAGCTAGAAGGAATTTGCTTGATTTTCCTGTGAACCTGAAAGTTTAGGCCCTGTTTAATAATCTTAAACCAAATTTGTGTTAATCCATGTTTTGATGTGTAACTGAGGCAAGATTCAAAATGAGTGTAGTGGACAGAGGAAGGCCTTGTATGCAACAAAGCAAAATAGAAGACTCATGAGAAAGTGCTCCCACTGTCTCCCCCCAGCCTAATGGGAAATGTTAGGCTGTGCCCAGTTCTAGTCCTAATGACTGAACCTAATCATCTCTATGGCCCTAATTATGGTCCTCTGGTAGAGTGAGATATTAGGTGAGGAATAAGCAGCAGGAGTAGATCAGCTCTTGAGCAGCAAATGTCTCATTATTCTCAAGTGATCAGTATTAAAAATAAAGGGGAGGGAAGAGTCAGAAACACACTGCCAAAGTACAATCCAGAGTAGCAGAATTTTAATGCATTTATATTAATTTCTTACTAATTTTTTGTGTGAAGCATGTGGCTCCCTTAGCAGCCCAGAATTTTAATGGTTCCTTCCTCCTCTGCAAGATTTTTGTAGCATGTTTGGCTCTGGAGTTCACAGCAGACCTGAGTCCCTTTTCATTTTAAGAAACAAATACTAAATGGGGTGCAGTTGGCTTTCATTAGCTCTTTACTGAAAGAATTTATGGTTTCAGACATACATATTGTCTTCATCTGAATGGTTTCTCTATATTACTGCTCTTTTGAGGACTGGGAGTGTTCTGGAGAGGTTTTTACTCCTCTGGCCCATGTGGATAGTTTCTGGCTGTAGTTTGTTGACTGCTCCAGCAATTTGGAAGCATTTATGTAAAAAAGTTAAGAACAAAGTCTAGGGGTTTTTTTTATTTTATTTTAAGCTCCTGTCGATGTGTTTCTAAAAAATCAAGGGTAGCTTTTATAATTTCTGAATAATGTTCTGGATTTTCATTGTCATATTTAGCTTAAGCAATAGTAGAACCAAACTGATTTTTTCAGGTTTCATATTTGCTTAGAGGGTTTTTTGGGGAAGATTATTCAGATGGAGTAAGTCAAGTGCTTTGAAATTAGTAATAATACTTTTGTAACAGCACTAACGTATGCTTACAAAAAAAAAGTGTTTTATTTCTTTCAATGGAGTCAAGAACTGAGTACAGTAAACATGTTAGGTATTTATGGCTCTTGCCTATAGATGGTATAGTAGGGCATTTTAGTCCATGTTCTAGAATATCTTTCCTTTCTCCTTTTGCTACATTTTCATTTGAAGAAGCCACTTAAACATACACAGAACAAAAGTCATTCAGCATAGGGTTTGTTCCCTGCATTCCCTGGAACTTGAATGAGATGCTGGCCAGCAACCACTTCTGCTCTTTCCTGTGTGTCCATTGCAGCCCTGTCCTGAATAACCTTCTTATGCAATGGAGTTTGCTGTCAGTTCTGGTCAGGTGGAGGATGTGCTGATCATCAGCTCAGAGAGGACTGAAATGTGAGCCAGCAGTACAGAGCAACCTGTCCTGGCATCTTGGTCAGCAATTCTCTCTGCTTGAAGAGACCAACCTGCCTGTGTAGTAGCTCTGATGGTAGCTCTGTAAGAACAGCACCCATCTATCTTTATGGAAGATGGGGAAGTTATGCAAGTTTTTTGTCTTATGCATGGAATAACCTTTTTCCATGTCATTATGGGCTGGTAGGCTCTTAGTCCTCTGTGACTTGGACTGTTGGGCTGTTCCAAGAGTGCCAGTGGTTAGAATTCATCCCATTCTCATCAGGGAAACAGGATGTCAAAGTCCAGAAAACGTTGAATAAGTGTTGATTTAGTTACAAAGAACTCTTTTTGTTTGAAAGAAAAAAACACAAAAAACCTTTGAAAAGAATAATTTCTTAAAAAATATTATTAATCGGTAATTTCCACACACAGAAGAAAGCAATTCAGCTAGATCAGAGAGCATTCAAAAACAATTATGTATTTACACTCCCTGTTATCTGTATCAGTCCATTTTGGGACCATGGAAAGAAGTTTTTGTAGGCTAGTTTTTCATTCTCTATGTTGAGATGGAGTATGCCTTCAATAGACCTAGAAATGAACTGGAATGCTTTTAACAGCTCTATAATATATAAAGTATGTTTCAGTGATATATACAGTTTATATCTTGGCTTGCTAGCTGTAGATGAGATTAATAGTGCTCTACAAATAATGTTGGTTGCTTCTTGAGATGAAAGAGAATTCAAAAGATAATGATTTCTGAAAGTTAAATTTCTTTGTTTAGGAATACTACAGTAGACAGTGATTAACTGTGAAAAAGTCTTGCTGTAATAAAAATTTGCAAAGCTATAATGTTTATAAAGACATTTTTTATTGCAAGGTTATCTCTATGCCTTTTGAGAAAGTTCTTTAAGGATTGACCAGGCAAATGGCTGTTAGTCAGTGTCCTGCTGTTACCCTAAGGCACTCTTGAGGAGCTCTCACATAGCTTGTTCTAATTGTCTCTCAGAACTGCAGCGAGACCAGCAGTCTCATTTCTCATTCAAGGTTGTTTTTGTTGTACTGTGCTGGATTATATTCTGGTTGGATGGCCCCTAACAAAACTGTGCAGTGCTACTTGTGTAGTGCTTGTGATTTGCTGGCAGCTCTGTGACAGTTGTTTCCTATGGCAGTGGTGCTCATGAGCATAAAAAGAAAAGAGCAGTATTAAAGACCTATATATCAACTTTATCTCCCTGCAGCTCCATTTGTTTGATTAGTATTATGGTGGTGTGACAGGGCAATATATCAGAAGTAATCGATCTGATTAGTGTGGAGATGATATAAACACAGATTGTATTGATGTTTAATAATATGGGCACCCAGATGTTGCATAGGCTGTGGGAAAGGTCTCTATAATGGAAACAGCAAATACAGCAGATTTTTGAGCTAAGTTATTTTTCTCCCAAATTTCACAGAAGTTATGAGGAGTGTGACTTTGCAGTGTTGAAGAGGATGGTCAGATGGGTTGGCATAAATTGTTTTAATTGTTTTTTGAAATACACATCTTTTTCCCCAAGGCAGATCTCTGAATATTGGTTTCACAGGCTGCCTTGAGTCAATTCCAACACTGTCATAAAGATTGCAGTATTATTAGACATGAAAACAAACACTTCTTTCAATTTTGTTTTTGATAAAAAGGCTGCTTACATCTATTATTAAAATCTTGATCTCTGGGTAATTTGACTTGATGGTGAATTATTCCTTTTCTGCAACTTAACTTGGGAAGAGATATAAGTAAGTGCAGTAAAAAGTGTAAAGTGAAAAGGATTTTCCAGTGAATGGCTGGAAGGAAATTACCATGAATGAGGGAGCGGAATACTGTATTGGTTCCACAAGGAAGAAAATACTTAAATCAGATTTCCGCCACTTCAGAAACAATTGTTTGGCTGTATGTTTTGGTGCAGGCTCCTTGATTGCCTAAGGTGTGTCTTAAGGAGAGCTCCAAGGCTCAGCCCTTGTAAGAGGTCGGTTGTTGGAGCTGAGCTGTGATGCCTGCCTTGCCAGGAAGGTGACAGGAACGGAGCTGTGCCCTCTGCACAGGGTGAGTGGCAGGCTGGGCTGTGCCCTCCCAACAGGGTGAGCTGCTGCTGCACTGCTGGGGCTTCCTGGGCACCTGCACGGGCAGTGCTGGTGCCAGCGACACACCCTCCGTGTTGGGTGTGCTGGAAGATGTTCTCCCAAAGCTGAGCCTCTACAGGAGCCACCAAGGATGATTTCTGACATGGCTCATTGTCTGCTGCATGGGGTCCTTTCTGTTTTACTCCTTGTGTCACTAGCAAGCAAATAACCCAAACAACTGATGCAGACTAAAACTTTGCTCTTGAAAGACTAGAGTGAAGATGAGGGGTGGGAGGAAGAAGCAAGTTACAAGTTCTGCAGAACTGCAAACTAGCCCTAGAATGTGCATGAGGTTTTCTAAGTTGATGGTTGTATGGAAGATGAGGAAGAAAGAGAGGGTTAAGTCCAACACACACTTTAAACCTTTGTGAACGCAACATTATTTAAAATTAAATAAGCTTTGTTTTTAATGACTGGTCTTTCTGTGTTCAAGGTCAAGAAGCAGAGCTTCTTGATTGTGACTTTTTCCCTTTTTATAGGCAAAGACGTTGCATGGTGAAGCAAAAGGGGCTGTTACACTTTTCAGGCTATTATTTTCAGACTGAATTTGCTTGTTTAATTTGATCAGTTAAACAGAAAAGCATTCTTCCCTGTCTTCTTGGTATAGTTCAATTACATAAAAAAAATGAAGTACTGTTGGGAATTTTCCATTTTTAATATGAAACATTTTGGATCGGATCACAACCGAATTTGTGCCAGCAGTCTGGTATCAAATTCAATTTGTGAAGAAGAGCAGTTGATTTACCCACCTGCCTTAATATCATGGAATGTATTTCATAAAATATGGAAAAATATGCACTTCTTTGCACCTGTTTACACATGCAGTAGTAACTGCTGATTGTAGGTGTTGCTGGGTATTAATAATATGACAGCATTGAATTTTCAATTTCATAGCAAAAGTATGAAAGGATGTGTATATATACACAAAGAAGTTAATAATTTGTATGAACAAAAAGTGTTTTATTTCTGAAATACAGACCCTGGTGGAAGAGTCTGTTCCTTCAACAGCTGTTTCCTTTCTTTAGTCTCTACAGAAGGAAAAATTCTTTCCAAGATGGTCTGATTAGTCATGTGCCCTTATGGAGTTCCTGATATTGATGTGCTTCAATGATGTATTCCTCAGATACCAACTGCAGTTCTTACATGCTGCTTGAAAACTAGGAAACTTTGAAAAGTGGTTTTTCCAATGTCTTGTATTCACTTCAGTTATATTTATGACAGTTGCCTTTTAAAAATATTGTTCATAGCACATCAAAAGAAAGATTTGAACAGTATTTTGAAAATCTAGATTCTATTTCTGTGGTTTTGGGGGGTTTTTTGTAGGCTGGAATGCAGGTTCAGATTCTAAAACTGTTGTTTGTTTGCATGTAGATTCTCTAATCTCTGAATTCTTCAGTGGTAGTAGTAGCTACTGCAGTGGTTTCCTTGTTTTCTCTGGAAGTCAGATCAGTTCAGATGACAGAACATCACCTGTTGAAGTTTAAAACTCTGTTTAAAGCTGTAGTCAGTGGGGTTCTTTTCAAATTGATCTCTAGTGACCATTTTCAAAGGCTGTGTGATGATCTTGGGTTCTATGATGTCAAAAGCTTGGAGGAGAGTGATATGCATTTGTAATTTGCATCCCAGTTCAGCATTTACTAGGACATTAAATGGTGGTTAAGCACCTTATATCCCAATTCATTTACGGTGCTGTGACCTTTGCACCAGTGTCTTTTTCCCAGGTTTTCCCCTTGAAGAAACTTGTTAAAACCCATGTATGGATTGTTCATGGAAGTAATTACATTAAGTGTGTGTGTATTTTTAAAGTCTTTAAAAATTTTATTTTAAAAGAATGTCATAACATTGCAATTTGCCAAACACTTTAAATAAAGGCATGGTTGCAGTGCAGAAAGGAAAATTGAAACTGAGAAGGACTATTAGAAATGCAAATGTTAAATTCTGTGAAGAAGAAATTATTGTGTTTGGTGATAAATAAAGCTGGACTTTCAGCAATATCATGAACATTTCTTAAAGTGATTCTGTAACTTCCTGCAGTGAAAGTATCTCTTTGCTTTGCTGTAATCATTTTTCAACATCACCACCTTACTTCAGTGTTATAAATCAGAAGAAGAGCCTTGTACTGACCGGTCCATGTAAGAAGGTGCTCAGTGCTGGGTCTTGTCTCCAGACCAAGGGGATTTTGTTGGAGTGCTTGAAGCTGAGCATGTGTTTAGATGCCCTGGCAGTGATAAGTAATACTTGAGTCTGAGTCCAGGTTTTTTCATAGATCTCAGCACGTTGTTGTAAAACTGGGCGTGTGGTGTCTGAGTGCCTTTCCAATTTAGTCATCCTCCTAGCATTTGGCTGAGTGTTAAGACTGCATCCGTCCTTCTTGCATACTTTTTTTTCTGACTAAATGCTAGACTTGTGGTGCTGGAAGTGTGTAATTGTTCAGTGCTTACTTCTTCCTCCTTTCTTTAATTTGAGAATTTGTTTTGACAGCTAAAATTCTGGTGGTTTTCTGGTTGTCTGCTGCAGTACAACCTATGAACAGATGCCAAAGCAGAATGTTTGTGTCCTTTTTTAAATAGTGAAAATTCAATTTCTCCATTAACTCACAGTTTCCCCACCCAGATAATGATTTTTTTTTAAAATTGTGTTATACCATCCCATATCACAAGTTTTGGTCTGGTGGTGGTTTAATGACTTAAAGCTAACATATTTAATATATTTTTATTTGCTGGAAAATTTTTTTAGTTATTTAAAATATAATTTTGATGCTTGATCTTTTGCATATTCTGTGTGTGTCTGAGATTTTTCTTCAGTTGGTACAACTAATCTTTCTTTCAGAGCAGATTTTTATTCTGTGCAAAGAGCTATTAAAGTACTCTGTACTTGAAATACTGGGTGTACCTTACTTGCTGTAGATTTGTCACAGATTTTGTTGTCAGGGTAGCTTCTAAACCACTATTTTCTTTGTGTGTTTGCTTTCAAATAATTGTGCTTGACCCCAAGTGCTAAAATAAAAATATGAGTGTGATTTAACTTTTCTGTGGCTGTGCTGCTGACTCTGCAAACTAAGTTCTCATGCTGCCATCTCATTGAAACTTATACTGGTGTGCAGATTTCTGATGTCACAGCTGAGGTGTTGTAATTCCTGGGGTGCCGTATTTTGTGGAGCTACTGTGGAGATTAGGCTTTATTGAACCATTTCGATTTCAAAAACCAAATTGGCAGAAGCTGTAGGATAAAAACGTGCTGGATTGTGTGAATTGTCTCTGGGCTGCCTGGAAGGGCTGGCTGTGGCTCCAGCACACAGGACAGTGCTGGCAGGTGGCTCCCTGGGCGCTGTGCCCAGCCTTGGGGCTCACGGGCTGTGCGAGGGCTCAGCTGCTGCGAGAGCTCTCCTCTTGGATTTGGGATGTAACCTGCAGTTATTTTAAGAACCTCTGGGATTTATTTCATAAGGTGCACTTCTTTACTTTTTTAATTTTCAGTGATCAAAATGACCTATTCAGATTCCAGTTTCTGTTTAGAGAAATGATGATTTTTATGACCCTGTTATCCTTTTATTTTAAATAGAGTTCTCACAGCCCAGTAAGCAAAAAACTTTAACCTTGTTACTGCAGGTTCAGTATTTGTTTCTATAGAAACAGCTGTTGACAGGGATTTTTTAAACTCTTCCTAATTTCTCAGATTTCCAGTGAGTTCTAGAAAAACAAGTTCTGAGACCCTTGAAATCAGTAATCTGTGACAAAACAGAAATGTGTAGCTTTACCTAAGCATTAGAGATTGGGCAAATGTTGACTGGTTGAGAAGTGACTTAACTTGCTGAAAATATATAGGTAATACTTCCTTAGATAGTGAAGTGATTCATCTGCATTACAATATGTTGAATACGTTTTTCAACAATTTCTAATTGACAGAAGACTGTTAGTACCAGTATGGCGTTTGATCTTGACAATTTAAATGTTTCAGGTGCTTCGTGTGATTTCTCAGCAGTGTTCTTAGTCTTTTAAACTTTATCTAAACCTGAAAATAGCTGATGCTTTGGCCAGTTGTTTTTTTCTGGTAAATTATAATAAGAGTTTTTAGAGAGACCTTATACTTCAAAGACTTTTACAGTAATGGTTTTATTTTTTTAAGTCACCAGTACTGTCTGCTAGGTCAATATATGTTCTTGTATAGACTTTTTAGCTCATTTGCAGTGAATGTTAAAAGAAGTGTTGAAAGCTAGCTTATTCAAAGTTTGCAGGTGCCCAGTGTGCCCTCAGGAGTGACTGATCTGCAGTTACATTGCCGAGACAGTTATTGTTGATGAATTGTTCTTGTTGGTATTTAAGTTTTATGATATGTTTCTACTTTTGACAGATTTGCCCATTTAAAGGATTTTTAAAATCTGAATGTGTTTGGAAAATATTTCTGTATGAAGGGGAATTAAGTTAATTCCTTTGCATTATATGTTGGATGATTATTATTACAAAGTAATTTGCATTTTCTCAGTTGCTCCAAGTAGGTAAAAATGGTTAAAAATTTTGCTTTTTATAAGACAAAGTGAACTTATTTTATGAAAAATTAATCAAATTTTTAGTTGTGTTTTTGTAGTATGCAAGTCTACTTAAAACAATTTGACTTTTTCTGTCTTTATCTGATGCTAGTTGGTACAACTTCTTTACCCTTATGTGGAACACTTATTTGTTATTTTCAGTTGTTAACTGCTTCTCAGGAAATGGGACTTTTTCTTTCACTCTTAAGAAAACTCAGGGAAGTGTTGTCCAATGGTAGAGGAAGATGGGAAGGCACAAATAGAGACAATTAACTGTAAAGTTGTGCTGCTTTTTGGATGCAAGCTGACAAAAGCAGAGATATGAAAAGGTATTGCTGATGCTCTGCTCACAGTTGTAGGTATTTGGCATGCTCACTCTAATGGAGAGTGGTGCAGCATTGCTTTCTGCCTGAAGTTTAGATGTAACTTGAAAAGTGAAGATAGAGAGCTTTAACTTAGAATTCCTTGCAGATTTTTTTTTTGTCATTTAGTGTTTCACTGCTAAAGCTAAATATTTGTTTTGGCTGCCATTTTACCAGTCACTTTGTATAAAAGTGATATAAATGAAAAACACTTTTATCTCAGTAATTTCTTAGCTAATACTGTATTAGATATAAAGAAATATTTGCAAACCAGTAAGATAAACAATTTCCTTGTCATTAATTCTGTACTAGTGCATTTCTAAAAAGAACTGACACATTGCCTTTCTTCAGCAAAATAAATTCTAAATTCTTTGCTGAAATAAAAAATTTAAAACATTTATGTTGAAAGCAAAGTGATTAATCTGTGCAGGTCACCCTTGGTACAATAATGCTATGATATTGTAAGAATTGGGGAATATGGGAAAAGCTGCATGCTTTTCAGTGTGAGTTCTGCAGAAAAAGGGGGTACAGTGTTCATACCCCACTGAGCCCATCTTACATCCTAAACTTCTAGAGTACCAGGTGTTTATTAGCCTACAGAGTTGCCCAAAGATGGGATCATTTGTTTTGTTTAATCTTCCATGTAATCACCAGGGATTATGCTGAGTTACAGTTTCAGGTACACCTGTAGTCTCCCTGTTTTCTCTTTCCTATTCATCATCAGTGGCACCCATTTAATATCATTGTGGCTTTAAGTGCTTAGGAAACATGAGGGAAGACAGTGGGTGCAGTCAGTGATGGACAAGGATGGGTAAGAAGTGGTTCTTAGGGTAAATATATAGAAATCTGTTTAGAGTTGGGCTAGAGATAAGGTTAAAGCTGTTTGGGACCCTGTGGATGCCATTAGTCCTCTCTGCCCTCACTGGCCATCAGATTGCAGCTGCAGCTCAAGCGCACAGGAGTCTGGATGAGCATTTGTGCCACAGGGATGCTCTTCATGCCCTCTGACAGCATCAGTGAGCAGCTCCAACCTGCAGCTCTAGTTTGCTGCCTGGTGAGCAGCAAAGGTCTCGGACCCTCTGCAAAAAGTCACCTGCCAAGTGCTTTTATTTTTCCTCCTGTGGGCTGGCAGGTGCAAGGTTGGCTGTGTATGACACTGGACTGTGCTGTCCATCTTACTGGAAATTACACAGCCCTTGTTGCTAGAGTGGCTTTGGCAGCACTTGGAAAAGCTGCAATCCCCAGCCATCTTTGATATAGACAGTTCCCCAAATGTAATTGAATAGGCAAATACTTCACTACCTGGGTTCTGGCCTGTGCCTGCTGGACTAACATAGAAATTTGTGGGTTTATACCATTTTCAGATTTAAATATTTCAAAATACTTTAATGTTTGCTTAAGTTACTTGAATTTGTGGATTAGAAATGAAAACAAATTACTTAGACTGCAATTCAGTACTTCTTTGCAGTGCACTTTATTATCCATGACTCTCTTGGAATTTGTAGAGCAAATGCTTATTCCAGTAATGCTGTATTGTCTATGATCTGATTCTTCTCTCAGCCCTATGGGGTTGTTCTCTTGCAATAGTGCAGATGAAAATAGGAAAATGCTTCCAGAATCTGTCTTGATTGAGCAGCAAATGCTCAAACAAGATATTATAGCTGCTGATGTTTTGTATTGTGACCAACTGCAAATTCTCAGTGACAGTGTGACTGCAATTATCTGGTCTATACTTTCCTGCAATTGCAGCTGTAGATGTCTTGAGAAGTTATTTTTTTTAACATACTTGTTTAGTAGAGTATTTTATTTTCTTTAGTGATGTGCCTTAAAAGCAACAACACCACAAAAACTCTGCTCCAGAGTACAGTATAAGAAATTTAATCAAAAGCCAGACTTTTACGGCATGTTTCTGAGCTGGAATACAACATTTTCATAGTAGAGCAGATAGTATCAAAATAAAAAGGTATTTATGCTATAAAGTGTATTTCTAACATGCTTTAAAGGGAAGTTACATGGTGTGGGAATTGAGCCAGGCACCAAGTATTTCCTGTAACTTCTGTATCACACAGAGGCATCAGGGTTTTTTTCCCCTCTTTCTTCCTACTCT
This sequence comes from Toxostoma redivivum, assembly GCA_013397375.1. NCBI lineage: Eukaryota > Metazoa > Chordata > Aves > Passeriformes > Mimidae > Toxostoma > Toxostoma redivivum. The sequence continues at coordinate 1,800,164 of VXBI01010041.1, read as the reverse complement.
GGTTATGCCTTGAGTTCATGTAAGTCATGTAAACTTATATATATATGCACATTTTTCATTAAGTCTTGAAATTGGCTGAAATTTTGAAATTGGATGTTAAAATTTTAGATGTATCAGTCATTTAATAATTGTGGTTTTATTCCTCTAGTTGTGCTGCAAGCAATACATACAGTGCAGCCTTATGAATCGTCTCTCTCAAAGCTTTGTAAAAATCAGATATGAAATAATTAAAAATTCATTTGAGGTTATGGTTGTGAATTTGGCAGATGAAAGATTGAGTGGTCAGTTAATAAATGTTCTTGGGTAGCCTGACCTATGGCTTCCTCAGGGTCACTTTGTGCCCTCTTCTGGGCCTTGAGTGTTGGGATCATAAAGTACATGAAGACTGTCTTCCTCAAAAGCCTGAGTAAAATTCGGCGATGGAAAAGCAAAGCAGGCCACAAATTGGCAGAGAACCTGAAGTACTGGCAGATCTCAAACCCCTACTCTTTTTACTCTTGTATTAAAAAAAATTATTTCCATATGATAATGTAGTAAATATTCCACTACAGGAATTCTACAGGATTGGTTTGGTTTTGTCGTGGAGATGCTGAACACTGGGAAAATTAAATTATTATTTCAATAATATGTAATTTTCACTGGGCCTCTAAATGTCAACAGGTAGGAGATCAATTATGCCTCTAGTCCTGCTTAACTGGTTTTTGTCTTAGGCATTTAAGCCATGACCATCTTTATTTTCCTTTTCTTCTTGTATAGACAGGATAAAGCCTGGATTTGGAGGGCTGGTCCTTCAAACATAAGGGTTGCATACTTAAGTTTAGATGGGGGAGAAAAAATTCAGAATCTTGAAGAAATTCACAAGTAAACCCCAGCTGGCCTTGCAACACTTGTAATCTGTGGATTTGCAACAGAAGGTGTCAAGCAGTATGTATATGTGCATTGAATTGTATATATATTTAATTGGATACAATGTACTTTGTAGACCAAAATGAAAATATTTTAGTTAAAATAATGCATATTAAAAAAATCATCATCGTGGTTAGAGGTATGTGGCAAAGGCACAAAAATCAAAACCTTGAGTGCTAATAGTTTTATGAAAATAGGTTAATTTAATTGATTCTCCTAAGTTAAAATGAAAGTATCTGTTTTCATGTATCTCACAGATTTCAGAATAGCCCTGTACCAGTACTAATTGTTTTTAACAGTGGAGGTGAGGACACAAGCAGTAACACTAGCATTAGTCACAAGGCTGACAGAACTGCTGAGTGCCACACACCTGGCTCTCTGTGGTTGTGTCTGTTGATTTACAGGGGACACTTTCCTTCCTCATTCTTTTCTTCCACCACTCCACACATGTGAGGGTAAAAATAAAAGTTGTGTGGATTAAACTACACTTGAAGGGAGAAGGGTGTTTTTGGACTAAGCCACCAGTCCTAGTCTTAAATGAAAATGGGCTAAAGTCCTAGCTGTGCCCCAGAACACGTGCTGCTACAGTGTTCTGGTGTCCTTGTCAACATAGGCCTGGTCTGTCACTCCCTGTAAGCTGAAGGTAATAGTGGGCAAATGCTGTTAGTGACTAGCTTGTCTTTTGATGCCAGCCTTTGTAGTGGGCATCAAAACTGATTTCTGGGGCTCAATGGCTGCCTGATCTCTTGGGGTCCTTCCAGGATGCAAAGTAAATGTCTAGCAAGTGGTAGGTGCAGCTCTTCTCACTGGGTTTGGGAGCAATCTCTCCAATATTGAGAGCTGTATATGAACAGACTGTGCCCTAAACATTTTGTGGTCAAGATATGTGGCTCAGCATAGGTAAGATTTGAATAATCTGTGGTGATCAGTTAAAATGTGAAATGCTGGGAGGTTAAAATCCAGCCTCTGCGCTGGTGGTGACAGTGCTGCTGCTTTCCTAGTGGAGATTTGTCATGTTTTGTTAAGATAGGGATAGGGGTTTTTTCCCATTATGAGGAAATTTGTTATTTTCTGGTCTGAACCCACTTACTGGCAGTTGGAGACACTGAAAGACTCCTCTAGAAGACCATATCCTGGTTATGACAGTGATCAGTAGAAAAAATTACTGTATCCGTATTGCTATATAGGTATTAGCTGCTGTGTCTACCTGGGGATCCCAGGGGAACATCCTGGAAAGCACTGCAGAGGCAGAGCTGCAGGATGTTGCAGAGTTTGTTTTACCTGGAAAGGATTTCCAAGGCAGACTGGTGTTAATGGCCACACCAGGCAGCTGCTAGGAGGATATTGCCTTCTTTCAGTGCCTGTTTTTTGTCCCAACATCTTTTGAGTTTGCTTCCACTTTTGCCCCATTAGCTCTTCCTGGTATCCTTTTGATAGACTATTAGTCATTACATCTCTTGCATGTGAAAAATTAATTCTGTTTTATGTGGCTTCTGAGTGTTTCATCTCAAGCCTTCCTGTTGCTTTACCACTGTGTGTCTCTAGTTAACACAGTAATCTCTGCTGTCATGTATCCTTGCATTAGTCACTCCTATCAAAGGCCTGATCCAGTGTGATTTAATGTAAGAGATTATTCTGTTAGCCTAAATGCAAAAATCTGTTTTGCTTTTCCCCCCTCTTTTGTTTTTTCCCCCTCCATCCCACTGTGCATTGTATAGGCTTTTTATTTATTCTGCCAGATTGACAAGATTATAAATGAGAGCTGCATGTTGAAGCCTCTAATTTTTCATAAGTAAATGAATTAATTTATCATAGCTGTTGTGTTTTATTGCTGTCTCAATGCCAGACTGGCCAGCTTCTTTATTCCCCCTTTTACCTTCTAAATACTGAATCCATGTCATTGTGTTTGACAGCTTTCTGGTTCCCCTGTCAGATGCAATTTGGTGCTAATCACATTTTCTTTGCTTCGTATCAGTGGTACAGGCCATGCATAATATTCCTGTATGTCCACTTATTTACTTGAAACACAGCTGAAATGTCTTGGGCATTAATCTGATGAAGCTACTACATTAGAATGCAAAAATGGTGCTTGAGTAGTAAGATAATGTGGTGTGGCAGATGTGCAGTAGATAACATTGAGGCTAAAGTAGTGATCTTTATCAAGCCGTGATGCATTGTATTTGTTGGTTTTGCATACCTTTTTCTAAAAAAGATTATAATCAGTTCTGGTTCATTAGAATGGTGTCACTTATGATTTAATTCCTTCTTTGTGATCAAACTATGAGAAACTGCTTCTGTTCTTCCCTCCACTCCCCATTTCCTAAATACAGGTGTTTCTTGTTTTGGTTTGTTGGCTTTTTTTTTTTTCTTTTTTGTTCAAGTCATGGGACACACTTCATATATGCTGACTTTTAATGGGAGTGTCCGAGTCCTTCAGTTACTCTTTCGGAATGTTTCAACTTCCTGTTAAAACTGTTCATACATCTCTGAAGTTTTCAAAGCTCCTATTACCCAAGCCCTGAATACTTAAAATTTCAGTAAGATCCAGTAGTCTCTTATTGAAAACTAGAGGATGCTGTAGGTTTTCCTCTCCTAACTCCTACAAAGGTAGGTTTGCTTTTGCCTTAACAGTATTGAAATCATACTTCCTAATATGTTTTTTTCCAGTTACCTTGTGATGTGTTTTTTAAATCCTTCTTTACCAACGAAGAAAAGTGCATGTTTCTGGAATACCTTGAAACTACAGGTCCCTATGGTGCACATCAGAAATTTGGGGTTGGTAGTATTTACCTACTGAATTATGCATTTTCTTTGGTTTCCACGTGTTTTTGTCTACTCTGAAATCTTGCCATGTACTCCTCTGCTGCTGTATAGAAACAGTGATGATGGCTTGTGAAAGACCCAACTGCTTCAGAGACTGTTCAAATATATTCTCCCTTTGAAAGAATGCATTTAAATATGAGTTTGGGAAAGGATGTAGTGTTGATTTGTCATAAAATGGATAAATTTTGAGAAATGTATCATTTATGAAAAAATTCAGACTAATGTGTGCCTGTCAGCCACATAGACAAGGATTTTTTTTCTAGGAGCACTGTCTACAGATGAGCCTTGCAGCTTGGAGTCTATTTTAGATTACATATGGATATTAGAAGTAAGAGCTTTTGTGGAGTGAATCAGCAGTTCTAAAATTCCCATCTCTTGGTGTGGGAATTCTCTTCCCACTCAAAGAAATCCAAAGCTGGAAAACAAGCTTTATGGAGAGCACATGAATTCTGCTTAACAATATTGGCATGTCACTGCAGACAGATTTTGTGCTTCCAATAAAGCATCTTGGCAAGTAATTGAAGAGCTAGTCATTACCTGGTGGGGATTTCTAAGTAAGTTATTTCGCACAACAGGCAGTTTTGTCTGTTCTGTGAGAACTCTGAATTCTTGAAAACTGCAGCTTCACCTGAAATTCCAAATGAAGAATTCTGATTTCAAATACCTTTCAATTTTTGTGAAATCTGCTTATGTTTGCTTGAAGCAACATGGCTCATGATGTTGAAATTCTTTCCTTGTAAAAGAACAGGTTGAAAGTCCTTTCTGCTTTTTGCAGTCAGAGTGCTCACGCTGACGTTCAGGGCGGTTGTGGTGTGGTAGATAACACAAGGACCTTCAGTTCTGAGATGTTTCATTGGTTTTGTGGCCAGTTGTGGTAAGTGATTTGATGTAGCACATCAGTTCTTCTCTGTGGAAAAGTAGTATCAAGAAGACTTTATTAAACACTTGAGCTATTAACAGAAAATGTTAGTAAGCAGAAAAGATAATTTCATTTCACTTGCAAGAAGTAGGCTGAACTCCAGGTTTGTCATGGATATCGTGTACAATCTTGGATAAATCAGTTTCTTTATGCATTTCTGGCTCTTGGTAGAGTAGGAAGGCTAATTGTGCTGCAAAGCATATGTACCACACACATGTATGTATACACACAGTGCCCTTCTTGTATTTGGTTATTTTTGTGACCTTCCATAGGTAAAGTGTGCTGCTAATAACAAATAAGCTTAGTGAAGCCAGTGCAGTTTTCTGGACATACAGAGTTTAGGTGTTTCAATTCAAATTAAGGAATTTGAATGTAGCTGTTGCAGGTTTTTTTTTTTTTTTTTGGAAAATGAAAA